>OX459067.1:3901163-4501163 GCA_949775005.1 Orthosia gothica | reverse complement strand
ATCAGTTCCACTTCACCAAATGATACTTTCTGAGTGCAAATGATTGCATTATTGATGAAAATACCAAAATCGCTATATGTATTTAAGGAGTTCACTCGATTTCTCTAGGATCCCATCATAAGATCCTGGTACTATCCTTGGGATATCTCCTTTCCCACAAAAAAAGAATCATCAAAATCGATTCATAAACGACGAAGTTATCCGCGAAAATACACAAAAAAAAAATACGGTCAAATTGAGAAACCTCCTTGTTTTTGAGAAGCCAGTTAAAAATCCACTATGAATCCAACATAATAGTGCTTATCAGAGCTATGTTAGAAGCCGATCTCGAACCAACAGCTACAAAACACCAAAGGTGGCCTTCTACAGCACTTACCTACATACAATTTTATACAGCCCATGATCAAACCGAAATTGCCCACACAATTCACATGTAACTACGTCGTACCCGCGTAATAGCAATTCGGATCAACTCGGAACGGATCCAGCATCTTAATTATTATTATTACATCTTAACCACTGTTCGCAAGCCGTAATGGCCACAAGTATCATCAAACCCAAGCAATATTTTGTTTAAACGAGCTCTAGGTATATTTTTCACCGGCCTTGCTACCATTTTGTTACCTAATATTACTCGTATCAACATCATCAAGGGAAATTGCGCAAGTTTGTGTGTTTAAAGACTTTAAAGAAACTGGAGTAATGGTTGGAAGGCATGTATTGATGCTGTAAACACGTTATAAATTGTTTTATAGAAACTTTGGTTTGGAGATTGATTTCTAATATAGATAATGGGTGACCTGTTTTGTTCTGGTTGTATGTTGGCTTTAAGCTATATTCTGTGTAGAATCATAACTTTAGCTGATTTATAATTGACAGAGAAAAAAAAATAAACAGATGCACTATCTCTACAAAATGTCTTGTCAGATCTACCAAGTTTTGCATTCCGCGCTGTTAAACCATTGTGAAATAGTAAAAGTGTACACTCTCTTATTACAAATCTACTCTTTGACACAACACAGATCCACAAGATTCATAAAAAGCGTGTCAAAAACACATCATGCTTGTCTCCTCATCATCATCATCATCATATCAGCCGAAAGACGTCCACTGCTGGACATAGGCCTCCCCCAAGCGTCGCTACATCGACCGGTTCCGTGCGTCCCGCAACCAGCTGGACTTTTGTCTCATCAATCTCCTTTATTACTGAATTTCATGCATGCAGGCATGAATTTCAGTGTAAAGTTACATTACATACTACTAACTAACTGTAATTTGGTAGTTACGATTAAATTTAATGTTACTCTTTACGATTGGTAATTTTGAAAATCTACTATTGTATAGAAAAGGACCCATTTATTTTTCACCATGATTTCTTGCCCACGATCACACCTGATGATTAGTTTGTGATACCCTGCACGGTGGATCAGACCGGAATAGAAAATAGTATAAAAAAAAACTGATCCCCCAGGGGATCAGATCGAGGGGATCCGACCGGAACAAATCTGAAAAACGATGGATGAGGTTTACAATGAAACAAGCGTGCCTGATCAATGTTCCTTATAACTTTAAAGGCTGACTGACGGATCATAGATGTTAGGGTACACAGATGCCAGTAAAGAGTCTAAGCGCTTTTCTTCTAGATTCACTAAGTGCCAATGTATGGAAATACATTGGCACTTAGTGAATCTAGAAGAAAAGCGCTTAGGATGAAAAAAAATCCTCAGCGCTTTTCCTCCACATAATATGCACCAATGAAGACAGAAGCCTGAGATCTTATCTTTTCTTTCTTTTTTTTTTTTTTTAAACGTTTCCCGACACTAGGAATTTATTCCTGTATCGTGGGTGCGTTTACAAACATATAAACTCACCTACACAACACCCAGAGCCGGAACAACTATCTGTAGGTCATACAATTTTTTTTTCCGTGCGGGAATCGAACCCGTGACACGCAGCGCAGCAGTCAATCGCTCAACCGCTGCGCCAACCGTGCGCCCCTGACACCAGTCTTGCCAAGGTTTCCCAGTCACGGGGTTGTGGAGGTCAGGAAGGCAGTCGCTCCATGTAAAACACTGGTACTCAGCTGAATCCGGTTAGACTGGAAGCCGACCCCAACAACAATTGGGAAAAAGGCTAGGCAGATTATGAATATGCACCAAGTGCGAATGGTACCCTGCAGTGCGTCTGGTTGTAAAACGGAGACGATAGGATCAATTCATGGGTTAATAATACAGTATATTAACTTATATAAACTACTAACTACGCAAAAATAGTATTACGCTGTAGTATATTATTGCCTAAATGCGTAATTAACGCAAGCATTAGTTTCTATTGTTATGTTGAATAAGTTAGTTGCTTAATTTGGACCTTAACCTACATAGAGATGTGGTCGTAAGATAGGTAGTGCACTGTCACATCAATCTTGTGTGAGTATTAATAACAGAGGCTTCAATGCTTTGTGTATCAGAATCATCGGCTTTTGTGTCTGGTATGATATTCTGTTGAGACACACGGGGAAGAAGTTTGGCAAGCATCGTAATGTACTCAGATGAAAATTGTTACAATATTTTTCCGAATTAGGCTTAGAAGCTACACCATTATTAACATATCAAAGGAATAGGGTAATTTACTGAAAATTTGTTTTTTGTCCGTCAGAAAACAAACTTACAAATACTAACTATAAGTCCAAGTTTCCTTCACGATGTTTTCCTTCACCGATGTCCAAGATAAATTTATTAGACACGTATTTTTCTTTTGACACGTAAATATAAAGTGACGACGATATAATGCGTTGAAATATCGTGTGACGTCACGCCGCTAGTACACTTTATACTGCCTTAGTGACGTCACAATCCCCCACTCTTGAACTTTGATGCGCTTTAACTTTGTAATTTTTTATTGATTTGGTAAACCAAATATAAAAAATACGTGTCCAATATTATTTGATAATCTCACTGATGAACTAAATATAATTATAATTTTTCTATCAAAGAAACATCCCTATTTCAAAGACTTAAGAAAACTTTCAAATATTATAAAGAGCTTATGATCTTGCACTAAGCAAATTTGAAGATAAATTATGTAATAACATACCTAGTATAAGCTCGTTAGTAAATCTAGAAGCCAATAACTGGAGAAAATAGGGTTTATTTTTTATAACCTATTGGCTCGCGCTTGACCACTATCTCACCTGATGGTAAGCGATGATGTGGTCGGCGGTGAAACACGCTTGCCTAGGAATAACCTATTCACTCTTGACTTAAAGACCCCTAGATTGTAGCTATCGGGAAACACAGACTCCGACAGGGAATGCCACTCCTTCCACGTCATGATTTAAGAACATTATGATCATCATTGTAGATTCTTCATTACCAAGATAGGCACGTGCCAAGTCCACCAAACTTAAAACCACTATGTCAAAAGAAGGCGCGGCATCCATTTTTAGGGTTCCGTACCCAAAGGGTAAAAACGGAACCCTATTACTAAGACTCCGCGGTCCGTCTGTCTGTCTGTCTGTCTGTCTGTCTGTCTGTCTGTCTGTCACCAGGCTGTATCTCGTGAACCGTGATAGCTAGACAGTTGAAATTTTCACAGATGATGTATTTCTGTTGCCGCTATAACAACAAATACTAAAAACCAAATAAAATAAATATTTAAGGGGGTTCGCATACAAAAAACGTGTTTTTTTTGCCATTTTTTGCGATAATGGTACGGAACCCTTCGTGCGCGAGTCCGACTCGCACTTGGCCGGTTTTTTTTCAATAGCTTACCACGTAATGATTCCCTCAAATTGTTTGTACCTTTGTTTCGGAATGATATATAAACTCATTGATGATCCGACCAGCTGCTATGAAAATATCTAGTTAGGCAACCGTATCATCATTTGTTGAGAAATAGCGGTCGTTGTATGTGGTTTGAGCGCATTGTTTTGACTGCGGATACATTGAGGCAATTAATTTTGAAGATGCATTAGGATTTGTTGTTAACTAATAAGTAAGTAAGCAAGATTTCAATTAAATAGAAAAAATCAGTGTTTGTTTTTTTTAAATTGTATTTTATTTTCTTACACAAGATACGGTTACGTATTTGAAGAGCACATCGGGCAAACAGCCTCTGCGGCTTTGCTGGCAGAAACGAATTCTTTCAATAATAATATTAATCGTTTATTTCAGGCAAAACACCCATGTACAAAAATAGCTTTACAAGATAAAAAATAAATAAATTAAAAACACATTAAAATTTACACATATGAAGGTATGTATAGGTACCCATAGTCTTACAAAATTATATAGGCTAACGTCATTTTTTGTTCTCGTTCAGGTGCACAGAAATCCAGTTTTTAAATATGGGACTAGCTAGGTTGCACGAGACACCCCTCAAAATACTATTACTGGAACGTCTCAAACTTTGCCAAAAAGATGCAATTCTCGACCACTTCGACACTTTAATGAAATTTTCCATTATTCTTTTGTAAATGTTGCTGTACTTCGTTGATGGAATGTTGAATCTCCTTCATCAATACACTGGTGGTTGTGGGCTTGATGGCACAGACCTATGACTTCAAGCAACCCCTATAAAAAGAAATCCAGTGGTATTAGATCATATAATTTAGGGCATAATTCTGATCATCGAAATCACTATATTTTATTAATGAAAGGAAACAAAATTTTCAGATGATTTATTCAGAAAGAAAGGAAGAAAGAAAGAAAGTAAAATTATTTATTTGCGCCAGGCACGACGCATACCATAAAAATAACAAAAAATCTTAAGTTTTATTTAGCATAGATTCTTGTTAAGTTTCTGCACTTAACTACTCCATAAACTTCTAGTTATGTCCGACTTAAAATGTTGCCTCCCACTACACGTACTCTATCATTACCCCCCAGTTGACTTACCTCATTTAGACTCAAACCTAAAATTTGCATAAATTTTTAGCATCCATTAACATTTACTAATTTCTGCTTTACGGGTCTAATTTTTCATTAACGGAAGGTTTAAATCATTACTAACTAGTTGGGTACAACTATGTTCACCTAGTACTTACGTATAGGCAGCGGCTGTAAAGCTGGACCCCGGAGCTGCGCGGGCGCATCGTAAAGCTCGCTACTAATCGATTCTATGCCTATAAAGAAATTATTTTCCGCTTATGTGAATAAAATACGTGTCTGTACCATATAATTTCATCTGTGTAAAGTAGTTTTATGAATATTTAGTTATTTCTTGAGTTTGCTACTCATTTGGGTATGAGCGACGGTGTCTAGACTGTGGAAGTTCCCTTTTAGAAAATCTTGATAAAGCCGTGTAGTAGCGACTGTTTGATGTTTATTATTTATGTATTCGTCTGACATGGAAGATTGTAGATGTTGGAGGAAATCATAAAGTTGAAGGCATCTCTTTCATCAATAGATGCAGTTGCTGTAAATACTATGACCTATACTATATATGATCTATACTATATATATCAGTATATTAGATCGACAAAATAAATGCAGATACTGGAAAATTATCACTTAGCAAGTCTTAAATTAATAACCACATCACATCACATCATCAGCCTATTAATGTTCCCACTGCTGGGACACAGGCCTAAATCTGTGAGAGGGAATGGGCCGTAATCCACCACGCGGGCCCAGTGCGGGTTGGTGGATGTCACATGTCTTCGAATTTTTGGTTCTAGGACATGCCGGTTTCCTCACGATGTTTTCCTTCATCGTTTTGAGAGCAGTGGTGAAGAAATAATTTACACAAAGTAAAGCGCCTGCCTGGGCTCGAACCCACGCCCTACAACTTGTAAGTCGCAGCCGATACCACTGGGCTCTAAATGTGCTCTAAATTTAATAAAAAATTAAAATAGTATGTAATATTTACACACATCTTTGTTGTAACTCAGCTTCATGATTGAAACTCAAGTTACAATAAAGACTCGTTATAAATAACACAATATACTTAATTTACGACCTCATAAACCAGATCGTTAACTTAAAATTACTACGTTACAGTTTAAAAGTATAATATCACGTAATCTCGTTCAAGCATCGATAATTTTATAATATTTCTGTAAAAGTGAGAAACAACACTTTATTTCAGCTATAAAGCCAGGGATCGTGAATCATTCGGTTAATGTAGCGACAATAATGCAGGGCTCGCCAACATTTGGCAACAGTTCAAAGATCACGCGATTAAAACTCAATAGACTTCTATATCGACCGGTAGGGTTGTCACGATGCGACTAATTTGAAGTCGATTTCGTAATACAATGAAATAATTGCGGGTTTTTGTCGCAACTTTATTTGGGGACGACTGAGTCTTGCGCAACTGAGCAGATGTCGATGGAATTAACTTATTGCGACTAAGCCTTATTATTTGTTAACAACCGTTATTATTTGTTGAGTCAATCACAGTCATTATTGTTGGACTAGCCGCTTTGTTTGTCATCAAAACCTATACTTTTTTTATTGGCAATTATTAACCTGATTTCGTTGGCGTCTTCTTTATTGGTAACGTAACATGTTATTTGGGTGTGTTTGCTTATTAAATTGTTTCTTGGAACGTTCGATGGTTGTATAATTTTGTTTGATTGATGTATAAGATGTATAATGTTTCTTGTATTTTATTTCAGTGTACAATTAACGCCGCCAAGCTGACTACCGCAAATGAGATTATACCCAGTTACCACGTCGAAGCGCTAATAGGTAAGTCCATTTTTTAAGGCGAAATCTTGTTAAGCATCACTTAATTTCGAACCTATGCAAAAATGCCAAAACCTCTAGTAGAACTTGAACAGAAAACCGAATATACAAATAGTTAGTTATATTTGCCTAACATAACCAAAACACAACAACAACATACATCTCCCATTCCAATTACAAAACCAAGCAATGAAAGCAAATCTAAATCCGACATCTTGTCATCTAAACAAAGCTAAGCTAAACTAATGTGAAAATAATTTCCGTACGTTAGTCCGTAACCTAACATAAAGGGCGATGGGCAAACTTTATAATGGTGGCCAGACCTAGAGGGGGAGCCGGCAAGGTTTTTCAGCAAGCATATTCAGGGCGAAAAGTTAATTGCTGAAAGAACACCACGTTTATTGAATACTGAAAAGTTTCGAATTCTGGATGAGAATCTAAAGGTTGACCCCTTTAGTTAGGAGTCCACTTTCAGATTTCCAAAAAGTACACCTATCGTGCGGGGCCGTTCATTTTCAATAATTTGATCGGGTGCTGCTTGACGCAAAATGGCATAAATCGCCAAATTTGATGAAGATATTCTTGATGAAGAATTGTAATTGTTTCGTCTGTTTTTGTAGCTTGCCCCAAAAACAGACGACTTTGAAAACTTGGATGTTTTTTGCCGTATCTACTCAGCTATCAACTTATCGCCCTGAATACGCTTACACAAAATCCCTGCCAGCTCCCCCTCTAACTAGCACGGCTTATTATAATAAACGTGGCGAGCCCCAGGGCTCCTACACGGGTTGACCTCGGGCCTGCGATTAGTCGGCTACTAGTGGAGCACCTCCTAGTAATACCTCGTAACATGCGCCTGCGCTGGGCGTAAAGAATTACTGAATATGCCATTAAATTTTAGCTTGTTGCGTGAAAAATTTTAATGCGATTTTTCAGTTATTTTGTCCTTTTTTTGGAATAGTTTAGATTAGAACCTATCAAGAAAGATAGCATCATACTTTATTGTACCTACACCAAAATTTTAACAACACTCATAATATGGTTATTCAAACTTTTCATGAACGGCCTATGTGTTGCTGTATACATAGACAAGACTGAGTCAAGCTCATACATTTTATTCAAACCTTATCTACCTACAGTTTTACCTGTAGGTTCTCCTTTGAAGTATATAAATAAAAATGCCTACAAAACCCTTTTTTTTTAAATAAGCTCATACCTTCTAGAATATTTGAAATCGTTGTGTTTTCCTGTACTTTCTCTACAAAATCTATGTCTAACATTGTACCTACTAACTAAAGTGGACAACTACCGAACTGCACAGCATTATTGCCAAACTTTTAAGGTTAATCACGAATAGTGGAGTTGCGTAAACTTTCTATACAATTTAGACCAACAACACTAAAGTCGGTTAGCGCAATTTATTGAGCAATTTCTAAAAACAATAACGAAGTGTTTTTTTTGGTACTTAAGAATCGCGCACCTTAAATTAAGTCTTCATAACTGTTTGAGGAAAAACGCAATGATATACGACTTGGTTTATAAGCATAAAACTTAATAAGCAAGTAACGAAACAGCCTTTTCTGCTTCTTTAGGAAAAACATGATTGAAATCAGTGAAGAGTTTAACAAGATAAGTGGTTGAAATGTGTCTCGCGGTAAAAGTAAGGCTTGTACATGCATCAATGATAAATGATAAATGATAAATGATAAATGATAAATGATTTTATTTCTGTAAGTTGGTTTGTACAAACACTTTTACATGTCGATCATATTTTTTAAAGCTAGATGAGGTCGGCGTTTCCTATCTGACTACTCTGAGAAGAAAGGCCGAAACAAACTCAGAGGTCACAGTCTCTTATGAAGTCTTGACAAAAACTTGGTTATATCATGTGAAGACCATGTAGACATATGTCTGAAATGGTCTTTTGAGGAAAGAACCAGCCAGATTGAGTGGACCTGTCCAGTCAGTGCACGCATTTGTCAATAACCGAGCAGCTCAACTCAGAATTTACGGAGCTCACCGATTCGACGAACAATACCAAAGAAAGGACATTCGGGTAGGCCGCATAAACTACTCAAACTGCCAGACCATGAGTAAAAACTAACTAAGTTATAATAAAAAACAAAAATCCACATAGTTTTCACATTCACAATAATAAAAATAAAATAATATAATACTTTAAAAAGTAAATATTCTTGTCATTGCAAGAAAACAAAAAAAAATATCAAAATTAAAAACAAAAACAAAATTCAAGGTGCAAAATATAAAAAATCAAAATTAATTGGAGCAGCTCAATCCCAAGCCTTTTTGTCCTCAACGTAATCTTTAATAGTATAAAACGCTTTCTGACACAACTTACGTTTAATGAATGATTTGAATTTATTAAGACTTAGATCTTGTACGTGGCTTGGAAGCTTATTATAAAAGCGTACACATTGACATCTAAACGAGCCACCTATTTTCTTGAGCCTTGTTGTAGGTACTACAAATTTGTGTTTGTTCCTAGTATTTATGTTATGGATATCACTGTATTTTTTAAACAATTTGATATTTTTATGAGCATATAAAAGATTTTCATAAATATACTGAGAGGGCACAGTCATTACATTAATCTCCTTAAATTTCTCTCTGAGAGAGTGCCTCGGGCTTAATTTATATATTGATCGAACAGCTCTTTTCTGCAAAACAAAGATATTCTGGATGTCGGCGGCATTTCCCCACAACAGAATACCGTACGACATTACACTATGAAAATAGCTAAAGTATACTAAACGGGCTGTCTCTATGTCAGTTAAATTACGAATTTTTCTAACAGCATATGCTGCGGAGCTTAGCTTCTTTGACAATTTATCTATATGTGGGCCCCACTGAAGCTTAGCATCCAAAGTTAAGCCTAAAAATACTGTGCTATTCTCAGGATTCAATTCTTCGCCCTTTATCAACACATCAGTTTTCACCTGCCTAACGTGAGGTAGGGTAAACTTAATGCATTTGGTTTTTTTTTCATTAAGGAGTAAATTGTTAACATTGAACCAGTGAACTACTTTTGAGATCGCGCTATTTACTTCGTCAGTAACCAGCTGCTGCCGTTTAAGTTTAAACAAAAGTGAAGTATCATCTGCAAACAACACTATGTCATGGTTATCCTTTATGAGGTAAGGCAAGTCATTAATATAGATAAGAAACAAGAAAGGACCAAGAATCGAGCCCTGCGGGACTCCCATTTTTACTATAGATCCGGGTGATCTTTTTCCATTAACGTCAACAGTCTGAATCCTATTACTCAAGTAAGAAGTAAGAAGATCCAGAGCGCTGTTCCGGATCCCGTAGTGGCGGAGTTTCCTCATTAGCGTTTCATGAAGAACACAATCAAATGCCTTGGACAAATCACAAAAGATTCCCAGGGCATCGCACTTATCTTCCCATGCATTATAAATATGTCCTAAAAGCTCAACACCGGCATCAGTAGTTGAACGACCCCTTGTAAAACCGAACTGTTTGCTATGTAATAATTTATGCTTATTAAAAAATCTTTGCAATTGCTCTAAAATTAATTTCTCAAATATCTTACTAAAAGTAGGTAGTACTGAAATAGGTCTATAATTTGTTGGGTCTGATGTACTACCTGATTTAAACAAAGGTATTATTTTACTATTCTTCATTAGGTCAGGAAACTCCCCACAGTCGATACAATTATTAAAGATAATAGCTAAACTAGGTGCGACAACATCAATAATAGACTTAGCAACTTCTACAGAATGACCCCACAGATCTGCAGTCTTTTTAACATTTAAAGTGTGAAAGGTTTTAATTATGTCTCTACAAGTAATATGTTCAAAAAGAAATTCCGTATCGCAGACATTAACATTTTCTTTTAGCAAAGACTCAGCAACAGAAGGTGATGAGTTTAGGGATTTAGTAGTTGAAATGGGAATATCCGAAAAGAAATTTTCAAAGGCCACTGCGACTTGTGAGTCTGATTTTATGATGTTGTCATTAATAGACAGGCTGTAGTCAGTATTTCGGTTACCAGATCTTCCCGTTTCACTATTAATAATATTCCAAGTCGTTTTAATAACATTACTACTGTTTTTAATCTTTGAACTCAAATAATGCGACTTGGCCAAACTACAAACTTTTTTAAATAATTTTGAATAATTTCTAACATATAAATTAAATTCAGCAGTGTTTACATAAGGCCTTTCACTGTACAGCTCATAAAGCCGTGTTCTACTTTTATGAATACCAATGGTCGCCCAATCACCGAATGATGCGTTACTATTAACGGAGATATTCTTGGGAATAAAGGTCGAATTAAATTGTTTACAGTATATACTAAAAAAATCATCATATAGGTGATTAGGATCAGCATGAATTGACAAAATTGGTAATTTATTAATGAGTTTAGCCTTAAAAGCTGCCAACCGACTTACAGTTTTGGGGTTAACAGTGATATCCTTTTTAGCCACTTTGTTGTTTAGGTTTTGTATAGTAATCCTCTGCCCACAATGATCAGAATCTAGTAAATTTATAATTTCTTTGTGGACAGGTATAACATTAGTATAAATATTATCTAAGCATGTGGCACTAGTAGGGGTTATTCTTGTGGGCTCCAAAAATAGGTTTACAAGATTGTAGGACTGAAACAGACTTATTATTTTACTACAAGAACCTGAGTTTTCTAATAAATTAACATTAAAATCACCACAAGTGATTATGGATTTATTTGAGTTACAAATCTTGTGTAACACTTCATCCATTACCTTTTCAAAGCAGTCATACAATCCTGAAGGGGGTCTGTATACACTTAATACAATAAACTGCTCCAATTCTATACAAGCTATTTCAACTGTCCGCTCAACAGATAGGCTCACAATATCCTTACGGTCCTTAAATTTAAGCTGGTTACTTACTAAAATCAAAGAGCCACCATGTATAGCATTAACTCTGCTAAATGAACTACCAACCTGGTGATTATTAAAATTGAACAAAAACTGGTGGCTTTTAAGCCAATGTTCTGTTATACAAAGAATATCAATGCTATTAAAATTCATAAATAAATCTACTTCTAAATCTTTGTTCAAAAATCCTTGAATATTTTGATGCACCAGGTTAATACTATTTACTGATTTTAAACTTTTATTTGATTCTTTTTTGCAATTTTCGTTATGTACAGTTTTGCAAGAGGTTGCCCCTATTGTCCTAATTTGTAATTTAAATTACTATTAATATCAATTTCTGATACCAAATTATTGGCTGAATTAAAAAACACTTCTTGGCATTGCTCAATAGAAGCAAGTTGTTTAGCCAAATTCTTGGCTGTAATAGATAAATAATATGATAGCGACACAGCTATCTGTCGTTTACAATACTTTGAAAGAAAGTACCTATCCATGAAAAATCTATCTTTTGTTAAATAAAAGTTATTACCAACATAATTGTTAGTGTCAATTAAATGGAATAAATTACTACTATATGTTGTGTACAATGATCGCTACAATGACTTGCATTGCTAGAATGACTATGCAAGGGAGAAGGATAACTGACAATAGTTTAATAGGTATAATACCCTTTATTGTCTACAAAATTGTATCACAATTATAACTTGTTTACTAGTTACACTAGTTAGGGGTTTGGGACCAAACTCGGCAGCTGTGGGAAGGCTTATCAGGCTGCATGTCACTTGATGATTTATGTTTTCATTTAATAATTTAATCTAATATAATTTCCATTTGAGGTCATTTTAAATTATTTATTTCAATTTAATTTTAAATTATTTATTTCAATTTAATTTTAAATTATTTATTTCAATTTAATTTTAAATTATTTATTTCAATTTAATTTTAAATGATTTATTTCAATTTGATTCTGATTTATTCCAATACAATATAATTTTAATTTAATCATTTGTAGTACCTACCTACCTACTTTTTTTATCGTCTATAGGCTTGCGCTTGACCACTATCTCACTTGTATTCTCATGACTAACATAGTTTTAAGATAATGTAATACTAACAAAATATGGACATTTAAATAGTCTGTTTTTTTTTCATAAATAGTCAGATTTATCAGTAAGCTCACAGCACTGAATGGGAACGTACAGTCACCGCTGTATAAGACAACTTAATTTTCGTAGACATAACCACTAGTGCTGTGACGTTTATAAGGATACCACATCTCTTTAGTTGTTTTTAAGAAAAAATTGTATTGACGATTTTCTTGCTGCTATTTCGTGGTCATCTTTTAGAGCCACTTTAGGCAGAAATTACGTAGACAAGGTGTTTTTTTTTGGCGTTTTAATTTAGCAGAGTTATGATGTATGCTACACTTATAACATATCTTGAAAACCCTTATCTAGTCTCTATATGAGAGGTTGCTTTTAATGATAGATCTTCGACATTCTAGAAAGCATACAATTTTTAAGAATAATAATATTGACGATTTACTTGCTGCTATTTCGTGCTCATCTTTTAGAGCCAATATTTAGGCAGACATTACGTAGACAAGGTGTTTTTTATGGCGTTACAATTTAGCAGAGTTATGATTTATGCTATACTTATAACATGTCTTGAAAACCCTTAACTAGTCTCTCTATCGAGAGATCTTCGACATTCTAGAAAGCATGTTGACTGCAAGCAGGTTGACTGGTATTCTTATTTTTATTCTTTATTGCACACAAAACATAAAATGAAGACACAAATACAATGGACAGATTATGTACAAAGGCGAGCTTTACCCATACTTGGGTTCTCTAACAACAAACCTCAGTTGTTACCAATGACATGCAATTATTTATTTTTCCATTTCATACGTAACAGTCAATCTAACAACAATCAGTGTATTCCCCTACTCATCTTTTCATCTTAAAAAATAATAAAGTTACCTTCTCCAATTCTTCTCCGCTCTGACACATCCAGTACTACTAAACAGTATGACAATACATCGTCGGCGACTGCAAGCAACTACACACGCATTACACGGCCCGATATAATCGCACCAAACGACCGCCACGGAGAAATTTTCCTAGGAGCGCCGTTTTCCATCTTAAATCTGTATAAATTAGAGTAATTTGCATTATACGACCGTTTTGTTTTTATTGAGCTTCGAGGCTGTATTTTAGAGTAGATGGTACTTTATGACAGTTTCATGTTTGGAATGGAATGTGTTTTGATATAAATCATTATTATTGAATGTGAATTTGAGTATTGACGACCATCTTAACCACCTAAAGGCGTTTCTAGATCTGTAATAATGAATGGTCAAATTGCTATGTTGGTTTCTATCACCCAGATCGATGAATTAAGCCTATTACATCAATATTTGTCTCCCCAAATACTTCAAGATTTCTTATAATTACTAGAGAAAGATTCTAACGTACCGCAGTCTCTTCTAGACCATATTATTTCCGTTCAAATTGTCCTCAAACTGCATCAAGTTGTAGGTCCTAAAACCACTTCAATGATTCATCCATACCCTAATATACACTATACCAAAAGAGAAGAGGAAATCTTCAGCACACAGCTCGATAGTCTAACAATGTAACACTTATACTCCATCGTAGCCTTTGATCCCAATTCAGAGTTGCTTCACGGGCCACCTGGTGATGGCATATCAGACATACACTTACTATTCTACTTACTGTTCTTAGTGTGAAATACTTATAGTATGAAATCCCACTGCAAAATTCTGAAGGTCACTTGTTTTAGCTCCGTTACAATTTTAAAGGTGCAGCTCGAAGATCAGAGACAAATATTTTTCTATAAGGATATGATAAGATGGACCCTCTTTGCCGCACAGGTGCCCATTTGGTCCGTTGTGCGTGCAGGCCTCTTCTCTGTGAGAAAGAATGGGCTGTAAACCACCACGCGAGCACAGTGTGGATTGGTAGTTCTTCGAATTTTTGGTTCTAAGTCTCCTTCATCGTTTTGAGAGCAGTAGTGATGCTATTACTCTACTCTCTATTTTGCTATAGTTAAAGATATTATACATTGACCATCAAAGTAATTAGTAAAACCACAGTAGGCACCTAATATTTTCAGTTTAAAGACGCGTGGCAACATATTACACAGGAAACTAACTTAGAATCGAACGCAGGAAGCTACAACCATTACACGAACGAATGCAACTGTTAAAACAAAATCGTTTAAAATTATCAGCAAACGTAAAAGTAATTATGCCGTGTAGCTTCTGATCTTATTCTATTTTAATTACCATTTAATATAAGCGAAGTCAGGTGCGTGTGTTATAATTACATGTTAAGTTTGATGGTTAAACGGCTGTCAGTAGCGTAATGTGTTTACAGCAATTAATGGAGTACTTCTGGTGTTCGTATACTATATATTACGTGTATGTACACATAGATAATGTACCTATGAATAATGCCATTCAATTTACTGTAGCTGTCTTCAATACAAGGGTATTATAATCATTAAATTTTAGATATGTGGTCTACATTGACTTCTGTGACGGCTTTTGTATTAATTATGTCAGTAAAGAATTATAATATGTTCAGGGCAAAGGCATTTTCTTATACATAGACAAAACTAATTGATTTACACATTTAGACACTCACTGTAGAAAGTGGTATTAAATTAATATTAATTTTAACTAAAA
The DNA here is from genome assembly GCA_949775005.1 of Orthosia gothica. NCBI lineage: Eukaryota > Metazoa > Arthropoda > Insecta > Lepidoptera > Noctuidae > Orthosia > Orthosia gothica. The sequence continues at coordinate 4,485,861 of OX459067.1, read as the reverse complement.
TAGAGGCAAAAATTTCTAAATTTCTCTAATCATCATGTCTGTCGAAAGACGTCCACAGGTGGACATAGACCTCCCCCAAGCGTCACCATTTTGACCGGTCCCGTGCATCTCGCAACCAGTGAATCCCTGCAACCTTCACCAGGTCATCGATCCACCTGGTAGTAGGCCTTCCAACGCAACGTCTTCCAGTTCGCGGTCGCCACTCCAGAACTTTTCTGCCTCATCGACCATTCGTTCTGGGAGCAATGTGGCCTGCCCACGGACACTTAAAAATTTATAAAAAAAAAACGATGTGTTCACAAAAATTCTTTTGCACTATTTTCTGTGCTGTCTCAAACTATTTTCTTCCTAATTTCATTTTGAAGTGACTACAATGTATGTAACCTTCGCTATCCTTACACACACCATCATTTTGAACTAAATTATTATCAGTGTCTCTGTAAATGGTACTTCCCACTCTCTTAACATAATTGCCTGTTCTACCACCAACAGTATAATACAGGCTAACCTCTTGACCACCGACAACACGGCTATAAAGGACAGAACTAAAATAACAATATACTTCCATCGAACATTGGTCTCGAATATCACTGCATTTAACAGTTTACGCAATATCACTAATAATACAAGAGATTACGCACCGCATTAATAATTAACATAACATCACGCCTGTCACCTAGAGGGTTAGGCATAGGTGCAGCCCCATTACACCAGTTAAGGGCCTTCCACTGCTATAGTGCCGTAAAACGGTTACTTTCTAAATCAAACTCCTTAGTAACGGCTAAGTTAATAGATTTGATAAAAAATAATATTTATTATTGATTCTTGTACATCATTTTTGAAACATGGTTTTTTCGTGTAACTAATAGGTTTGCTTTAAAAAAATAATTAATAACACGATATTTTTTGGCTACTTTTGGATACTCCTTCAAAATGACTTGGATGTTCAAAAATATTTTTAAACAGAAAAATTTATAGCTAGAATTTTTTCATAATTGAAATCGCATATTTCAAAGAATATTAATCAAAGAATATTTTGCAAACAAAATTGCTCAAAAGGAGGTTCAATATTGATATGCAGGCTCCGAGCGGGCCAGTACTGCGGTAACATTGGGGAATATATACGCCTTAAGCGTACAAATGCAAACTACGGGCTGAAACTAAAATTCCAGATGAAAAAACTCAATAACAATTTACCCAAAACAACCCAGGATCTTTAACTAACCATACCATACGTAATATACCATAACCAGGAACCAAACCTAACAATTAAAAATAACACTAATAACTATTGATTGAAACTCAAAATAAATTAAACGAACGGTTTATTTGACTAAACGTTACCGCTCGTGACATGACAAGTCTATATAAATATTGATACATTAATACAAATAGCCTACCGAACAGGATGCTGGCTAATTGAAAAGTAATTTTCATTAAACGCCGCGTAATTGTATATTTAAATAACCAATCATAATCGATCATAACGTTTTCATAAAACTCGGTTTAACATAACGGGCGGTAATTGGAAATTGGCACGTCAAGGCTGGCGAAAAATATTGCAGATTTAGTGTTCAAATGTCTATTAAAACAGGAATTTAGTTTTGTAATTTATAAATTAGCTGCCAACAGACATGAATTTGCGCTGTTTAGCCATTTTGTGGAGATTTATGTGTTTGATAAATTTGACTAATCCTAGATAAGTTTTCCTAAAAATATGACCTTTTTTTTGTGATGGGTTTGCTCTTGACTCGTCTAGGTCAGAGGTGACAGAGACAGAGTCTACGATGGAGTGAGCTTACCCAGAAGAAACCTGTTCACTATAACTTTGAAGAGATTCGGGTTGAATGCGTTCGGAAACACAGACGCAGGTAGTGAGTTCCATTCATTCGCTGTGCGCATTATGAAGGGTGTTTGGAAGCGCTTGGTGCGAATTGGTGGAATGGCAACAAGGTGAGGATGGTAACTTGCAGTGCGTCTAGATGTCCGATGGTAGAAGGGGGCTGGTGGGATGAGGTCGAGGAGCTATTGAGCACACTCACCGAAGTACAGTCTGTAGAAGACCGACAAGCAGGCAACCTTGCGGTGATGAGCCAAGCTATTAAGCTTGGCATCCACCAGTTCAATGTCGCCGATGAGCCTCTTGGCTCTGCGTTAAGAAGAAGTGGCAAGGCTTTGAGTATCAGGGTAATATATCAGCTGTCACAAGGCTAGTTTCAAACAGCTGGTTGAGTTAGGCAGATGACACACTGAGCAAGTTGATTGTGAAGCCGATTCAGCGGACCGTATCTTACTGTGGTCATGACGGATTAGCCTGAGTTGTTGGCGGCGAATCAGTAATGTGATTGTAGAGCCTGGCTGCTTGACTGCCTTGCCTTTAAAGAACGGGACAGAGCTATAAAGAACCTTATTGAAAAGTAGTACTACTTTTGAAATAGATTGGGACGAAGAATTCGATCACTTCTCAATGCACCATTAAAAAAATCTAAATATGAACACTAAGTAGATACTGTGAATAAACGAAACGATAAAACTGACGTCGATACAAAATCATGTAGTAATCTATCTCTCCGTAACTGAAACAAATGTTATATAGGAAGATGTATTGAAGTGCAGCCAGTACCCAACAATTTAGGCACTTGTTGCGATGAAGCGTTAATAGAAAATAAATTATAACAAGTATTCTATTAAAAGGCTCTATCATAACAATAGTTTCAAGATAGCCGCTGAGATTCAACTATACTCCGGTGTCAAAATTTTGCATCAAAGTAGAGTTTGACTCATTCTTAATTCCAGATTCTCAGTTCATAAACCTGCTCTATGTTTCAACTTAGCAACAGAGTTTCGATACAACCATTCAACGCAAACAATACGAAAGTTATTTATTTATTTATGTACACACAAAACACTTAACAGAGAAAAGAAATAATACAGATAAAAGAGCACAAAGGTACTGCTTATTCCAATAGAAATTTCTTCCAGCAGACCTGCGACAGGAAAGTTGGATGATATATTAAGACACAGTATGTAGAAGGAAATATGGAAACTTAAAATATACTAACAACTATATAACTTAACTAAAAAAGTTATTATTTTCTTTACAAAATAAAGAAGCAGGCAACACTTTATTTCATAAGAATATAATATTTTGAAATAGACCATGATTTTAACATATTTAACGTCGGGTTTTGAATCAGATCCTAAATTAGCAAGGTATAAACTATTGGATAAATCGATATTGTGAATAGGATTTTGTATTTCAATTCCGGTTTTATAATTTGTTTATGAGCACGGAGAAGGTGCTATTGACAATAAGTTGTTGAATTTATCACCAAATTGGCTTAAAATAATATTATTGGTACGGTTTTCACTTTTAACTGTTTCGAAATTTAACAATTGTTAGCTAGTTGTAGAGCTTTCTTTTGACAAACTAGATTCTGCCAGTGATTTCGCCCGCGTGAAAAGTTTTTTTTCATCCCAAGGGATAAAAAGCCTATTTGCTATTCCGGACTATAATCGTCATTCGTCAAGCGTCATTGAGTAACAAACATACATCCATCCGTCTCATCCAAACTTTCGCATTTATAATGTTAGAAAGATTATGGGGATATATGTTGGGATATTCATAGTTCTAATGGATTTAGGCCACAGCACAGCCCTTACTCTTCTGAAATAGGGTAGTTGAAAAATATTTATTTAGTCCATAAGTTAGATAACCTAAAAATATTGGACACATTACGACGATACAGTGCGTTGAAATATCGTGTGACGTCACGGTGTGCTACACTTTATACTGACAAAGTGACGTCACAAGCCCCTCCCCCCCTCCTGAATTTTATTGCGCTTTATCTTTGTCAATCTTCATTTATTTGAAAAAGCAAAAAATACGGGTCCAATATTATTTAATAATCTCACTGACGGACTAAATAGAATTATCATTTTTCTACCCAGGAAACATATCTATTCAACCTCTTTTTTAGCACAATCTACCTACAAAAGCACCAACATTTTCTTATCAAGTAACATTGTGAATCAGAGCCCCACTTTCCTCCGATACATCGCGAAAGCAACGGACCAGGTATTTGCGGTCGACACAATTGATATTACGCGGATTTGCGCCACTACTCGGTAACCAGCTCGATTTCAACTCGATTGCTTTTATATATATCGACGGATCGTAATTGTAGTTGTATCTATATGTAGTTTGTATAGCTATGCGGTAATTGGAGGGAAAAAAACATCTGGTCGCATTAAATCTGAAGTGGGACTAGTCATTTTGGTCGATCATCAAAAAGTGAAATTTTAATCGCCTCGCTACTTTTTTGTTGTGCATGCAAAGTTTGTTTTCAGGGCCTTGTATGACCTGACCATGACCTATGTCTGTCTTTGGTTGTCTTAGTGAAAATTAATTTGTGTTTTTAATAAATTACGCAATATGTAATCGAATCCCTGTAAACGACCCTTTGTGCCTATTGGCCTTGTTTGTTCTGTCTCCTGCTTGATATGGAGGGAAGTGGTTATTTATATTTTTCCTACTCCTCCGTTATTCTTTTCTGATTAACTTCGTTGCGGGATCCAAGACAGTTAAATTCATTTTCCGGGACTTCGTCGAGCTTCATTGCCTCGGCGCTTTTCTGGTGTTCGCCACTGTTGATTCTGGCTTTCAGGAGTTGCAGTGGTTTGGGAATAATAGTGCGGTGGGAAAAAGTAATCGAATCAAATTAAAGGCTACAAAAATCCTATCATAAGTAATGCGTTCAATAAACATTTTTTATTATTAAAATAATAAAATGATGAGTACCTTTCGAGTTTTTATAGTACCGTATCTATCACCCTTGATCTGAGCAGACTGCGTATTAAGATCACATCAAAACGCATAATTTGCGAGCATAGCCGCTGGATACCCGTTGTAGCTTTATAAGGCATCTTACAGGCTTTCTTTTGTTTATGTTATATTCATAATAGCTGTTGTATCTTCACTTTGAATGAAAATACCTTTTTGATGTGATTTCCTTTCATTACAACTCTTGAATACAAATTTAAGATCATCATCATCATGATTTGAGCCGAAAATTTAGGAAACTAAGATATATGTATATATTTTTTATTATATATCATTTTTATGTACATAGATAAAAGTATATACAGTGTAAAAAATACTTAATTACCTAAGACTACAAATATATACACTTAAAACAAAAACTACTCACTACCTAAACCTAAAAATATACTAAACTAAAATATGGCGTCGAAAAACTCCTCCACATCGTTGTCCACTGGTAATGTGCCCAAAAGACTGGCAGCATTGCCACGTTGTATGGCAATGCTTATTCTCTGACCAAGGTAAAAACCAGCCCTTGGGTCAAGCGAAGTGTCGACTAGGCGGTTAGAAAGATCTTTAAACAAAGCGTGAGCAAGGACTCTCTCTCGAAAATATAATTACCGATGAGATTATTATATTTCCGCTGCTTGAGGTTCTCTGCAGCCACAGCGGCAGCGCCAGCACAGCACGACAAGCTAGGAAGATGAGATGGCGCAAGATTATTTTTTTAATTAAACATATTTCTTCTTTATAATCAAATACCTAAATGATAGTATACTCCACACTTCTCTTATAATAATAATTGTTACTGCAAACTCGATTCTTGCAGACCCAACGCAAGATAATCACTAGGCACTGAAAAAATACCAACGTATCAAAACTACTACATTGTTATTCAACACTCACGACTTATTTAATAACAGAGCTGAATATGCTGAGGTGGTCTGGGGGTGTGACGAGACTGGATAAAGTAAGAAACGAGCATATCCGCGGTAGTTTTAAAGTCGCTCCTATATAAGAGAAACTAACCGAGAGCCGTCTCAGGTGGTATGGTCACGTGATGCGAAGAGACGAGGAACACGTAGTGAAGAAAGCATTGCAACTACCTGAACATAAGAGAGGTAGAGGACGACCTCCGGCTACGTGGTGGACTAGCATGACGAAACCCCTATCGGAGGAAAAATTGCCCGACCCGACAACCTAGGACAGATTGTCCTGGCGCCAGATAATTCGGAGAGCCGACCCCACCTAAAGTGGGATACTGCTAGGAAGAAGAAAAAGACTAACAATTTAATAATAACAGCCACACACGTGGCAATTACCATAATAACACATACAAACAAACTATACAACCAAAACAATTTACTAACACAAAATCGTAAACGTCTACGAAACGGCGCCCCCGCCATGTTGCTACCAACTTCTTAACATTTATTATTGTAATAGAACATTTTAGATTCTAGATTATAGCGATTGAAAGCGTCAAATGCGACTGGTAATATTAAAGTATGTTAATATGCAAATGTTGATAGATAGAAGAAGGTTATAACATAGTTAAGTTAACGATCGAGGTATCTGTGCGCACACGCATCGTGTAGGGGAGAGCGGTTAAATCGTATCAGTATTTTAGTTAATCTCAGATGTTTAATTAATGAAGAGACTTACAAATATGAGTGGACGAGCATAGTTTTGGCTATCTTAAAAATAGAAAAATCTGTTTTTATTCAATTACTAGCTGTCCCACGCGGCTTCGCTCCCGTCAAATTGGTACCTACCTACCAATCTACTCTACCTACCCTACCCTACATACATAGTTGTTGCGTAACTTAAACCGTTTATGCAGCGCACGCATCGGAAGTCCTCAAAAAGGAATAATTTTGCCCGTTTTTGCAACATTTTTCATTTATGCTTCGCTCCTATTGGTCGTAGCGTGAAGTTATATAGCCTATAACCTTCCTCGATAAATGGACTATCCAACACAAAAAGAATTTTTCAATTCCAATCAGTAGTTCCTGAGATTAGCGCGTTCAAACAAACAAACTCATCAGCTTTATAATATTAGTATAGATCTTAATAGCAACAAATAGTATATATATAATAGTCAACATAGTCAACAAAAAATGTCTAGTTTGTCCGTCAGTTAAATAATCTAAAAATATTGGACAAATACTTTTGCCACGTAAACAAAAAGTTACGACGATACAGTGCGTTGAAATATCGTGTGACGTCACGGTGTGCTACACTTTATACTGACAAAGTGACGTCACAAGCCCCCACTCCTGAATTCTGATGCGCTTTATCTTTGTAATTTTTTATTTATTTGATAAAGCAAAAAGTACGGGTTCAATATTATTTGATAATCTCACTGACGGACTAAATATATTTTTTTATTCAGGAAACATCCCTATTGTGTTGCCCTGTCTTCGTCTTTCATATTTCTCCATTAGTTGTCATTTCAGTAGCCACCCGTTCTTCTTCAAGATTCTTATGTTACAATTTAAATAGAAAAATTTAAATTTCTTCGAAGGTTTGCAACTGGTACGATGTAGTCGACGAGTAGCTGAAATCGTCCCACAAGTACTTTAAAAAACCTGCAAAATTCGAACAATTTTTTTTTGCATTTTTGCACTTTGTCATCTTCTTCCTTTTTCGCTCACTCGTATTTTTTTTGCTTATGTCATTCCAAATTGGTGAACACAACACATCACTAGAGGATATTATACTGTTACTAAAAATCAAACTGCCTGTGCCAGTGTTTTACATGGATCGACTGCCTATCTGACCTCCACAACCCAGTAACTGGTTAACACGGTACCTCTTGGCTAGACTGGTGTCAGATCTCAGGCTTCTGACAACCCGTAACGACTGTCAAAGATATTCAAATGACAGCCGCGACCAACGGCTTGACATGCTTTTGCGAGGCACGGAGGAAACTCAGCATGTTGAAATGGTCACCCATCCACGGGTCGACCTCGGCAAGCGTTGCTTAACCTTGATGATCAACCAGTGCGGCTGTTATTATTTATCTACGAGCTCCTCATATTATACTGTTACTAGTGTAGAAGAAAATTATGTAGTCTCGAATCAAATCTAGAGGTGGTACCATTAAAATAGTGTTACAACATACCCAAGTCTCCCCTATTATAGAACTAGTTACAGCAGACCAGTAGCCACAGTCATCCGATTCACTACCAATAATTGCTAATTTCCTTGAATATAAACTCATCTAATTGTACCACGGTTAACGAATCCATATGATTTATACGTACACCTGTATAGATATTGTAGTTATCCGATTTCGATTGCTGTATATTAATAGGACTAGCTTTTCCCCACGGCTTCACTCGCTTAGGAATAGAAATTCTTAATTTGTTAAGTATTAAAAAAAACACATGGCACTCAGCAGTCATTCTATCAGTAAAAGAGTTTTTAAATTCGGATCACATTTTCCAGAGATTACTCAACTTACGAGATTACGTTGAAGCATACAATAATGTTTTAATAATGTGTTTATAATAATTATTACTAATTTCAGCTAGCGAAAATTAGCCCAATGGAACATATTCCCAGGATAAGAAGTATCGTATGTGCTATTTCAGACTATAATATATCTCTGTGCCAAATTTCATCCAGATCCGTTCAGTAGTTTTTGCGTGAAAGAGTAACAAACCTATAAACACACTCACACACTTTCGCCTTTATAATAAGTAAGATTACTATAATAATAAAACTAAAACATTGGTGTGACTAAAAAAATTATACCAATTCTATACTTTTATTTGCACTAAAGATGTTAGCTGTAATTCAGTACTTCTAGAGGTTACTTTTTACAAACATACAAACAATCTTTACTCCTTCAAATATAAGTTTAGATCGCAGCCCTAAGAACTTCTTTCTTAAATATTTATATCCTTTATGTCGGTTGTAGATAGTGAAAGTTCTATACAAATTGGAGAAGCCATTTGCATCTTCGCAAACCACTCTCCTTTTTACAATTAGTCTTAGACTAATTAGGTAATATCTTACGCAGTAATGTCTAGAAGTATTCTTCGTCATTTATCTTGGCATTTATAAATAAAGTTTTATCTTTTAATTTTTACACACCCGGTTACGCACGAAAACATAAAAAAATCTTAAACCAGATTACAACTTATAAAAGTATATTAATCATATCAGTAAAATAAACTCGGTATCCTATACTATTTTTTACAGTATTCAAAAATAGTTTAGGAGTCCAAGTTTTTTTAAGCACTCCCCACAGGTATTTATTTACACTAGTATTTCTATTTTTATTAATTACTGCTTCTTACAGTTTATTAATTAATTTGTACACTATAAAAGTCAGAGTACTATTAATAATTTGTTAATCAACATGACTGAACTGTACTAAAATGTTTCCTAAGCTATTAACGTCTTATTTATTTTATAATGAAAATAAATTAAACTGTCAACCCTGTTTATCACCTAATCGTTCTGTAACATTTACTACATATTTAAAAGATAATTATATAGAACAAAAAACACAATAATAACACATAACTAAAAATAGAGCGCAAGAAAATTGCGTTTTGAAATCGCAAAACCGCGAATGGCTACGACAAGATGCATACATAATAAATTTTATTGACCAGCTCGGATTAGTAAGATATCTCGTTTCCAATGAGTACACTTACGCCGCTCCAATTATGCTATCGCATCAGTAAAAATCGATATTCTAGATAGTGGCGCGATCAAATGAAGTGGTTTCAACGACTCTATACAGATGCTAGTCGACTTTTAGTGCTAGACGGTTTCACTTTAGTTTAAAATCGTTCGCACTTCATATTTTGATGCGTAGATGGAGTATTGAATCTGTGTTGGATGGTTTTCAATCATCTTCATAGCCCTTTGCTAAGAATAGTTACAGCACTGATAACAATATTTGTGTTATGTATTTTGTGTTAGATTTAGTCTTTTTTTTTTATTTTACCTTTGTATAGATTCCTTTACCAATTGTTTTGTAAATGTGTGAACATTGTAGGCCTTCTAGATGCTTGTTAACATTTGTTAACTTTTTAACTCGTTTTATTTTCTTTTGTTTAAATAATATGTAATCTTTTTTTTTTTTTTTTTCTTACGACTTATTGTCGGGCCTACGTTGTCCCCACATAACTAAGTACTAATGCTGTAACAAGGAAATATTGTAAAACCAAACCATTTTTTTAAAAAGAGTAACCATGGAGTTTCTTGCCGGTTCTTCTCCATAGGAAACGACCAACCCGAACCGTGCACCTTTTGTCGACGTTTTATAAGTGCCCATGTAGGCCTATGTGAAATAAAAAAAAAATGTTTATTTTTTTATTTTTTTTGTTTAGTTATAGAGATGAGGTTTGAGAGCCCAATGTTTTGTTTTTTTACTTAGAACAGCTTTTAGCCTTAGTAATTTAAAAACAATCCACTGTTACTATTTCTAGATTGTGGCTCGCATTTTTAAAATAAAATAAGTAGGTAGATTTGTTTTACGCAAAACAATAAAGTATGTTTCATAATTACTCTTTTAATTATACTCAGTAACGTAATTAGTATCAAGTATAAATTCTAAAAAAAAAACAAGTAGAAAAAGCTACACATGTTATGTATTCAAACAAGTTTACTTCCACACTACTTTTATGTGCATAGATCACACTACAAATAAGGCGGAAGCTTCGTTATGTGGCCATTACAATAAATAGCAATCTCCGTCGAATGTGTTCATCATAGTTTTCTTGAGAAAACTTATCAAGAACGGATGCGTCCACAATTACAGACAGGAAGTCGAACAGTTTTCCAACAAATATGTGATGCCAATTTACTTGGAACAGCTCGTAACAGCTTCTTGTGGAACCACTTGCATAATTAGTTATTGAATACAACTAACTTATGGTGTCGTTAAAAAAACTTTTACAATCTAAGTTCAATAAAAGAACCTTTTAGGACAGACTAATGGAAACTGCGAATGTGACATTTGGAAAACTGCAGTTTACTGGAGCAAACGATCGAAAATGGTCGTTACGTGATCGGAACTATTCGGGTAAGAATCCGAACACTCACGAAGTAAGCCGAGCCACAGACACCGATGCCTTAAATCACGAACCACTCACGCGTAAAGTGAGTGGAAAAAAAAACTTATCAATTTTCGTTTTTATCGATTTGCTTTAATACAATTTACCGAAATCACAGCGGACTTTTACCTCCATTTGCGCGAAAGGCGAAATAAATGTTGGTCGTTTTCAGATACGACGCGACGCTTTGCGGGACCTTTTAAAATGATTGGCGGCGCTTGCGCAGAGCGATGGTTAATTTTCAACTATTTTTGTAAAACAATTAGGTAATTAAGGGCTTTTAACTTTTATGTGTTTAAGGTATTTTCTCTTTGGTGCGAGGAGAGATCATAAAGTTTATTAAGTGCTTATTATCCCGCGAGAATTCTCAGTTAACTCGATGTAACGGGTTACTCAGATGTTGGCTGTAAAAACTATAGTTAAATATGTTGTATTGTTCTGTTTGGGCTTTTCTTCATTTTCTTCAACAGAGTGACCGATACATCAATATAGATGGATTTGTTAACTTTTTCATCTTGTTGGACAAACTCAGAAAAAATCGCCATACCCAAAATATTCTTCGTCTTTGATTAGTAGAGACATAATTTAATCATGTACAGTCCTAGGTGTCTACTTAAAACTCAATCACGAAAGGAAACGAGTAGACGATAAAATTAATGTTACTGGTGTCTATACAGTCCAATTAGTAATGGGAGGAAGTGATTAAATTCTTCAGGATTGAATTCATCTTGGAAAGGACTAAGGTGCATTTCTTATGTTATGTACCAATTTCATTTTAATAATATGTCAAATCAAATCAAATCAAATCAAATCATATTTATTTGTTCACATAGGTAATAAAATACAGATGTTGCGTTTAAAATGAAAATAGAGCGCTATGTCATGCCAAGAGGCGTACAAATATTAGGTGTAGGTATCTACCTGGAGATTAACAAATCAAATGTCTAGAGAAAAAATAAGAAAAAAACATTGTCGTAAGATCATGCGTATTAAATTAGCAGAACCAATAATTAAATTAACAATAAAAAGTCAGAGAGTAAAAAGAAACAAAACCAAGTAAGTACGTAAATCAATATACTTAATTTAAAATGTCAAAAAATTACCATGTCAAAGATTATGAGATGTCAAAATTATTAAATGTCAACATTATTAATCCAAACAAAACTCAGTATTTTATTTCTGTTATAATATTATTAAGAACATTTATTTATACTGACGCATTACAATAACAAACATTTTATATGGTTTTCAATGATTCATCATTCAGAAATTCCTCCATTGTATAGTAACATTTATCAATAAGTAAGCTATTAAGTGCTTTTTTGAATTTTAATAATGGCATGTTTTTAATGGCATCGGGTATTATATTATATATTTTTGGGGCGTTGTTGAAAAAGCTTTTACTCATTAAGGCTGTTTTACATTTAACATTGCAAAGTTTGTTACGATATTGAGAACGCATTGGATTCCTTCTGACTGCAGATAGGCTTACAAATAAATGTGGGTTTTTTTTCACAAACAATGCAGTTTCCATTATGTACATTGCTGGCAGTGTCAATATTTTTAGTCTTTTGAAGTATGGAATACAGCTATCCGTCGTTTTTAGACCACACATAGACCTTACGCAGCGTTTCTGCATCTTAAATACAGACTCCCTATTAGCCGACTGCCCCCAGAAAATAACACCGTACCGTAAAACAGCAGCCACAAGTCCATGGTATGCTGTCAGTAATGTCTCAATATTAACCTTTTTTGAGAGTTGGAATAGCGCATAGGCAGATTTACTTAATCGTTTACATATTATGTCAGTATGATTGTTCCAAGTCAATTTATTATCAATAGTGATTCCCAAAAATTTAGCATTATCAACTTCCTGTATTTTAATGTCTTTATAAATTATATTAATGTCAGCATTCTCACGACGTTGATGGTATTGCATGATGTTGGTTTTACTTAAATTAATTTTCAAATTGTTATCATTGAGCCAGTTTATTATTTTAGTTAGAGATTCATTAATGTCATTTTCATAGTTATTTATGTCATTGCATTCAATTATGGCTGTGCTGTCGTCTGCGAAAAGAACCATCTTGTGCTGGATTGTTTTTGGGAGATCATTGATGTAAATCAAAAAAAGAGGTGATGCCAGCACACCGCCCTGGGGCACGCCATACTTTATGCATTTTTGTTTTGATAGGTGTACGGTTTCTAATTTGGTTTTAGGACATAATCTAGTGACTTCGGTGCATTGAACTCTATCAGATAAATATGATTTTATCAATTTTAGGATATTTCCCCTTACACCGTAGCCATGTAACTTTTGTAGCAGTATCTTATGGTCAACATAGTCAAAGGCTTTCGTCATATCAGTAAATATAGTACAGATTGGATTATTTTTGTCAACTGATGGCATAATGTTATTAATTAAATCAAAAAGTGCCATGTTAATATTTATATTTTTGCGAAAGCCTTTTTGTTCATTGCAAAATAGGTTATATTTTTCAAAATATGTGTATATGGATTTGTATATAACTTTCTCAAAAATTTTTGAAAAGACGGAGATTTTTGCAATAGGTCTGTAGTTTTTCATATCCGTTTTGTCCCCTTTTTTAAATAAAGGTTTGATAATAACTTTTTTTAATCTGTTGGGAAATATGCCATCTACAATACAAAGATTAATAATGTGAGCTAATGGCTGTGCTATATCTTCCTTTACATACTTTAGGACCTTAGTACAAACGCCATCATAACCAACAGTATTCGTATTTTTAAGATCAGAGATAATTCTTATAATGTCATTATCTGAGACCGGTGTCATAAACAAAGATTGTGACGAATGATTTTCAAAAAAATTACCACTAGTCTTATCAGAATTTATATTATTTTCAATTGTGTCAATATAGTAATTATTAAATTCATTGGCGATGTCAATGGGGCGTGTAAAAGTCAAATTGTCTCTGTTTATAGTCATAATTTGTTCCTGTGGTAAGCATATTTTAGATTTATTAATAACCTGCCAAGCGGCTTTAGATTTATTTTTGGATGAGCTTATAAAATAATTGTTTTGGGCTTTCTGAGTTAACTTTATAATTTTTTTATAGACATTAGAATATTTCCTTAGATTATTTTTATTTTTAAGGCTAGGGTCAAATCGATATTTCCAAAGTAAGTCCCTTTGTTTCTGGCTGCATATCTTTATCCCTCGAGATATCCACTTGGTTTTCCTGTTTAATTTAACAGTTATTATCTTTTCTGGAAAACATAATTTATATAATAATATAAAATCTTCCATGAAGGCTTCAAAAGATATGTTTGCGTCTTTAGCCGTAAAAACTTCTACGAAAGATAAACAACCTAGGAGATTTTTAAATTTAATAAGATTTTCTGCAGAATAATCTTTTCTTTTGCATTTCCAGAAATGTAATTTGCAAGACTTTTTTATGGGCACTTTCAAAGTTTGAGATGTATGATCCGAGAGAGCTAAATCTATGATTTCGGCCTTGCAGCCCCTTTGGTAACTATGTGCAAAATTATCGATGCAGGTATTACTACTGAGTCTTGTGGGCTTGTACAGCGCTAGTTTTAAATTATATTGTAAGAGAAAATATTCAAATTCCATTGTAATTTTATTTCTCTTTAAAACATCGATGTTAAAATCTCCTGCAAGAATAATTTTTTTTGCTCCGGAGCAAAGCTTTTTGAGTATGTTGTCTAATTTTTCATAAAACACTGTGTAGTTATGTTTAGGTACCCTGTATATACAAATAATAATAGTGTTAGAAGCTGTAAGTTCGACAGCGCAACATTCAAATTGTCCTGAAATCGATTGTTTAGCTACGTCAATTAGTACTCGATATTGCAGTCCTGCTCTGACAAAGATGCATGTACCTCCCTACAAGATAAAGATACAACATAAAGATGCATGTCATATGCCTACTCTTTTACAGGAGGAGCACATTTTTTTTTAGACTTGGCAAATAACTCATAAATCTAAAAAATAATAGCGGTAACGTATAAGAATGAAATAGTTGACGAGAATAGGTCATGGTAAGCACAATAAGTACTTATTAGGTAATTTATCACAGTTGGCAATTTCTACAAGCCAACCCGCGATGCTGTGTCATAGTTAAAATCTAGTTAGATTTTTATTGGAGTTTCTTGTCCGTTCTTCTCCACGTAGGCTTGTCGGAACGGATGGTAGAATCACTTTATTAGATCCAGCCTGATTGTCCCCCTAGCGACGCCCTGAGCCGAGGTTCGACCCCACCTGGGGTAGCCCTCAGCGTTGTCGGGCTGGAGGCTATATAGCTTAGTCTCCACAGGGAAGTCCGGTTAAGTATATGTCGGTCATTTTGACTGTTTGCGAGACGCCACTCAGAAAAAAAGAAAAGAGTTGGCAATCTTAACTAATATCCCAACATTTAATTACTAACCTATTTTTCACGGTCGCTAATGATCTAATCCAAAAAAATGCCGCTAACTTTGACAAAAGCCCGCAAAAAGTCACTAACTTTGACGTAACACACGCTAACAACCCGCGCTTAAAAGCTCCACAAAGGTCGCGACGAAGCGTCTAATATTTAAAGACGCAACAGTTTATAGGCGGTATAAGTTAAGCGCGTGCTCGCGCTATGTGTTAGGGCACTTATAACGGCTCGTGGAGTGCGGGCAGGCACGCGCGCCTCCCAGAGCATCAATTACTGGGTCGTGAGCGCTACTACAACCAATATAAATAAAAGCCGGCCAGCACACGCCACCGACCACAATTTCACAGTGGCGCAATTGTAAAATGCTAGATCGAAAAGGTCTCGGGTTCAAACTCCTTATCTTCATGTCAGATGTATACCACATAGATGTTTAATGTTGAAGCTGACAGATACGCTCTCCGCGGCGCACGTGCCGTTTTGAATAGACAAGGTCTCTGGTTTGGATTTAGATGTGTTTCGCGGCAATAACTGTGGATTAAGACGGTACCCTGACCAAAAAATCGGCATGAGATATGAGCGTTCCTATTGGTCTAGCGGCACTGGTGGCGCATGAATTACAGTAATGAATACGCCCAGATTTTAGAATAAAATCTTTATAAAATCGAATTTTGGTCTTTTGAAAAAAATAATTCTACAAAAATGTTCGTTATTAAATTGTCTATCCATTAGTGTTAGTACAAAAAATAATCAATGAACACTTTACGAGGAGATGCATAATATCAATAGTTATTTCTCATTTTTATGTTTTTTTGTAAGTAGATTAGTGAAATACAACATTTAAAAAAAAACTAAATCTACCATTTTAGAATCAATAATATGTAGAAATTTAATGTATTTTTATTAATTGATATTTCTTTTTAAATAACGAGTAGATAGCTCCTAAAAACAGCACAAAAAACGGCTTGCGCGGCGTTTTGCTCGGGGTACCGCCTTAATAAGTGGCTTATACACTGTGTGAATGTCGGTCGTGACTCTGGGTGACGCGAAGTGGCACGCGTCCAGCGTCACGCCCGTTTGTTCAGCTTGCGTCTACAAAACCGTCCAGTGAAGCGCGCTGCCGCCTCATTCTTCTATTTTTCGCGCCTCCGTCCCATTTTCCATTTCCTAACAATGGCCTCGTCACGCACAGCGTTGATAAAAGCCGGATTGATTCGCTTTCGCTTCCCGCCGCCGATGTCGCAGCCAATGACGACATGCACGGCCCTTGCGGTAAACCCAGACGCTGTGAAATCAGCCTAATTCTTTGTTTTGGAACGGACTGCTAATTTGACTTACTTTAAATAATTTCTCAAGTAAATCATTATCTCTTAATAGGACTTATCTAATACGCGTAAAGATGTCAACAAAATACCATATCTAGACAAGCATTTGCAACTTTGACGTGGATACAATAGTTTCGCGTTAAAGCATTAATTAAGATTATTGGCGGACGCGACCTTTTTTTTTCTTTTTTTTTTTATTACTGGGGGGAAACCTTCAAAAGGCACCTAGAATTTTGAGGAAAAGACCAGAGCATGTGGGAATTTTACCTCTCTAAAACCACCCCGGTGATCGCCATCAGCACGTAGAAGGGACCCCGTGACCTCTCAAAAGACCACCCCTGAATCCCCTCTGTGCAACGCCTGTTAGGGCACGTCCCTGGCGAGATTAATAATGCATATACACTGAGCCTCGTTGTGCACGGCAACACGTGACCAATGTACCACCGTCTTGCCTGGGGTCACTTGGTGGGCGAACAGAGTCCTCAACCTGACCGCCCATGTCCACCCATTTGTGTCATGGCATAATTTTTTTACCCGACTGCCGAAGGCGGGTAATGTGTTTATAAGTCTATGTGTGTATGTATGTATGTTTGTTCCTATATGGCGTTCCAGAGACCAAACGCGTTGGCCGATGTTGATGATTCGTACGTCAATCGATTCGTCTTAACCCTGCGAGTGTCACTGGCTGCATTAAAATTGGACAATTGAAAAATGGCGGCTTTTGGGCGCCATATTGTATGGGCCCAATTTTTTTTTTTCGTCCATACTCATTGTGTGGGTTATCAAAATAAAGGGTTTTAAGAGGTGATTTCAAAAATATATAGCACTTATATGTTCAAATGTACATAATTCGAAAAAAAACTAACTAAAAAGTTATAAATAAAAAAAGTTAAATCAAAAAACCCGACTGCTTCAAAAGCGAACTAATAAGACGTACACAAGGAGAAAATCATGCTGTGCAGGCGGAGGATACACCAGATTTTGATTTAACTTTTGTTAATTTTAGTTCCAACTGTAGCGTAAAACAGAAAGTGACCTAAAACAAACACCTTTAAAATTATAATCTCAGTGAAATCTCATTTATTACGCAATTTAATAGGCTCAAATAAAACCTTTTTTTATTTCATAATCAAAAGGGAACATTAAAGAGTTGTCGGTCGATTCGCGAAAAAGAAACTTTCAATTTTATTATAACAATTTGTCGGTTTATACGTCAATAGTGTCGTTAGTCCTTATCGAGGTGATTAAGAAACGTCAAACAGTCTTAAATGGCAGCTTTTTGGCAATAATTAAGGTCGATAAAAGGAAAGAGGCTATATTTTAACGTCGTGTGAAATGGGCCTAAAGTATCTTCGTGTGCAGTCCGTCTTCTTCATTTAATGGCAGTGAATGTAAGTGGTATAAGAAATCAATGGATTTTTTGACAGTGTTTCCATTGAGAACTTTGTGAATGTCACTTTCGGAGTTCTTCCGATTCAAATAAGGTTGAAAATAGAAATTGAGGAGGTAAGAGACGGCCCAGAGCAGTGGTGGCCCAGTGGTATCGGCCGCGACTTACAAGTTGTAGGGCGTGGGTTCGAGCCCAGGCTTTACTTTGTGTAAATTATCACATCACCACTGCACTCAAAACGGTAAAGGAAAACATCGTGAGGAAACCGGCATATCCTAGAACCAAAAATTCGAAGATATGTGACATCCACCAAACCGCACTGGGCCTGCTTGGTGGATTACGGCCCATTCCCTCTCACAGAGAGGAGGCTTGTGTCCCAGCAGTGGGAACATTAATGGGCTGATGATGTGAAGAAACGGCCAAAAGTTTAAAAAAGAAAACAGAATTAGGAACAATCTAAAAAAAATGGTGTGTCATTTCACGACGACGGTTATTGAAATAAAAGGGAATAAGAGAAACCATAACATAATATTTTCTAATATTGTGATAATAATATCTGTGATAGTACAGAAAACAAGACGTTTTCGTAACCCAATAAAGTTCCTAGTAATATTAAATTCAAAATACATAACATATTTATTCGCCGTCAATCCTAAGCCTCTATAGATTCCGCATTCCATGATGTAACTGCTACAGTGACCATTTGTCAAGAGATACTGCGGACTTAAACTTCACCTTTAAAGGACAATACACAAAAGCTTAATCAATAAGAGAACCCATCCATCTAACCTTCGATGTTATTAGTTGCTGTTAGTGTAACCATGGGTTGGGATTTTGTGGGACATGTCTGAATATTTTAAAAAGACTAGTTTTCTTTTGTGTGGACTACAAGATCAATTTTAAGAGGCCCGAAATTTACGGTGTTCTAAACTTGATCTAGTTTTTTGTGATCTTTTCTATGTCATACTTAATCACATGACTAATAAATTAATTTTATATTTTATTTTGAACTGGCGACCCATCGCGGCTTTGCCTATGAAAAATTATATACAAAAACCTTCTTCATTTCTAACTCTTTATTTTGGTGAAAGCTGCATGAAAATCCGTGCAGTAGTCTTTGAGTTTATCGCAAACATACGCGGTGGGGATTTATAATATTAAACAATTACATATTTTTTATTACATATTTTAAATAAATAATACATATTGCTTACATATTTCACAGGTTTCTGAAAATAAGGGTTTGCAGTCTTGTAATAATTTGCTTAGCACTCGATATCTGTCTCTTTATACGCTTCCACATACGTTTAAAGAAGTAAAGCCTCTGCATTTACAATTCTTGAAACTTCATACACACCAAACTTCTGCTATCTTTATCTACTCCAAAATAAAATCGCCTTATTGACATCATTGTACTTGATTATCGTATTTAATGGTTACCACTGTGCGTCGCAAGCGCAACCCGGCGAACAATCGATCAGCGAGCGCATTGCGTTATCTCGCTCGCCATTCGGAACAAACAAATTCAATTAGGATTAAGAAATTAAACCACCGCTCAAAGGAACCGCCGACCGCTTCCGATGATACCCGAAACAGTTCGTTGACATCCCATATCAGAATCCACAAATACAAACTACTTGTCTTTTAATCGATCGCATCAATTATCCAACTGGTCTTTGTCCAAAACCGTCTTTGAAAGTTGTCTTACATTTATTTTTATCATAATATTTTCTATATGTGTCTGTGTGAATGAAGAAACTCGTCTTGTTATCTCCGGACCGATCTCTCGACAGTATACGATACTTGTACATTCATCCTTGGTCTAACTACCCTCTGCAAGTCATCAGAGAACTAAAAAAAAATATATATTTTCAGAATGTAACGGACGGAATTTAGACGTGCGTAATATACTGTTTTTATTATGTGAAAACGCGCGGAGAATTGACGCTGACTGCTTCTGTGCTGCGTTTATTTCGCCACGATGTTCTCATACCAAAAAAAAGGCTCAGGCAAATAAACGCTTTTTTGCAATTGCAGTAAGACTCATAGTTGGTTGAGTATCTTATCTTTTTTTGATGCTACTGTTGAATCGTAATGTCTCAAAAACTCGGGTACGTGAGAAAGGTTGCTCTACTTGGAGAACCTTTGACACAATGTTCGATGTGTTGAACTCTTGTTGTAATTAAAGTTACAATTCACGTAACGCGGTACATCGTAAGCAGGCTGTATGTCGTCTGCGATGTGACCATAGAACATTCACACCATTAAAAACAAAACTGTATAATTTTATGCAGACATTCGTTGACATACGACGTCTGTACGTTTATTACCGTGACTCATCTTGATGCTAGAACGAGTGTGGGTATAAAGTTGTAAGCGTTATTTAGCTGTTCCTCATCCATGTAACAAATTTATTTGAGCTCGTTAAAAATGCAAGTTTAATAAAAAAAACGCAAACCAGTTTACAACTTGCCATTTTCGTTTTGTATTTTCTAATTTTAACAGTGTTGCCAAATGTTATTGCGAATACTAGATTGAATTAAAGCAATTAAAAGAAAATATCTCAAATGAAATCGTTTAGTGATCTTATAAATATTAATTTCATATTTATAGCGTGCTCCGCTTATACAGCGCCACGAAGGTGTTATTTACGAGACGTTATCTATATGGGGTAGTCGCAATACAAACTACTTTTCCTTCGATCGAGTTTTCTCGCGGGGACCGGTCACATCACTTAGAGGAAACTGTCGTTTTCAATCGGAGAACCGGAGCGATGATTCCCCTTATCAAATTACGGGTCTTGTCGGATAGTGAAAATTTTCCCACATTTTCTCGGTGTACATCGACGTTCAGATGATATAAATCAGGGTGAAATTGTTGGTTGTTACCGCCGCCGCTCCAGGCTGCTAATGGGTAGTTATTTGTAAGTTTTCACTGGACGCCAGTTACGCGCCATTGAGCTCTTGCCTTCAACTCGACCGCTGTGACGCGCGCCACCATTCAGCACATAATCATAACACTTTCGTTTCATACTCAAAAAAATTGTAAATCACGCCGAAAGAGAGATCTCAACTTCTCCAGTTTTGAACAAGAAAATGATTGCGTGAAAAAGTAAAAGTTCGGGGTCCCACAGTTAAGTAGGAGTTGATAAATTAAAAGTGAAACATTATTGTAATAAAATGTTCCCTATAAAACAGAATGCCTTACTTAGAGTGACACAAATGTCTTAATATAACATTTTTAATTGCGGGTTGCACAATGAGTGTGACTATTCTCACTGGCGTCGTGAGCTATATCAATTAATTAATACTAGATAATGATCGGTATGCGGTATTTGTTAACAGTCCCCCTGCTGCGTCCTGTCGTGAGCTTGTCTCCTTAACTATTGATTATCGAAAATCGATTAAAAGATCGTAATCTTTCATAATCGTTCCATTGTGCCTAATCTGTACAAAAAGTTGGCAGGTTAAGCAAGTCGCATTGTGTAGCTTATTCAATTATGAGATATGGGAAGTTGCATCGTGTTTTTATTTCGAAACAAGTCAAAAAAGAAAACCATTGAGTCTGGTAGAGTCACGAAAATTAAAATGACTTAATGTTTTTAAAGATTTCTTTGAACAGTTTTTACGTTCGCAGCTCCAGATTTTTTTTTGTTCTAGTCCTAGTGCATATAGATTGCAAACCCAATAATAAACCTAAAACCTTATGCATACTCTTTGCTCTTCATCTGATATATGTAGTATCTGTCATATCATCTGTCATATGAAGAATCTGTCAAAAGTAGAATCTGTCAAATGTAGACTAAACGAAAATAATAAAGATGTAGCGTGAAAACTAATCAACATAAATTTTACAACAACTTCTAAAATTATCTACTGCAATTTTCAAATTATCCCTAAAAACACACTAAATATTCAAAATATATGCCCCGTTCAATAGGCTTTATTAGATTTCCCGATGTAATGACAGCGCTATGGAACGGGACTGGTGAGGCCATTACGCGCAGACACGACCGCCGCCGCCGGCAACGGGCGCCGATCAACTGAGGAAGTGACGCCGCGCCTAGCTGCGCACGCGCAAATCGCGCGCAGGGGTGCAGCTTCCGACAAACGGTGTTTTTAATTAGTCCTTTTAAAGACTGAGAAAAGATTCATTTGGTTCGAAATGTATTATGTAATGGAGTTGATAGACAGATTTAGAGCAGTCGTATGCTAAAAATGGAAAGAAAAAGCTTAGAAATTACGTATTAGTTTTGCGTCTTAAAAAATACCAATGCGTAGCTTGATATGTAACAGTTTCAAATACGTATCAGTATGTTTATGCAAAAAGCTGTGCTAGGCGGTAATGAGCATATCATTTGCCATATTGAAAATAAATATTATTATAAGTATCTAATTATAATCCTTAGCAATTTAACATTTATCCGCGGTAACAACCTTACTCCAAAACTTGGTCTACGCAGAGCCGTAAGGCACAAAGTTGGATTTAGTATTTGAACAAAGGCAGACCGCAACAAGCCTGGGGCCCTCGAATGTCATTCCAAGATTCAACATTAGTTTCGCATCTCGACAGCCCTGAAATATTCGTAAACTTTGACCACGGATATATTAATACCAAACACGGTTTGAAGAAGTTATAAACATCAGACCATATCAGTTTCGCTATATTTTCTACCAAACCGTGCTTAAAATAAGAATAAAATGTAAACTAACAAACTTTTATGGTCATAATTCCACTTTAAATGTGTAAAACTTTACGCCAATTTGCAAGATCGGACTCCCAGCTGTTAGCAATTTAATTTATGAGAAATAAACCGTGAACGGATTTGATGGACTTTAGCAATTAATATTAGATAAGAATTGTAATTTAGAGAAATAGCAATAAAACTAACAAAGATTTTCACGAAATACTTTCTTATTTTCCTGAATCGAAAAGTGTATCACAACAAATCGAATATTTTCATTCAATTTCCTGAAGCCTAATAAGGGTCTCAAAAATAGTGCTTACGCAGAGGAGACCAAGGAAACTGTAAACGTTATAAGACTAACATCTAACACACAAATTCAGTCTAACATAAAACGTCTAATATCCCCTCGAAGTACTAAATCCTACAGACACTCGCTAAAACATTGAATGACAACATTCTATCTAACGCATTCCGTCTTATCTCAACATGTTTATAGCTTACCCATTTACAAATATTTGAATACATATTTTGCAACACTATGGTAGTGTTCACCATGCCTGTGCCACTTTATAAACTAAGACATTCCGAATACCGATACCAAATTGCTTCCAAATAGTTTGTGATCGAGATCTACGATTCTATCGGGACTTAAAGACAATCTCGACTTGAAATCGGGTATTCAATTATGTCAACAAACACTTGTTTAGATATATTTTGTGTTGGCGGCGCCTTTTTAGTCGAACCCATTCTGGGAACTATAGGAACATATTTTCAAAATTCTGAGTAAATAGCTATAACAGTTCAATTCGATCAAAGTTAAAGTCAAAGCCAAATATATTTATTCAATTAGGCCAATAAACGGCACTTTTGAACGTCACATAAATTAAAATTAAAATTTACAAGTAATAAAAAATAAAAAAAGATTCTACCGTGCATTCGGCAAGTAGATTGTTATGGAGAAGAACGCACAAGAAACTCCATACTTACTCATTTAAAAAAAAAAATAGGTGTTTTACAATATTTACTTATATATGTGAGGACGATGCACCCAGAATAGCTCTACACACTATACTACGTACAGGTATAAAGTATTAAAAAGCATTAACAGGAAAATTTATTAATTTGATAAGTAGGAACATGGTTCTCACATACTTAAAAAATATTACAAACATAGGTAAAATACCTACCGACCTAAGATAACGACTTATTATTATGTGATGTATTTCTAAAAGTACATAATTGAATATGTAATATTTTATCTCACTAAACATCTGGCCAACCACTTTGAATAGATTATAATAAGCTGTCAGTTTTAGTATATCATAAACTAACAAAGTAAAGCCACTACAGCTTGAGCATGTAACAATTAACTACTAGACATTTGGATAGCTTAACTTCAATGGCCCTATCAGAAATAATGGGCAATGATGGACAAATTCCCATTATTCATCAATGGGAATTATTCCCATTGATGAATTCCTGACTCATCTGATGGGCTTCTCATTGAATGGTTCGACGGACATAGAGATGTAGCAAGTCTTGGAGCAATAAAATTATGGCAAAAGAGTCATAAATTCGGTATAGAACTTCCATATGTTAGGTTGTAAAACTCTCTCATATCATCCGGTAAACGTCTGCCTTCAAATACAGACATTCCGATAAACCATAGACATAAAGATCCGCAAAGAAACACAGTATGTTTACATGAGAAGAATGTTGGTAAGCATACAATCGCTAAAATCCATATCTACCAGACAACTTTTGGATAAACTGAAAGAACTGAAGACTTGTCTGAAGTAGTCTTGCAACCTATTCTTCTAGAATGAGCCATTACTTTTGTCCTCTGCCAAACCGTGACGTAAAATTCACGCCAACCAAGAAACAATTTTCGTCTCAACGATTGTTGATCAAACAGTCACATTTATCAAGATCAGCGCGTGCTCAAGCGCATCAATCGCAAAAACTATTAAATGGAGTCATGCAGCTTGAATGGTGGCAGTATTGAATGTGCGCGACACTAAATACTCTAGGTTCGTTGCATAATACGCGTTTTATTGGGTGCATCGGTTATTTATTGACTACGCTTTCGTTGTGGGTGTACTTGGTAGTTTTACTGTCTGTACCGGGTTATGAAAGCTCATTCATTTATATTATATCGATGAACTGTCTCTTTAGAAATGGTCTAGAGTTTTCTTCTAGAGACAGATCTGGTTCATTTTTGATGTTCTCTGCTGTGACAGTAAATTGTTTCTGTATCTTCAGCAAGTTTCTGGCCCGCCTTATTTCTTTCATAGATCCTATTTTTGATACCGTTACTTGCATCAAAACTAAACAATATAGGCGAAAATCTTATGAATAGAATCTGTTGATCCGTTATATATACTTGGGAGCAAATAAATCGAGCCACTACCTTTTTTCACGTAAAATGGTAAATATTTTTGGTAATATGGAACGTATCAATTCGAACTATATATCGCCTAAAAGTTTAGTTAATAACCTTTACAATGAGGGTAAATTATTGAATAATAACCTTATTGAATGATAAATTATTGGCTCTGCAAGAAAAATGAAGTGAAAAAGGAAGTGGCTCGATTTATTTGCTCCCAAGTGTATATTGCATGGGATCAAAACACTTGAACAAACATGAT
Organism: Orthosia gothica; assembly: GCA_949775005.1. Taxonomy (NCBI): domain Eukaryota; kingdom Metazoa; phylum Arthropoda; class Insecta; order Lepidoptera; family Noctuidae; genus Orthosia; species Orthosia gothica. The sequence continues at coordinate 4,460,488 of OX459067.1, read as the reverse complement.
TTATCACTAAAATCACAGAAAATCTTATGAATAGAATCTGTTGATCCGTCTAATATATTGCATAGGATCCAAACACTTGAACAAACATGAGTTATCACTAACATCACAGTATCGGACAACCGTAGCTTATTTCATCCTAAAACGTTTGCAAAGTTTCGAGCCTACATTTAGAATTCACTGATTCACTCTCAGAAACGTCAAAAGCGACGTTTTGATGCACATACTGAATAGAGCTTTGATTATTCAAGCATGATGTTTGTGATATTGGAACTTTAGACGTCCAAGTCTCACCCATGTCCTTAAAATAGATGACCTCAAAAGATTAGGGGTCTGACGGACTTAAGCCTCAAATTAGATTGTGTAGAGTGATATTTCCAGGAAAGATTTTGATATTTCGGAGAAAATTATGGTGATTTGTTGATATTGAGCAATGTATGATGATATGTAATTAAATATATCTTGTTATAAGTTAATTAAGTCCCTGTCTATTTCGTTGTCTATATAATTATTGTCTATTATCAAGATTATTTGATCAGTTCAATGTTACATTACACAAAAATTTAATGTAACCCCAATCGATATTCAGCGTGTCGCAAATTAGGATTATGTACATACAAATCAGTTTTCGTAACGTATCAAGCGGCTTACATCCGCCGCGCGCCGTCTAGCCCAGAGGTGCATTAAACACTGCGCGTGGGCAGATCCGTCCACATTTCTATGATGAATCGGTCGCCGGCGCCGCCATGTTACGAAAATTCGCCACAATTTGCATACAGATACGATCCTACGACGTCGCCTGAACTTCCAATACTTCATAGCATTGTTACAAGCATTATTTATCTAACGACCACCACACTGGTCGAATGGCTCCACAATAAACATGGCAATTGACGCCTACTTATCGACGCCAGCGAATTACTACAATGTTGTAAACATAATTTACAATGCAAATAATATTAAAAATATGTGTGCTTACTGCATATTTGCTCAAACATTGAATAAGTTAAGACATCGTCAACAAATTTCAATGCAAATTTTATACATGGTTCTTTACTCAATGTTTGTCTGCTATGCGGGCACCAAAGCCTTTTAGGAATCTAAGAAACTCGTCCGTTTTGTATAAGTGAACTATGGTAATATTATAGCACTCGTTGGCATGTGCGAAACTTCTCATTACTGGCCATATAGATACAATTTAACTTACTACTTCCATACATATTAAATATAATTTCGTCTATGGACTTTTCTCGAATACGTCAATATATTTACATTCCGCATTCCTTAGATAAAGTACCTATAGATACCTTAAAATGAGCTTGATTCATAGAGCGAGATCGCTAATTGGCAGCCCCATGTAAATAATAAGGACAAAAGATTATTTTTTGTCTTTGTCACCATGGCCGGCTTTTGTTGTTTGTCAAACGCTAATAACTAACTCGGTCTTGTGTGATTTTTTTGTAATTTCGCGGGATTAAGTGTTTATTGAGACAAGGAATTGGGTTATTTATAGATAATAAATGTCAGTGCGATGCTGGGTTGAAGTGTTCTAGGCTGTAAAAGCCAAAGTGTTATTGTTATTGTTGTTTCATGTGCGGCCACGCCATGGCTCCATCTATAGGTACTTTATCTAAGCCGCATTCATTGATCACGCTTTTCAAATAGAGAGCTTTTCTCGAGTAATCATTTTGACTCACCTTAACGGACATTACTAAAATTTTTACAAAAAACATTACAGCGATTTCTAAAGAAGTCAACATGTTCTTTCTAATTTCTGTCAGTTGAATCTTTAGACAATGATCAAAAAACTACCGCTAAACCCAATGACCTCAAGTTAAAACAAAGACTAGCCCCAATAATGCCCCGGTCAGCTGTTTGCGAAACATTCGGCATTAGAGCGTCACATAAGCAATGCGCGCGCATGATTGATGGCAGACACGTGGGCGGGAGACGCACGCTGAAAACGCGCGCCAAATTACACGCTATCGAATAGGGCTGTGGCTTTATAGTGTTGATTTATAGATTCATGTCATCGGTGAGGTTAGATCCGTTGGGGATTTTGCTTGCGTAATTTTTGACGTGTTTATTGACAAATCTTTAATAGTAGTAATTATTTATTTGATAGCGTTGGTAAGTCTCCGTCTAGGTTGTCCGATGACCTGGAAAAGCTACAGGAATCCGCTGGTTGCGAGATGGACAGGTGTGGATGTGGTGACACTTTGGGGACGCCAATGTCCAGCAGTGGACTTGTTTCGGATGAAATGATGACTTTTTTTATATAGGACTTTTTTTCGAGTTGAGATTAAGTCACATTTTTTTAGGATTATGGCTATGATGAGACAGCCCTAAACAACAATAGCATTATTTCAAATCTTATGATGGATATGGACAGAATAGTCTGTTGTGCTTATTAAGCTATCATTACTTCAATGTTTTTAAATCTAATCAACTATTCGTTCAAGAATCCATTAACCTGTCATTTGATTTCACCATTCCTAGATCTTTAAAACTAAGTTTTATTAACAGCTGTTAATCTAACCCTCAGTTTCCCAGCTCTAAATTATCGGCGAATTAATGTCACAAATTGTCGAGCACGCGCTATCTGCTGCGATTGGCTGTTGAAAATTCAACGCGTGCTTGACAATTTGTCACATTAATTCTCCGATAATTTAGAGCTGGGAAACTGGGGGTAAGTAGTCTAAACGAAAAGGACGTTAAATACTTAACAAGTGCATAAAGTAGGTAATTAATGATAACTGTTAATTAATATAAAGGAAGACTAAATCCTAAGTTTAGTGTAGGCAAAGTTAAGCGTGACTTTATCTGATAGAATATTAAACAGTAAACGTATTTACGTGTAATGTATACTGTTTCAAATTTAATAGCGCATCGCACGCGTTGCGCACGCGCCACTAATGATCTGCGCGATTCTGCTACCACTACCTATTTTACTACTATTCCAATAATTACAAAATAAACCCAAGGTATTTTGAACTCTATTTTCTAAAGAGTAGAGTTTAGAAATAAGCGTTTTAGTGGAATAATTATTCCAATCGGCGCTGTGAGTGAAGTTCTGATTGGATGTATTAAAATTAATTTAACAAATGCAATCATTTTGAGTGAGCTATCTTAAATTTAGACATGTTTCGAGAATTAAATCATAGTGGAGTATTTTATGTTTCAGTAAAATTATAACATGTTTTACTCAACTAGGTTACTTTGCTATGGCAAGTATCTTATGTTGCAAATAAACCATTTTACGAAACTTAAAAAAAATATGGTAATACGATTTTTTTATAAATATGTCTATCTAATCTAAGCCTAAAGGTGGTTTTACACCGGCGAGGCGAGGCGTGGATGGGATGGCCGAGAATTGAAACCACGCTTACCCTTTTACACCGAAATATGTCGCTATACCTTTGATCCTCGATGGCCGGTGCGAGATTCATGTATCCGTTATACAAAGTAAATAAATACTCTACTCTTAGAGCAATAAAGTTCAATATTGTACTTGAATTATTTCAATTCTCGCCTTGCACATCCTCACGTTTTACACCAAAGATGGGCAGAACATGGATAGAGTATTATTTATCCAGTATTATTTCAATGTAAAAGATCATCAAACAAAAGGTTCATAATAAGTAAATCACATTGTTCCCAAAGTTTTCAGAATCACCCGTTTCGCCTATAATGACCTTTCGAGACGATTCATCTTCAATTCATTTTTATTCCAACCGTATTCATTCCATTCTAAACAGACATTTCGTGCGTAAACGATGCAACCGACAACCATTCATTGAATATGATTTATTTTAAGGTCGATTTTGATACGTTAAACGGATATTTATACACAATACGTATCTAACGAATTGTGTATAAATCGCTTAATAATATTAATCAGCATGTCATTTGATTTGTTAAGATTTATTGCCACAGATCTACTTTGTTTGATGTTACAAGTTGGTTTCATTGCATAATGTTGTGTGTATCTATTTAAAAATTATGTACACTTCGTTAGGTTTTAAAGCAAATGTGAAATATTTAATGAGGCAATGATATATGATATGGTTCAAGATTGCAAATATGACCTAACCCCGAAAATTCCATACGCAAATAGATTTTGTACTGAATCATCATTCAATATTTTCAATAAATCATCATTGTAATCATTTTATGCACGTTTACTGCTGTAGAAAAGAATCTGAGATATTAACAATCACAAAACTAGAAAGAAACTCAAGTAGGTAGAGGCGGGCGGCCCTAACGCGTGTTTATGTGACGCGCGCTTGTAGGCACATATTTCAAGGACAGGGCCGAGTCACAATACTGTTAGATATCTTTACCGTGACATAGGCCTACCCAAACATCGCCACCTCGATCAGTACCGTGCGACTCGCATCCATCGCATTCCCGCAGTCGAAGAAAACAAATCCAACCAGCAAGTTACTGTCCCCCTGCAGGGCCTCATCTCATACAGAAAAGCCACCAGCATTAATTATATAGTTTTAATAAAGACCGCTCTAAATATCTAGACATTTAATATTAATGCATAAAAAACAATAGCTCTCAATCTACAAACAGCACCACAGTCACCGTTACAATAATGAAAAATATAAAATAAATAATAACAATATAAATAACATCCGTGTTGTAATCCGCGGCCCGAGGCGAAGTTCTCAATTATCTGGCTTCTTCAGTTATGTGCATTAGCGGAGCATATTTATGTGGAACATTTGTTGGTTCGTCTGTCCATGCCTTAATAGCGCGTAGGCTTAATAGAAGCAATTGAATATCTTCTATATTTGTTTTGTTAGCAGTAATAATAAAGAAGATATAATATATTAGTTTTGTATGAGATATGGTTGAAATTAAGAGTTTGGTTGTAAGCTAATAAACTATACATGATAATATCTTTTAATCAACTTTTGATTGAATTTGGAGGAGCTCGTGGCTTAATAATAACAGCCGCACTGGTCGATCATCAAGGGTAAGCAACGCTTGACGAGGTCCGTGGATGGGTGACCATTTCAACATACCGAGTTTCCTCCGTGCCTCGGAAAGCACGTTAAGCCGTTGGTCCCGGATGTCATTTGAATATCTTTGACAGTCGTTACGGGTAGTCAGAAGCTTGAGATCTGACACCAGTCTTGCCTAGGGGTACTGTGTTCCCAGTTACTGGGTTGCGGAGGTCAGATAGGCAGTCGCTCCATGTAAAACACTGGTACTTAGCTGAATCCGGTTAGACTTTAAGCCGACCCCAATATAGTTGGGTAAAAGGCTAGGCAGATTGATTTTGAATCAACTTTTGTTTGAAATGTATGGAACTTTGAGTCTTGAATTCTTCATTGTACCTACAAAGTTCAAAGAAACCCAAACAGACAGGAAAATGTATTTTTTCCTTATGAGGGGAAATAAACATTGACGTAAACATCACAAGGAAGATTTATATTTACACGTGACTTTGACATGAGTATATTGTATCTTAAAAACTCCTCATCGTCATCAAATGAAAAGGACTTAACAAGTTGAATTTTCCTACGTGTTGAGGACGACGTATCAAAAAATATCTCTGAAAAATTAACAAAAAAACTGGCCAAGTGCGACTCGGACTCGCGCATGAAGGGTTCCGTACCATTATCGCAAAAAACGTCTTTAAATCACGTTTGTTGTATGGGAGCCCCACTCAAATATTTATTTTATTCTGTTTTTTGTTTTCACGGTTCATGAGATACAGCCTGGTGAGAGACAGACAGACAGACGAACCGCGGAGTCTTAGTAATAGGGTCCTGTTTTTACCAGTTGGGTACGGAACCCTAAAAACGAGTGTCCAAAAATTCCCAAATGATTAATTGCCCAAATCATTATCAGAAAATTAAACCACAAACCGCATCAACAATACTCAAAAATATCCAAAGATACTTAACTAATTAGTTACCAGTTTTATATCAACGGCAGTTGAATTCTAAGTCGATTATAATTAGAAATCATTAAATTATAATCTTTAATACATCGATATCATTTAATTCAACATCTGTAACCGTAACGTGTATTATTTTACGAGGTAAGGTAGATCCCATAGATCCTCATTCTTGGCTCATAAAATGCCATTGGTACCGGTTTGCGTCTGCGCATTGAAACTTGACACTTATTGAAATCACTGGACGCATCGGTATCGATTTGTATATCGAATCTCGATGTCGATTTGATTTTCTTTCGATATCGAATCTCGGATGAGCAATATTGTTCGCTTCAAATGTTATAATGAGATGAGATGATCTTCATCATCATCATCAAACAACCATCACATTCATCATTGTGATGGTTGTTTTAGTCCAATGTTACTTGTCGGTCGTTTTTAATTTGTAATCTTCCAACAATCGGTCACATTTTGAAGTGAGCTATCTATTTATTTAGATAGTTTTGTTTAAGAAAAAAAAATAAGAGACAATCGTTTTTTTGTGGGTAAAATATCGCGACCAACCCAATCTTCCCTAATACTGATGCATTGGGTACACATTTACGAAAGGACCAGGGGATCTACTACCTAAATCCGTCAACGAAGTTACGGGCCCGTCCGTCCGTACTTCGGAGGTACCGTTGCACTATTCAAATATACAAGACTTACGTAAAAAAATCCGCACATCTAAAATCCCCACGGTAAAATCCTAGCAGCACAAAAATCCCCGCTGATGACATAAAGATGTGCTAATTTCGAAATAAAAATCATTAAGGAAGTTTTTTAAGAAACTGATCGTACACTAGATGGTAGGAAAACCTACCATGAGTCATCTCTGAGTCATATTTCCTTGCACATCCCTACCCTTGGCATTTCATAAGCCTCTTTTTAGGGCACCCATCATAATGTGCACTTAACTCCAGCAAAAATGATGGTAAAAACTGTAATGGTCGAAGTAATACAGATATAATAATATTCTTTGAATGAAACGAGGGTATAAATACAGATATCATATAAGCCGTTGGTCCCGGCTGTCATTTGAAGATCTTTGACTGTCGTTACGGGTAGTCAGAAGCCTGAGATCTGACACCAGTCTTGCCAAGGGGTACAGTGTTACCCCAGTTACTGGGTTATGGAGTTCAGATAGGCAGTCGCTCCATGTAAAACACTGGTACTCAGCTGAATCCGGTAAGACTGGAAGCCAACCCCAACATAGTTGGGAAAACGCTAGGCAGATTGATTGGGTTGCTCATTCGATTGATTCTTTAATGGAAGTGCTAATTCTTTCTCTATCCACCTACTCAATTATATTTGGTGAAAAATCTTCTTTATCTCTATCTATTCTGTGAAATGCATCAATGCCATTTTTCTACAGGACGATATCTCATCAAACTTTGCATTATTGGGTAGAGATATATAATTAAATTTGCATTATTGCTAAGAATAGTAGCTTGCCTTTTTTCCAGAGTCACTAATTGAATACACCAAGTATTCACTGATAATATGCAGCCATTACCCCTATAATATTATACAAGTTAATCGATCTTTTATTTCCCATGCTTAATTTCCGTCCCAAAAGCGCATAAGTAATTGAGGTAGCGACAGCATTATGGTTAATATTCGTCGGCGTTGGACATGCGTAGGCGCCGATACGGTGCCTCGATGATGAACAACGGCTCAATTTGTTTCGTTTGCACGCAGGGTTGCCACAATTTAGAAAATTGCAGCCTTACCATAATGTGTCAAAACTATTATTGTTTTACGTGAGAGAGAGAGGGAGCATATAGAAGACAAAACACACTACAGTTTTGATCACGTCAGAATACGGCCCCTGATAAAATTATGATATTAAAAAGTACTTGCGAAGTTTATGTTCGAATCCAATCAATACCTAATCGGTATTACTATAATACTCGTAATATTTTGTGTGTTGTTGTAAAGTGAATGTCTCAATTTGCTTGCTAATATCTTCTGGGCAAAGCAATCAACTCCAACAATGTTGTTAAGGACCTCAGGTGTTAATTAAGAACATTAATTTCTTGGTTGAAACACATAAAATACATAAAACCGACTTTTCTAATCTTTACATACTGCTTTGTGAAACTTTTATATGTTCTGAAACTGTTAGCGAATGCATATTGTTACATAATTAGTATTACGGTATTTTTTTTAAATAAAGTAAGAAAAAAAATGGTAATTATTTAAAAGCAATTTCAACTTCGCGAGTCAGCCCTGCGCAAGCGCATCAGTATTCTCAAGACGAACCGAATTTCTCCGAAGCTTTTTACGAACGTCGATATTTCAACTAGACAGAATTTTTCTTCCCCAATCGTTGATTTATGGAGGCATTCAATGCGATGTCTTCATTGAGTAGCTTCAGGCAGGTCGTGAGTGGGAGTATCTCTGATGACCCGAAAATACATTCAGGGTTGGCGATGAAGTAATAAATCAAATTTATTGTGCGTTGTCCGTAATACGGTTCTTTGTGCGATCTTCGGACATAAATTTTGGAGATCAACACACCTTGCGGACAATGGGTCAGTAGTTTTTTTAATGAAAATGTTCATGTATATATAAAAAAAAAATTGTTTGTATCTGGTTAAACTCTGACCAAGAACTACTCATGTTGGCTGTACTTTAATTCAGCTAAAGTGAAATATACACAATATTTTTGACGTAAAGGAAAATTGTTTTGACATTGCTAAAATGAATAGACAATTTTTTCTAATCACAAGAGACTATGTATTGATTAAGTTTTTGGGCTTAGTAAAATATCATTTGTGTAAACACCTTCGTAACTTAATCTTTCAGATACCGTTGTAAACTGTACCACACATATTCTTCAGCAAACAAGCACAAAATAAACCCATTCAACTTTACCGCTGCCAATTAATTATATACGTATACCAGCATAAATTTTAGTGCACCTACATTGAAGCCTAAGCCCAGTTTATAGCATCATAGAGAGACTAAGTAGAATTCGCTTCATTAGCACGATAGCTCGTTTATTAACCACACTTGATTGTAAACATTGAACGGACCAGAATCAAAGACTATCGAATTTCAACTAATGCAACTGGGATAGAGAAATGTTAACTGAGTTGGTTTATTACATATTGACTGTGTGGTGCGTCTGAATAAGGAGTGGAGTTGGATGTGGGTGAAACTGTACCTAGGAATAGGGATGTTTCCTGGTTAGAAAAATAATAATTCTATTTAGTCCGTCAGTGAGATTATCAAATAATATGGGACATCAAAGTTAAAGCGCATCAAAGTGCAGGAGTTGGGGCTTGTGACGTCACTAAGGCAGTATAAAGTGTACTAGCGGTGGGACGTTTCACGATATTTCAACGCATTATATCGTCGTCACTTTTTGTTTACGTAACTAACGAAAAGTACGTGTCCAATATTTTTGACGGATAAAAAGCTAATTTTCAGTAAACTACCGTATTGTGATCTTTTTGAAACTCTTTAATAGGAACTATTTTCTGATAAAAATACTTTGCTGAAAGAGTCGTTGATCGGAATAAAATTCGGAATAATATTTCAAAAATGAATGAAGACGTGAAGACTCTTAGTCTTCATTCATCATCATAATCATATCAGGTAAAAGACGTCCACTGCTGGACATATGTCTCCCCCAAGCATCGCCACGTTGACCGGTCTCGTGCGTCCCGTATCCAGCGGATCCCTGCAACCTTCACCAGGTCATCGGTCCACCTGGTGGGAGGCCTTTCAACGCAACGTCTTCCGGTTTGCGGTCGCCACTCCAGTACTTTTCTGCCCCATCAGTTATGCGAGCAATGTGCCCTGCCCACTGCCATATAAGTTTGGCAATTCTTTATATAATTAATTTATATTAAATAATGAATATTTAATATAAATTAAATATAAAAATAATAAAATAAGATTAAAAGAATTAAGAAAAAACTGTCCTAATTTTGTAAATTTCTCTTTAGCACTGAGGTTTGCTGTCAGAGAACCCAATTATGGGTTAAGCTCGCCTTTGTACATAAGTTTCCCTTTTGTATTTGAAATGTTTATTTTGTGTACAATAAAGAATATGAATATGAAAAAAAAAATGCCTATCGAGTCTGCAAAAAGCTTAGAGCAATACGTCCTTTTCTTACTTACTTACAATATTTCTATATTTGTCGATTTCATTGTAATTGCTGTAACCATAAATTAAAACACTACTATTACTGTCTACTTAGACCCTTATTTCCGTTTTCCATACAAACTATGTCCCGAAAACATTACCATACTGACTCCACGGGCACCAAGTACCCAACGTAATCATTCCGAACAATAGTTTGTAACAAGGAAGTGTTTTCTAAGCACCAAGTTATCGATAGTACCTAAGTGCAGTGGACAGAGGGCAGTGTCGCATACACCGTTGTATGCCCGTGCCCCGCTTGCATACTTTCACCACTCGCTTCCCGAGACATCGATAACAAGCGTTTGGACTTCACTAGTGCACGAGTTACTGGCGAAGAGCTTTCGTTTCCAATGATAATGGACTGGATTAGGAAGTGTATCTGTTACGTAATTATGGCTCTAAATCTTTGATGTGATTGAGTTTTCTTTGAAATCTTCATTAGGAATTCTAGTAAAGCATCTAGTTTTATTGCACATTTAGAGCATTAATCATGATTAAGTTTTCTTTGAGATCTTTGCAAGGAATTCTAGCTATATTTATTCCAGTTTTATTACAGAACCAGTGCTGCAATCATTGTGTTTACTGTCTTGTTAGCAATGAAAACAAAAATCAACGTTTTTACTAATTTCAAATAAATTACTTGTCTCCAAATCAGAAAAAAACTTCATTTATCTATACAAATATTTTTTTTGTTTGTTTGTACCGAATAGGCTCCGAAACTACTGGACCGATTTAAAAAATTCTTTCACCTATGGAAAGCTACATTATTCCCAAGTAAGCCGCGGGGGTCAGCTAATCTGCAATAAAATCATTTGCTTGTCATAAAACCTACAGTAATTTCAAACATACAACAATGTCATTTACTAGTACAACTAACTAGCTCGATGTAAACGGATCATCAAAGCATTTTCTGTCGGCGCAAAAGCTTGTTTCACATTACTTAAGCAGAGCGGCACTCGTAGGAAGCAACACAACAAATGCCTAGAGGCCGTCTTTATTTTACCTGTTTTATTGTGGGTATACTATACCCAGGACTTATACAACTGGGTATAGTATACCCGGTTGCAGGCAAGTTACCCCTACATACGACGCAAGTTAACGATGGTTTGTACAGCAGTGTTTTGTTTTGACCCTCGTTTATCAGTGTTGAAAACAGCTAGTCCAGTTGCGGTAGTGTTTCTGTTATGTTTTGACTTGAAAGTTCGCAAGACTGGAAGTAGAGCTATTCAAAGTAGAAATACTACTACGACTATCATTAGGTCTAACAAAAATCATCATCATCTGCCTAGCCTTTTCCCAATTTTTGTTGGGGTTGGCTTCCAGTCTTACCGGATTCAGCTGAGTACCAGTGTTTTACATGGAGCGACTGCCTATCTGACCTCCACAACCCAGTAACTGGGTTACACGATACCCCTTTGCAAGACTGGTGTCAGATCTCAAGCTTCTGACTACCCGTTACGACTGGTCGACAGGTCTAACAAAAATATTCTCTAAAATTAGGAAGATACGATGACTCGAATTCAAATTATTTTCCAAAATTAAAAACTTAATCACGAAAGCTTATATTGTGAGTACAGCGTGATATTTAACGTGCAAAGCTTAGAACGATAACATCTTCTTTTTAATAATGATACCTGTAATTTAATTATCGCAATTAATTCACACCAAGCCCATCGATAAGAGCGAAAAATATTTTTCAACAAGTGAATGTTTAAAGCGTTGAGATGTAATCTGTCAGCCCCTCAGCCTCATCTTACGCAAGATGGCCGCCGTTTCGACATGTCACTAAAGAACTAAAATAATTCGTGTGCTGGTGTGTAAACAGTCCAATTTACGCACATGCGGCATTTTTTTAAGTTTTTTAAACTCACTTTCCTTCGAACGGACGACGGTTGGCTGTTGACTGTTGAAAGTTTACGATGTGATTAAATTCTTGTCGGCTTCTGCGGTGAGGTGGCAGTCGCACGCCGATTTGTTTGATACAGCATTTTATAGTATAACTAGATTTTTTGCGCCGCTTTGCTCTCGTGCCTCCCAATCCCAGGGGAATCGTACATTGGTTGGAATAAAAAAATGCCATAGGACACTCAGCCATAGTGTACGTTATCGTAATCCATAATCAACACTACCAGAGATTTCACAAACTTATAGTCATCATAACCACCATCAGCCTTTTTAACGTTTCCACTGCTGAGACACAGACCTTTTCTCTTTGAGAGAGGGAATGGGCCGTAATCCACCACGTGGGCCCAGTGTGGGTTGGTGGATGTCATGGAGAGGAAACAATAATTAGATCAAGTAAAGAAGGCGTACAATTAAGAAAATAGTGAGTTGCAGAGAGAGGCAAGACTTGAAGATTGAACGAAGACTAGAGTGAAAGGAGTTTAAGGGAGCGAGAGTAATTTTTAGATGGTTTAGAGTTCCGGTAGAGAAGAGGAACATTCCATAAAATATTTTTGTGGCATTTGTAATGTGGGATCCAACATTGAACTGGCTGGGTTACTGATTTGGTTGATGTTGATGAAGATGATGGCATGTCGAAAAGAATAAAGTCCAATTGCAATGATTATTTATTCATTAATTAAGTATGTACAAGTGACAAAGAAACCTTACCTAAGAAGGCCTTTGAATTAAAAGTTAGAGATGTACACTTTGCAGGCATTTATCCAGTAAAATATCTTAAACAGCGGCAATAAATGGCGGCATTTAACAATAAGACTGGCCAGAGGTGCAGCATCAAAAGTTCAAGTCACCTTTATTATTGTCGACCTTCATTAAAAGATGGCATTTTAACCATACCTACTAAAAGGTAACGTATTTAAAACTGTTGCTTTAAAAACGACACCTTGATTCTGAGAATCCAGGTTTTGATTTTCAGCTTGTACCGGATCACATTTTAACAGTTAACTCACTACAACCAACGTAAAGATAACAAAAGCATTATTAAGTAAAAATAATATATAATTTAACATAAACTTAGAACGACACACAATACACTTATTAGTACATTAAATCAAATAAAAGCAGAACGATAGGAAGTAGATAACTGAACTGTTTGAAAAAACGAAAGGAAAGAAAGAAAATAAATAAAGAAAGAAAGAAAAAAATAGATGAAAGGAAAGAAAGAAAAGTAAGAAAAGAAAGAAAGGAAAGGAAAGAAAGAAAAGAAAGAAAAGAAAGAAAAGAAAGAAAAGAAAGAAAAGAAAGAAAAGAAAGAAAAGAAAGAAAAGAAAGAAAAGAAAGAAAAGAAAGAAAAGAAAGAAAAGAAAGAAAAGAAAGAAAAGAAAGAAAAGAAAGAAAAGAAAGAAAAGAAAGAAAAGAAAGAAAAGAAAGAAAAGAAGGAAAAGAAAGAAAAGAAAGAAAAGAAAGAAAATAAATAAAAGAAAGAAAAGAAAGTAATAAAAGTTTTTTTTTTGTTAATTTAATCGATCTTGTTAATTAATAAGGTAAATATTAAGCGCTTTTTCTCTCTCCTAGAAACTGGCAGTACCTAGAATGTTGCTGTGCCCGACAGGGTCCGTAATTGTTTATGTAACTTATATTTACCACCTGTATGTACATTATGGATGCAATCAATTTAATTTGGTTTTGAAAGCTGAATCTGCTTGCGTAGTATTTGACCAAAACTCGATTATCAGAAACCGAAACAGCCAAAACCGAACCTTCAGTCAGTCATTACTTATACTAAAGAATTAGGTTAAATTTATCAACAAAATCAATCGAATCAATAACTACCCGTTAACGGTTTTTTAAATGATTTTTTCTTAAAACACACAGATTTATTTAATTATAAGTTGCTTTCTTATCGCACCATAACCTTTTCAGTGACACGCATTAACATTTTACTTTCTTTATTACTTTTATATGTGCAACGAATGTGTTAACTTTAGTGCGAAAGATAAGATGAACTGTTGCAACATGCAACACGCGATCTTTTTCCTCCTCTCATCGTAAAGGGATGACTAAGTGTCGGATGGATGGACAGCATTCATGTGTGGATGGTGACGTCATACCAATTTGCAGGTTCAATCTGTCACCGTCGGAAAAATTGACCACAGACTCGTGTGACTACACTTTAGTCTTCGAAACGATCATCTTGTTGATGAGTATGGTTGAGTAATCGAGAGCCTTAAGAAGTATCTACTATCTACATCAGCGTTTCTTAACATTTTTCAGTCCACGGACCCCGGGGAAATCAAACACAATTTCAAGGACCCCCGTAATAAAAAAACAGCAGTAAATTTCAGACCATTTATTTTAGTACTTACTACAAATGCAAAAAATACGTTAATGTGAAGGTTGGTGCTGCTTTTTCCCAAGTAAATTAGTGATATTTGGGTTAATGTTACTACTAAGTTGTAATCTCAAATCGGATTCCACTATTAATATTTTTTTAGTAACAAGAATGTCTTTTCATAGAGGTATGTGGTTGAGAAAAGCAGCAAATGTTAATTTTTACATTTATTCATTATTGTTAAATGGTCTATGTATAGGTGAGACTGCGGACCCCTAACATAAATTCGCGGAATCTCAGGGGTATGCGGGCCACATGTTAAGAAACACTGACTTAGATTAATAAAAAGTTAGATCAAATTTGTAATACAAAACTTTAACAATAGGTATTTCTAATTATGTGCATGGGTACAATGGCAATCTTATCGTTTACAGCGATATCTACTACACAACCTTTGGGTGGACTAAATAAACTAGAAATATTAAAGCCTTTATTTTTGTAATCATTTGTTTAAATTGCAAAGATGAGACACATATTTCATTTCTCAATTCATTTATTTAAACTTCAAAGATGAGTCATTTTACCTACAGATATCTTTGCAGTCTTCAGTCCTCTCAAAACCCCTTAACTCCTTCAATCATTAATTAACACAAAACCGCCACTAATCCTTACAAACTGGATCTGCTACAAAAAATCTTGACATAATAATTATGAGACATCGTGAACAAAGCCCCCGCCTTGCCCCACATCGCAAGCGGGTTAATTATACCGATCACTCAATGCAGAGATCTTCATACGATACTCCGGCTTTATATGAATAACTCATCTGCAGTGAATTAAGTGAATAAGTAATTAAGGTACAGTAGTATTACTTTATTTGGGTAATTTGGGGAATATACTGTTATGGGACAGTTTTAAGTCACGGGCCATTAAGACGCTGAAAATTTAAAATATCATCTCATCATCTGCCTATCCTTTTCCCAATTGTTGTTGGGGTCGGCTTCCAGTCTTACCGGATTCAGCTGGTTACCAGTGTTTTACATGGAGCGACTGCCTATCTGACCTCCACAACCCAGCAACTGGGTAACACTATGGCAAGACTAGTGTCAGATCTCAAGCTTCTGACTACCCGTATTAACGACTGTCAAAGATCTTCAAATGACAGCCAGGACTAAGGACTTAACGTGCTTTCCGAGGCACGGAGGAAACTCGGTATGTTGAAATGGTCACCCATCCACGGACCGACCTCGTCAAGTGGTGCTTAACCTTGAAGATCGACCCGTGCGGCTATTCACCATCGGCGATCCACCTTTATTTGTTAGCTTTTAAAAGAGCAATGATTAAGTATCTAACTAATATTACTAACTTACAACTTCCTCATTATGCTCTTATTTAGTTGAAAAGGAAACGCAACAAAAAACGTACTAATTACAGCCATTAAATTCGTCCAGGAATCATTTGTCTCATCGTAACTACTAACGAGCATCTCTTTGAGCAGTCGGTTGATGTCTAAACTATGAATGACCTCACAACCAACATTCCTTACCATCCAATCAGTAGTAAAATAATTTTAACCAACAGGATTGATGGCCACAAAAAGCCGTTCCACTAAGAAATAAATATTAATTAAAAACTGAACTATATTTTTATAGAGCACATCTACTTATAACTTATTGCCAATTTATTTAACAACTTCAAATAGATTCACAAAATCGTAAATTACCAAATCAAGCTCGAAAACTGGAGCACTTTTATCAAATATTTATAATATGCCAATCATACGCATTTACGAGTTTATTCATTGATTTATTTATATTTATTAGTTTGGGTTTAGAAACTATTCACTGTATCCGGCGTGAGACAGGCACTACTGTAGGTTCTCATTCTTTTGTCACTTTTAGGAGTAGAAGTGAGTTATTCTTCATTGGTTTACGTTTCGATAAACACTTTTGAGCTCACCCTTTTGACTTTATCATGTGAAATTAAAAGCGAATCGGTATTATTTTTCATGACCATCGTTATATATTTTTTATAGAGTGCTCATCGAGTATTTCGAGATGTAAGCAAATGGTTAGTTGGCTCTTCACGTGAACAGAGGGCTGGGCTTTTCCTTGGCCAGAGAATCAGCATTGACATCCATCGTGGCAATGCTGCGTTTGATGTCAATGCAATGCGTGGCAAAGCGTTCTGGGCGCTTTTCACGTTGACAGCGATGTGGACGAATTTTTGACGCCCTATGACCCCTGCTCTTTTACACGCGTTTGTAGTTTTATTTTTAATTAAGTGTATATATAGGTAGCTATTGTAAATTAAGTATTTTATACTATGTAAATTTATATATTGGTAATAAATCAATTGCATTTTTTTACTCATTGGGTAAAGAAGTTTTGATGGTTTTATTTTTGTCATCAATGTTTGATAAGAACTAAAGCGTAAACTTATGTCGAGTACTGACTGAATTATTTCGACAGAACAATTAATCAAACTCACCTTTTCTACGTTCGAAACGGCTCGTCTCATTCAAAGGCCCATAGTAGGGCCACCGAGACATAAAACCAAACTTTTTGTGTTTTATGGCTATTGGCTATCAAAGTGTCGTCAAGTTCTACTTCCAAGTAGCCGCCATAGACGTACTCAATCAAAGTACGGAAGGGTAATAAAATTTCATATTAGGTACTCCAATACTTCATTTATTAGCGATAAAAAATCATAATATATCAATTAAATTGCGTTTTTAATAGCTTTAACTATGTCCTTTGGTTAATAGCTTTAGCTTTATTTCTGATCGTTTTCAAACGTAATTAAATTGATGAGGTTAAATTATACAGTAGTTAAATTGATTTTAAAAAGGTCAGAGTACAAAAATGATTAAAATAGTAGTTTAAATTTAAAAGATTTTTAGGAACAAAACAATGGAATATAGTTGTGTAATGACTTATTAATTTTAGAAATGTTTCGAGTATCGAGGAACTATGTATTGCTTCGATTTGACCCACATTCGTTCCTCAAACATTCGCCCGCATGAGAAATTCCTCGTTCGCCCCACTTGTGTTCATTTTTATTCCTGAAGGGTATTTTTTTCATAAATTGTTTTACAGTGCATGTCCTCGCAAAGAGCGTTTTCCAAGCAGCCAAACTGTGCGGCAAGTATCACTTTTTTCACTAGTGCTTTTTACCTTTCTGTATTTTTTTTATTTTTAACTCCGTCGGTCGTCAGCCAGACGCAGACAGTTTTTATTATTTGAGAAAAGTTTTACAAATTAGTTAAGTACAGATTATCATTCATATAAAAGGCGATTTTAATTACTCTAGATTTAGATTTGATCAATAAATTAATTTTAAATATTCAATATTCAATATCAGAATCACCTACCTTCCGCACTTGTAGCATAAATAACTACAAAAAACTGGCCAAGTGCGAGTCGGACTCGCACACGAAGGGTTCCGTACTTGGTAAATTGCGGTTTACGATTTATGACGTATTAAAAAAAAACTACTTACTAGATCTCGTTCAAACCAATTTTCGGAAGAAAATTAATATGCAACGCTACACCGTCCCTAAACTGTAGATGAATTCAT
This sequence comes from Orthosia gothica, assembly GCA_949775005.1. Classification (NCBI taxonomy): domain Eukaryota; kingdom Metazoa; phylum Arthropoda; class Insecta; order Lepidoptera; family Noctuidae; genus Orthosia; species Orthosia gothica. Next base: position 4,442,563 of record OX459067.1, on the reverse strand, counting down.
TCAACAACTTATATTGCGTATAAGTAATATAATAATTAAGAGTAATTAAATATTTTGCCGACACGAATGTTAAACGAAACAGAAATTAATCATCACTCAATTGAACATTAATTAACGAAATATTTATCTGTTATAATTTCTCCGGTAAAAACAATCACGCATATGCAAGCAGCCGAAATGTTTCGGTGTTGAATTTCACAACGTTTTAATTGCCGAAAGAGATTTTCAGCCTTTTATCGGCCGATGCCGACAGCCGATTGCTGCCGATTTTAAATTGAATTATGTGCCGTTACGATACGAACTCTGACAAATATTACACACGCACGCACGGTAATATTAAACGCAAGAAATTTTAATTCGATTATTTTAAATAGGTAGTCGATATTCGAGAATATTAAGGCTACGTTCGTGGAACTGTATGAAATTATGCTTATGGCTCGGGGGTCAGCAAAGATTCAGCGCAGTCCTTTTCTAGAGCTGCAAGAACGACACAAGGCATTCCTGTATCGACACGAAATATGTATCTTATACTAATATTATAAACGTAAAAGTTTCTGAGAATGGATGGGATGGATGGATGTTTGTTTGTTACTCTTTCAAGCAAAAACTACTAAACGGATTTATATGAAACATTGCAGAAATATAGCTTACTAGCTGACCCCCGCGGCTTCGCCCCCGTCAAAATTATAGCCTATGTTATTCGGGAATAATGTAACTGTCCATAGGAGAAAGAATTTTCAAAATCGGTCCAGTAGTTTCGGAGCCTATTCGGTACAAACAAACAAAAAAATCAAAGTCAAAGTCAAAAGTCAAAACGTTTATTGCGAACTAAGTGTATCATATTGGTGTTATCTTTCCTCTTTATAATATTGGTACAGATTCACTAGAATAAAACATAGGCTACACTTTACAAAGATATTGCGAGAAGTACTAATAACACGCGGGCTGAGCTGCAGGCGGCAGTATGGATATATTTGTGATTCTCAGTTTGTCTAATCTTTTATTCCAATATATTATCCTTTAACTAACCCTAAGGAAAGAAAAAAAAAACATCAAATTTGATCGTTTTCCATATTAAATCACCTCCGCAACCTAAAGCCCTTTTCAACTGGTCACAATTGCTAACTCTCCATAAAATTTAAAATTAATCCACTTTATTCATCAGCCTATCAGAAAACATACCATTTAATAAAGCCAAGCATTCTAATCAAATGATTAGCATAAATAAAGAACTTAACACTTAATAGAAGGCAGTTAATCAAGTAACGCGTAATAAACTCGGAATGTTCCAAATTAATTTTATTACAGTACTCTAAAACATGATGAGCTCAAATGTATCATATTTGAGATATTTTTTATGACGCATCAATATTTTTACAATCAAAATAACTACTTTAGCCGGTTTATGAGCACTCTAATTTGATATCATTCATCAAACTAGACCATAAAGACGAGTAGATAATTGGTAGTTATTTTATTAGTAGGAAGAGTACACACTTGAGCCACTCAGACTACTATTTCATATTAGATATTACAGTATTTCCCATGCTTCAATTCCTCGTTAAACCATAGCTAACATAGAGGAATGACTCAATAATTTATAGGTTGGCCATAAATTAGCAGTAATATGTACACTTACGTTGTCCAGTCAAATATGTGCATCCTGCTCACAACGGTGTTTTATGCTCCCAGCCTTAAATAGACATAGAAATCTTCATTCCTGAATACGACGACACCAATAAAAATAATTCCCTTGGCGTAAACCATAAGTCAGCAGACACATAAGTGTCAAGTGGGCACCACGTCGCATTCATTAGTGCATCGACGGGCGTACGCTCAGCTCGACTCAACTGCTCTGCTGACGAGGCTTGCGCAAATGTGTACCACGGTTTATTGGCCACATGAAATATTATTAGTTTTCAATCGCGTCCGCTTGTCCGCCTGTCCGTTCGGTTGTCGCCGGATGCGTGTCTAACTATATTGATGGGACCAGTCCGCTCGCGATTATTGCGCTATGCCAATTTCACTTTGCGCATTCAACCTGATTTAATTGCACCGAATAAATAGCACCCTTTAAATCGAGAACGAGAATGTTCTCCTTCAATCAGAGACCCGCGAAAAAGAGCAAAGAAATTGTAATAAAATTTATACAGCCAATTAAATTAGAGTCAAAAACAACTTCGATAATGAGGCAATCAATAAGGTATGTTCTACAGTGGCGTGTTCCTTTGAAGCCTTTTTCGTTAACAATGATCGAATTTAGCTCAAATTAAAGTTTCGTTAAAATTCCGAACTTTGTATATCCACGTCCGCGACAAGTATTTAATGATAAACATAAATTTGACAGAAGCCTGTTTACTGTGAGCGCGTCGCCTTAACGAGACATCTGAATCAAAGACAATGGGTGGTAACTGCCGCTTAATTGATTTGTTCCAGCGTGGCCGGCCGAGGTGCGCGGGCGCACGTGCTACAAAATTATTGCCGTTACGTAAACCAATAAGTATTAAAAATAAATCGGTGAATAAAACTTTATTGAGTCTGATTACTCTCGCTGTAGCCTTCAATATATTTTTTATACGTGTTCTGTCATTCTTGAACCACGAAACGAAAGGTGTTCTTTCACAAAATGCAACTCTCGTTTTTCGCAATGCATATCAATCGCACTAAAATGAGGCATAAGCGTTTATTACACATTTTATGTAACGTTATTATCTGTGGCTGATTCAATGTTTGCATAACGAGGTAGGCACCGTATAATTTAGCGTAACGATCTAATATTGGGAGTTCATAAAATTTAATATAAAATCAATAACCATAAAATGGAATATCTAATGATGATTTAATGGTTGCCGTGGCTGTTGTAAACCGATATGTTAAACACGGTGATCCGCGGTGCATTAGCGGGCGCCGGGCGGAAAGTACGTGCGCCTGCGCACCCACCGCTTCAATTACGTTGTTATCTAGACTTCACGTTTTGTCATATAGTCCAGTACCTACCTACAAAGTAACGATTACTTGATGATTTTCCTCACCGAGACAAATTGCGAACAGGATAATTCTAATAAAAATTATGGATTCCATTTGTAGCAAAAACTGGAAACTCGGTACAGTTATTAAGCGCATTTTCATTTCCGTTAGTATAATGTTAGTTGTCGGTTCGTCCATTTTAACTGCCTGCTATGTTGATTGCTACTATATGAACCAGTAGGCAACAAAATTAACCTGCTTAATCCGATCTTCTAAGATAATATGTAATTGACACTGCATAATACAAAATCAGGTGTAGTTTAGTACTATATAAATGAAGTGTTAATATAATGCTGGTTATGTAAGCGGAGTGAAAACGGCATGCGACGCAGATGTCCCTCTAACAAGAGCGAGTGTCCGAGCGGTACCTATCTAAATTCCGCACGACCGACGTGCGCCCGCGCACCGGTGAAATCATTGCGGAGTTGCCAACTGTTTCACATTTTTTATACAATAATTTAAAAAAAATGGGCCGAGTATTGTGTGCTAGCTGGTGTAAAAGATAGTGTAAAGCGCATTCCACACACATTGCCAGGTTCCCGTTCCACGGATAATCGGTTACATACGATATGAATGATCCGGATCCTCCTGATACGGAGTTGTGTGAACAAGTTCGTAAAAATCGTATGAAACCGATTTTTCTCCGTCTCTGCCGTGTTCCGTGTGGACAGCACTTAAAGAGTCCAGTCAAATTTCAGAAATAAAATTTTAATGTAGGCCTTTAGGATAGGACAACAAAAAAAACAATAGTATCAACTTTCATTCAGCAAGTCCCAGTGCAAGAAGATAATTTGTTTCTAATAGTTAAGAAGCAGTTAAGTAGCATCGCACTAATTAATAACGTAACCTTTTTTGTTACAGGTAATTATCCAACCACAACCAGCCATACAACTTGAACGTTATAAATCAACGTTCAACAGTGATGGAGAAAAACGGAATGGTAATAACTTTACAAATGCTCTCAATGGTTGTTAACCCCTGTCCAGTTTCACTGCGAGAACCAGTCCGCAAGTTCTTGTGGCTGATGCATCGATCCTCGGTAACAGTAATTAACGATACTACCCCGTGAAATCGAATTATGTCGACAAATCGATTCCGTGCCATCGGTCAAACGAGTACCCTGAAGTACTCCACAATTTATAGCGTTTCCTTATCGTTTTGACAATGGAAAGTATGAGTTATTCGTACTTATTAATTGTAGGGTTACTATACCAGCCTTGTTAGCCAATGAATGTTTTCCAATAAAATGAAACAAAAATAGTGACGTGAAAAAGCTAATCAAATCGATAAACGTTCAACTGTCGATTGTTATCGAACAATAATCACAACGTGTTCCAATCACTTTTTATAATTTCCTCTTAGGCGATGGTGATGCAAAACCAAAAAAAAAACGAAATCACGTCGTACGAACGTGTGGTAGGTCTCGAGTTCATCATTATAAAAGAAGGGAAAGTTTCACTCCTTATTATTGAGAGTACACAGTTTTTTGCACAAATTGGAGTACTGCGCCCACCCTCTGAAACACGATCGCGACCAGCTTAACCTGACCAGCCACGCCTTCTTTCAAGTTATTACTGAAAATGCACAAATATGATGCACCGCTACAGGTCTCCATAACCTGGCCGCCAAGTAATGATCTTCTCGCGTGTGGTCTTCCGCGTAAGAATTTCGAATTCGATTTTAAGAATACAATTACAGTACGGTCAATAACAGCAAATTTACATACTAATGATCTAATTTCAATCAGCAATCTCAATTAACTAAGCAAAAAAGTACGGCAAATGATGTGCCAATTAAAGTGGAATTCAAATTAGGTATGTTGATTATATAATTACGTCAAGATATCGATGTCGATAAAATGGATGTTATTTTCTACAAAAAAATCTCAGAGCGCAGTGCGACGGATGGAATGCGCGTCTACATGTATTTATCAGAGTCGTCTAGGTCTATCGTAAAACACTACAAGTGTACGAGATTGTGACTAAATAAAGAGCGGTTTCACCGTTAATGGCTGACATCTTCTGCACATCGGCTATACCAAATGTCAATACTAGTTTTATGACGGGAACACGATTTATCGACAGTCGATAAGATCAGTTCTAACATTCATTTCCCTTAATATATTCTGAAACTGTTGATTTCACTTATGTCTACAAGTTTCTACTTAGAATTAGCATTAAACATATAAAGTTTAAATTCAAGGGCAGGAATAAATTACAATAAGAAACAGACACTTCACGCTCACAGAAGAAAATAGACTTATAAAAACCGTGTTAAATCAACATCAAATTAGCGCTAACGAAGCATTTCTAAAGGTTGGAGCGTAGTATCGATAGTTTATCGGTGCTGGTGGTGTCACATCACTCGGAATTAGTGCACGCTCAGTGGACGGACAAGATCAGTATGCAAAGCAGGTGTGAGGCTGTGCCGTGTAAGGCGTAATGGCTCGAAGGCTTTCCAGGAGACTTCCTCTGCTTAAGAGAAAGTCTTTCGACGCCTCTGTCCATTGGTGATTTAATTCGACCGTTCTGCTATTAGTGATGTAATTGTTTTTTTTTTTAATAATGACTGATGAGATTACGAAATTTGTGTCTGATTTTGTATTTATTTGTATCATTATTCAGCTTATTGATTGTAAAAGTGTGATATTGTGAGTCAAGGAACTGAATCGAAATTGCAAAATATTTTAATGATCCATATATTCTACTTACATGTAGTATGATTTTTATTCTTTACAAAATCTTCATCGATGTTGTCGTCTACGTTAGTTTCACCTGTTGTCGTAACATTAAAACAACTTCCATTTCCAACCAAATGACCTACAATTAATAACGTTAAAAAAACTCCAAAGCTACCACATAAAATAATGTGTTACAATAAACTTAATGGGCTACCGATGCCACTTTGTTTCCGCTACGCACGACGCGATACTAAACACCAATGATTATTTCGTAACACGTATTCTTGCTACTAGTTCTTTCTTAGTAGAACAGGAAGGTAGCCGGTTCTCTCTTCGTTATTAATTAAATACATTATCGAAATCGAACCTCATTGCGGCTACTTTGATACTTGTATCGTCGCAAGTATCAAGTACTCTTTAGAAATTAAAGTCTAAATTAAAGGAAATGGCAATTACATTGATACTTCGGCCACACGGGGTTTTGTCAATTAGGCTTTCGAATGATGGACGGCTTCCTTAAACATTATTATCTATCTTATTAATGTAACTATTTTATTTAATGTTACGGTTTCACAGAGTCATTCTAAATTATATACTTGCTTCGTTTCAGATATGTGTGTAATCGAATAGCTACTGCTCAATAAATTTAAACATCCAATTGTAATAAACAAGGAAGAAGCGATAAGCGCAATTCCATGAAACATATTTTAATATTATCATCAAATATCAAGTGACGCCATAAAAAACCTAAGCGCGGTAGTACATCGTAAACCTAAAAATCTAAAATCTATAAACACAAAATGCGAATAAGAAGCTGGTACTTGATAGCTTGTAGATAAAGTACCTACATGACGTCCAGCGTCTTACAAACATGAATTTATTTGAGCTTCTACAGTTAGCAGCAAATCAATAACGGTGGGTTGCGCTCGCGCATCGGAAGCGGCGCAACCCGCCCCCGCGCTATTGTGCGCGCCTACCGCCATCTATCGGCCGCGCGAGGTACTTTACGACCAGCCACCGCGTAATGTTCAGTTAGGGACCCTTTATTACCGCGCTGATGATTTCTAATAGATACCAATTCAGTTAAGAATACCAATATTGAATTTCTCGCTGTCGCTGGTAAAAGTTGTGCTTCGTTTATGCCGTAAATAAAACTATTGGGTACTAGGCTCAATGTGAAACTTCGGTCAAATAATCTTGAAAACTTGACTGATTTTGTTATAACATTTATAAGGTACTCAGCGAAGTTGCCAACCACTCATTAAAAGAACAAACCGTTTTTACTTTACACCAATTTAAGGCACATAAAACTTCCGAAAAATTAAGCAATGCTCATTCAATTAAGACTGAGTTGAACGTTGCACAATAAATCGAAGGCAATCTTAACAGGATTACAGAGAATTTCGCAAGCATCCGTCACAGAGCCGGGCAAAGAGGCCAGTAACAAAAGTCCTCAAGTTTATTAATTAAACACGACGCTATTTAAACGCCAAGGCGAACTCAATACTGTTTTTTATTCTCCCTTAATGAAGCCCATAAACGGATCTCTCGTACGCTCCAGAATTTGCATTGATGTTAATGTAATTGCATATAGGAAATTTCTTCGTCAGTGCACCAATTTGGATCCAACTTGTCCACTTGATTAGTTGATGGTCCATTCAGTGTTTGATTGCATCCATGTAACACGTCACTTTTGTTAAGACTTTATTTATAGCAACTTTCTATAAGTAATTGCTTACGAGAGCCAGGCTAATTTTCGAAAAGTTAAACCATAATCAATGCTTCAGAAGGTCTTTCCAATAAACAGTTGGCTCAATGAGATATAACTCTCTCCGAATGAGTTCATTGCATTGAAATCGATATCAATATTTCACGATTATTGTTGCAAAATACAGTAGGACTGAACCGAATTAATTCCCAGTATTCTAAGCCGCGTAATTCTCTTCGGCACTGGATTATAATGGGCTTACAGCAATGAAATAAATCGTCGCGTCAACACCAACAACTTGATACACACGTGGGTAGGATCCTGAGACCGTAACAACAAATGTTCTTGCTCAATACAATGCTCGCATAAATAAAAAAGTTGAAACTATCAATAATCTGAGATATAAAGAATAGGATATTATTAATTATTCAGACATCAATAACATATTCAGTGCAAATTTAGATACATACAGAAAAGAAGATGATGTAGCAGAAACAGGCAAGTCTTAACCTGAATAGATTACACGTGACGCCATGGAGCATAAGTAAAACGACAATTAAAATTTGTAATCACATTCATAAATACGAAGACAAGGAAAATTAACTATACAAAATGGTGATCTGATATAAATACTAGTTCATATTCATATCATGCACATGGTGTAGGTGACATAATCTGTTTTGATAGCAAGGAAATAATAATAGCACGTGGAGAAGACAAATTAAATGTTAAAACCATATCATTGTTTGTTTATCAAGCTGCCCTTGTGTAACACATGCTCATCAATATAAATGTCGTGTATATAAAGCATTAACACTTAACAATCGTCTGGCATATCATCCCGAGGAATCTGCCAGACATTTGAAGTGAATGCCAAGGCTCCAGCACGTGGGTGCCCATTGTAACCGTCTGTCATTGTTAATTTGTATTGGCAATATTGGGCCACTTCTATTATTGTGTCATTATTATAAATGTTGCGATATGAATATGAAAAGGCATTCGGCATCGTAGGTAAACTTGTTTCAGCGTCAGGACCGTTTACGTTTTTGTGGTGCAAAATTAGTCATCTGTAACAAACCTTCCGCCTTTCAATGTTTTTTTAGTCCAGCCTTTGTTGTCGTCTTGAGTCAACGGATGAAAAATAACCGTTACGATATTTGAAACGTCAATATAATTGATTATCTAGAACATGTTAACCTTTCATTGAAATTTTTTGATAATTTGTCACAATCATTGATGTAAAGTTCATTTCCTTTATTATCAAAAAAATATAGATGTTTGTCGTTTTACTTTAATTAGAACGTTTTGTAACCTTCAAGACGACAGCTCTATATGCAGAACTTAATTATCTTTTTGAGATATGATCAAATAAAAATCTTATCGTTAAAGGGTCTTCTAGGAAACTAAATTAGACTATGTTAAGGAAGCACTTGTCAACAAATAACCAACACTTACGTAGCTGCTTCAGTCAGCTGCAAGCAAACTCACACTTCACATTAAAATGCACTAAGGGACTCATCACAAAACAGCACCAACTAAAAGATTAGATACTCCAACAGACTTTTAGACCCAGTAACTGTAGAATAATCGTTTCAAAACGATGTTATATTAGAAGCGTAGGTTGCGTAAGTACTAGGGCAGCATGAGGCATGAAGATCTTGACCCACAGCATTATGTCCCGCAAACTAGCGATTATCCCCGACGACCCGCCTTCATTGTAGCGGCTTCTATGCCCGTAATGACTGCCTGAGGCTGGTCTACATCTGTGTGTTATCTCGCAGAAGGTCGATTGCCTGTAATGTGCCTGATTAACAGGTGCTGCTGTTATGTATAATGCGAGCTTGATGGCTTGACCATTGTGGAGTGTTCAGGTTGATTTTCTTTGACGTTTGAATCGTTGGTTTTAATTCCGGGTGTTTTAATATTAGATATAAGAAAGAAAATTTGGTTCAAATTAATCTCACTAGATGCCGCGACATGTACACTACTACTACTAGTAAACCCTTTTATTTGCAAGTCGCTGCTAACACCATCTATTGCCGTGAAACGGGATCGAACGCGATTGATGTACTTACAAAAATAACAAGATTAATCAGATGAAAAACGCTAGTTACGTCGGCACGGTTTCTTTGTATGGGATGAGGCATCTGTATGCTAGTATTATATTATCTGTTATATTTTGTAGCTTTAGAAAAGCTACATTTTAGTAAAAAGCTTATATTAATTTAAAGCTACTGTTGGGTGAATTTCGTTAATCGTCACCCTATCTTACTCAACACCATTAAATTCAACAACAATTATTTAAAGCATTTCACCAATTGTAAATCTCCATTTAAGTACCGCCAACACCAAGTACTAAAGATGTCATCTAAAACTAAATCTGAAATGTAGCAATTTCGTTATATAAACCCTGCAATACTTAACGGTGTGCACGAAGCATATAAATGGCCTACATAATGCTGTGTATGTACATATAATACATATGAATATGACATAAAGCGCATACACACTACACACTGGCCTCGTTGGTCTCCGATGTTCTAATGGGATGTAATTATGTGGGTCAGAGCTGAAAAGCTTGGATAGTAACATGATCTGATTGATCTGAATGATTATTTGGAGTTGTATAGAACAGGATACTGTTAGATCAGAAAATGGCGAGTGTTTATACTCTTCCAACTTTAATTATAACTTTGTTTTCTTTGTGAAGGTCTTCGTCTATCTGCTATGCAGCGTCTACTTTAGGATTTTGTGCACCTATCACAGGAACATTTACTACTCTGTGACACTTCTCGATTGCTTTTAACTAATATACTTTCAAGTTTATTTTGTCACGTTTACCACCATAACCATCATTGGAAATCATCGCAGGATCAACTCGAGCATGAAGTATTAAATCCGATGGCATCACTATTATTGAGTCATTTACATACACGCTCTATATTCAGAGCAATTTTATCCGTATGTAAAGTACTGATACTTATACGTACTCGTTACATGACTTTATGAAGACTGGTTTCTCTGTTAGACGGTATCTTTTGAATCTATTGACGAGGTTTTACTGTCGATATCGAGAGTAGCTTCAAAATAAACGGCTGTGTTTGAGTAATATTCTGCATTCTATAAGGAATTCAAAAGATTCTTGTTACCTACGTGAAATCTCTTCATCAAAAATGTTATCGATGAAAAAATCGATTAATTAAATAAGACCTTTAATGAACAAACAACATTCTTCGAAGATATTACGCATACGCCAAGAAAAAAGTCCTATAAAAAACAGTGCAAGTAACCCAATAATTACAGTAAATGAAAGGCTCCATATTTTAACTTTAAACAACTTTAAAGAGACAACTTGCAAAAACTAATAATTATATTTTGACCAGATGTTCAGTAAAAAAACGAGTAATATCTCAATTTTGACTTGAGTGGGTCAATTTATCACGTGTGAGTACTATGATCATCTGTGCAATGCATAAATCTTACCTTGGCAAGATCTTGAACGCCGCGATATCGGCTCAAACGCAACAAATTACTGTAATCATAGTCGCATGCGCACAATTTTAACCATTTCATAAGTATACCAGTGTCATTACGTCGCACACAAGCATAGGACATTTCTATTGGTGTGCTGTTGTGTGCTTTACAATGTATGTTTGTGTTTTTGTATGGAATTAAAACAGTGTCATTGATATCGTTCATACAAACTGGTGAAATATTTAAACTTGTTTTATCTATGACTAGCTTTCCCACGCGTCTTTGCTCCCGTCAACTGCCTACCTACCTACCCTACTCTACCTACCCTACATACATGAATGTTGCTTAACTTTAACCGCTTACGCAGCGCACGCAACGGAAACTCTCAAAAAGGTTTTTTTTTTGACGTTTTTGAATCATGTTTCATTTATGCACCGGTCCTGTTGGTTGTAGCGTGATCAAAATCAAAATCAAAATCAATAATTTTTATTTCACATAGGCCGACATGGGCACTTATAAAACGTCGACAATGTGCACGGTTCGGGTTGGTCGATTCCTATGGAGAAGAACCGGCAAGAAACTCCATGGTTACTCTTTTAAAAAATTGTTTGGTTTTACAATATTTCCATGTTACAGCAGTACTTAGATGGGGGGACAACGCAGGCCCGATAATAAGTCGTAAGAAACTTAAACAAGAAGTGATTATATAATAAATAAACAAAAGATTAAAAAAAAGTAAAACGAGATAAAATGTTAACAATCTAGAAGGCCTACAATGTTCACACATTTACAAACCAATCGGTAAAATAATCTATACAAAGTATAACAAGACTAAATTTAACGATGTTATATACCTTCCTCGATAAATGGACTATCCAACACAAAAATATTTTTTAATTCCAACCAGTAGTACCTGAGATTAGCGCGTTCAAACAAACAAACTCTTCAGCTTTATAATATTAGTATCGATTAACTCCCAAAGTTAACTTTTTTATGCATACTTCCTCTTACGTTTATAACCTTGTTATGAGAATGAGCCAGCAAGTAAACTATTTTCGTTTCTTAAATTCAGTCCAGACTAGATTTATATTTTTGGTCCACACCACAATGCCGTTTTTACGCTAAAATTGAGCGTAACGAATGCATTTCAGTGCATAACAAATCTGGCCAGTAGCTCTGGACAGAATTGGATAACAATGTTGTTAGGAACCGTATGGCTAAACAGAATTTAAGAATACTATTTTCAGTACCTAGGTACATTTTTTGCTCTTCAGTGTTATTTTTTACTACGAGGTGTACCTTTTTTGCAATTAAGTGTAATAACAGAATAAGGCACTGAAGTTTGTTTGCTATATAAAGTAGAATAAATACTACGAACAGTTTGTTTTTTTATTAATTTTAATGAATGAGTGGGTTTACGGTTGACTAATTTGGAGAACCGGTATTTTACGTATTTCTAATACAGGTCCATGTTGGTGAAACAAAATGTGGCAACAAATAAGAACATGCAATGTGGCATAAATTTTGTGACGCTTTTCAAGTACAAAAAACCATTAGAAATATTTACTATAAAAAGAAAGTAAAAATAATAATATTTGTGACCCGCACAGGAGACACGAGAAATATGCATAAAATTAAACAATAATAAAAATTTAAAACCCCGTGCGAGACCAAAAAGGCTCCTATCTCAGCATGTGCAGCGATATGCAAAAAAGAAAATAACGCTGCGCTGAAATTCTGAAGAATAGAACACTAATGTATTGATTTCTGTAGACGGTAAAAGATAATTGATCAAGCTAAAGATGTGTTTTTTTCAGATGAATCACCTGATCTCATGTATCACACTGACTAAATCCCTTAGTATCTGGTAAAATACTTTAAAATCTTAACAGCTTCATTGAGAAACATTTTGGTATGGTTGTTGCAAGTGATGCAAATAATAAAATATCACATAGGTACGATACGACATTCAAATAACAAATTGACAAGTGAATCCGTAGGCCCTAACCGGTTCAATATCAATAGATAAACACACACGCACATAATGAGTGAACTTGCTAGGGAGGAGACAACCTTGCCCGACTTCCAGCGATATACATCACTAGTTATAGGTCATGATGATATCACTACACTCTCGAGGTGACATGTTGTGATTATTAACATTGATGTTGGCGACTATAACAGGGCTTACATGAACAGTGAGACCAAATTTTCGAACCCTTTGTCTATGATGCGAAACCAGTCACTAAGTTGACTGTGATAGCCGAAGTTGGTAGGTAACAGAATTATGCCATTGGAAATATACTTGACACAACACAACACAAAAGCAACAAACATGGAGTAAAAGACAATAAAGCAGAGCAAAAACAAATTGCGCTGAACGTGCCCATACCGAAAGGGTTACCAACTCAGCATTTGCTGGGTGTCACACACGCAGCGATGGCGACAACGCAATCATATTAATACGCTCTTGTTTTTTTTTTGTTTTTTTCTATGTGGCGTCTCGCAGGTCGGTCAACCGTGACCGTGTTCTGCTTAACCGGGCTTCCCTGTGGAGACTAAGCTATATAGCCTCCAGCCAGGCACAAAATTACTAAACCTAAGCGACAACGCTGAGGGCTACCCCCTGTGGGGTCGAACCTCGGCTCAGGGCGTCGCTAGGAGGACAACTAAGGCTGGATCTTGATAAAGTGATTCTACCATCTGTTCGGAAAAAGCCTACGTGGAGAAGAGCGGACAAGAAACTCCAATTAACTCTACATTCTAACTAAGGCACAGCATTGCGCGGGCTGGCTTGTATATCTTGGCGGGGACGTCGCGGCGGGCCTCGGCGGCGAGGACGGAACGAAGGTGGTCTGTGTGTACGCTCTTGTATCTTAATTTTAATTATATACTTACTTTATATGCTGCACCAGTCGATGTCTTGATGATGTCAACGCCGAATATCGCTGAAAAATCTGAGTTGTAGCAATATGCTTAGATACGGTCTATAGCCGTTTTGTTAAATTAAATAGTTTTATGTTCACACTTCAAAATCAAAATCAAAATCATAAAATCAAAATCAATAATTTTTATTTCACATAGGCCTACATGGGCACTTATAAAACGTCGACAATGTGCACGGTTCGGGTTGGTCGATTCCTATGGAGAAGAACCGGCAAGAAACTCCATGGTTACTCTTTTAAAAAATTGTTTGGTTTTACAATATTTCCATGTTACAGCAGTACTTAGATGGGGGGACAACGCAGGCCCGATAATAAGTCGTAAGAAACTTAAACAAGAAGTGATTATATAATAAATAAACAAAAGATTAAAAAAAAAGTAAAACGAGATAAAATGTTAACAATCTAGAAGGCCTACAATGTTCACACATTTACAAACCAATCGGTAAAATAATCTATACAAAGTATAACAAGACTAAATTTAACATGTGGCACAAATGTTGTTATCAGTGCTGTAACTATTCTTAGCAAAGGGCTATAAAGATAATTGAAAACCATTGTAAAAAGTCTTATTAAATGAAGAAAAATTAGATTGAGAATAGTTAGAGACATCCACATATTTGTGCCGTTTATGAGTTACCAGGGAAGCCGCATGTGCAGAAGGAGCTAAAACCAAATATTTTTATCTTCAACGTAGTCCTTGATTTTATAATATGCTTTTTTAATAAGGACACGTTTGATGTGATTTTTGAACTTTCCGTCGGTCAGTTCTATAACTGACTTTGGCAACTTGTTATAAAAGCGTATACTGTTTATAAGAAAAGACTTGCTAGTTTTCGTTAATCTGAATCTGGGTAATACAATTTCGTGTTTACTGCGTGTATTTAAATTATGGAAGTCGCTTCTAGTTTTGAAAAGCCCTCGATTTTTGCGGACATACAAAATACATTCTAAAATATAAAGTGAAGGTAGAGTCAGTATATCGATCTCTTTAAATTTCTCTCTGAGGGTCTCGCGAGGACCCATTTTATAGATCGCGCGGATTGCCCTCTTTTGTAATATGAAAATTGAGTCAACGTCTGCTGCTGATCCCCACAGCAGAATGCCATAAGACATAATACTGTGGAAATAAGCATAGTAAACCAGCCTAGCTGTGGCTACATCGGTTAACTGCCTTGATTGTATATTGATTGATGACTTGATTTGTATATTATACGATACCATAACATATTTTACCTGAACTACATAATCTGTCGTTAAAGTTAAGCTCAGCTCTATAACTTAATTAAATCTTGGCAAGTTAAGTTACTGTACAGATGTCGGTAGTTAAAAATAATTATATATTTATTTCTAGTTTAATATTCAAAATTGATTATCTCAATGTAAAGATTGACCATTTTCATCGCATAAAACTTGATCATCATAGTCATATATTTGGTTATTATTTTCATAAAAATAATAAGTGTGTTAATGAGTTCATAAGCCTTTTTAAAACCTGATTTATAATTATAACAAACTTAACTATTTTATAATATGAAAAATGTATGTTAAGTTGATGATCTCAAAGATAGTCTTGAGTTAGTTTTTTAAGACCTTATCTATTTTGCAGTACGTTATGAAACTGTCGCCAATTATGATAAAATCTAAATCTGTAATTTAATAGGTGTTTGAGCAATCTCGACAATTTGCATGAGCCTAGTGACATCTACTTACTTCGCCTGATAGGTATATAAAATTAAACCAAAACGACTTAGTTACGCTGGTTTAATTCATTCACGCGATTATAAACTCTACTTTTATCGGAATAACATCAAAAATTGCTTGTATATTGACATTTGATCCAATCTGCATTGACATCCTGTCTGATTAAAATTATTTGGTAATTATAAAAAGCGGGACGTGGTTCAGTCATGGTTTAATTTAATAGTTTTAATACGGAAATATTATACACCTTTGGCAGCTGAGAAAGAACTGTATTTTTCTTCAGACGAAGAAGATAAAAGGGTCCATGTATACATCGCAAATAATTCCAAGAAAAGATTATTTGTTGCTGCACTTGAACTCTTAGAAGATGATAATAAATTTCGCAGCTTTTATCGTATGAGGAAAGAGACATTAATACTTGTAACAATTTTAGGACCACACCTATTGAATTTTTTACGCTGGCTTTTTTACGCCAGTAATCGTAATGACAATAAAAATCGCATATGATTCGCTGCAGCACCGTTTCATATGCAGACTTGTTTGAACATGTACGTGCTCGTATTGCTCTTGTCTTACAATACGACGCCGAGTGT
This sequence comes from Orthosia gothica, assembly GCA_949775005.1. Taxonomy (NCBI): domain Eukaryota; kingdom Metazoa; phylum Arthropoda; class Insecta; order Lepidoptera; family Noctuidae; genus Orthosia; species Orthosia gothica. The sequence goes on along the minus strand of OX459067.1, from coordinate 4,426,435 downwards.
GAAGGGGCTTACTCTTTACTGTTGTGTTTTCGTATCACCATAGACTTTATACTGGAAAAAGCCTCAATAAACTAAGAAGAAATGTGGTTAAAATGGGCATATTTATGTATGGTTTGATTACCTACATAAACATTATCAACATTTACCAACTTTTACATTTTTCTGAAGATTAATTTGAAACTGATATTGAAGTATAAATCGTTTGCTTATGCTTAATTTGAAGTTAGTACCAAAGTACATACTGTCTCATTTATTGACAGCACAAAAGCGATATGATAAATTTACCATTACGTCACCTTTACTTACATGTAGGTATATGGTGTGCCAGTATATAAAGCAGGGTCAAAACAGCTCTGGATCCTCAGCAACAATGCTAACTACTTTATTAACATAACATAGATGTTAGAAGTGGAACATATGGAAGGCCACTATATATATTTTCCAGTATATATTAATAGTTGTGGTATTATGAGAAAGAATGTGGCGATCGCCGATCGTTAGTTGATTTAATATGATATAATTTTTAAGTGGACATCAGTACGCACCCTAAATGGACGTGGTTGCGTTGATTCGATAAAAAGTTGTGCTGCGCAAACGAAATGAATCAGTACAGTTAGGCTCAAAGGTCTTTGCACCATATCATTATGATTTTAGTGATATTTTTGTTCGGTTGTAGTATGATTAATAACATATTAAATACGTTTACTTTTAGAGCGGCAAGCTGACCAAACAGCTTCTAACTTTCAAATCCGTTCTTACCCTTAAACCCGTCAAAATACTTAACTTTCTAGTCTAAAAATGGGTTCGCAATGAGAGAAATATAATTAAAATATAATAGGCCAGCCTTACCACTGTCACTGTCACTGTCACTGTGACACTATCATCTTTACACCAACTTTCAACACTAAGTAATATTAATTGAGTTGTAAAACTGTAGGTTTACGATCTGTCAAAGTGAAATCTAATAAGCTAATATGATACAGATAACACCAATATTTATAGTGGCGGCTTTAATTGCGTATATCTTCTTGCTATAATTTAATATAGCGGTTTAATGAAATTAGAAAATTATTTTATTTCAAGTTTTATTGGTGAATAAAACAATATTTCAAATGGGCCACTTGATATCTTTCTCTGTTCATTAATCTAGAGATTTATAGCTGCCTTTCGTTCCAATTAAGAGTGGAACAGTTCATCTTTTGCTTTAATTATGGTGTTCAGATTTACTATTGTAATTTACCTACAAGTAGTTGCCCTTCAATCTGTGATTGAATTACGATGCTCGGGGCAATATATTTTTTTAATAAAAGCCAAGTTACATTCTCATTTTTCTTTTACATTGTTTTGACATTTAATGATAATACTGTGATTGTGACCATTAAGGCGTATATATTCCCCAATGTTAATGCAGTACTGTCTGTGCGCCCGCTTTGAGCCAGAATATCAATATTGAACCTCCTTTTCGACAATTTTGTTTGCAGAATATTCTTTGATTCTATAAAGAAATTTTAGCCGTCAATTTTTCTGTGTCAATATATTTTTCAACATCCATCCATCGTTTTGGATGAGTATCCAAAAGTGGCGAAAAATATCGTGTTGTTAATTATTTTTTAAAGCAAAACTATTAGTTACATGAAAAAAAACCCATGTTTCACAAATAATGTACATGAATCAAACGATTGATCCCTGTAAAATAAAGCTGATAAATATAAAAGAAAAAGTAAAACAAACAAAACCAATTTATCGATGACTGTACTTATATTTAGACTACGCTATATCATTAAAAAGTGGTTGCTGTCAAACAAGCTGACATTCTTTTTGAAATATCAATCTAAACTCGATATTTATAAAATAAAAACGGCAAAACATCACACTGTATCTTGCATAGGGCTGGCATTACTCTCTAAACGTAGACTTTATACCTTTTAAAATTCACTGAGCATTTTAGCATCAAGACAAAATCTGAAAGCCCTCTATCTCACAGAGAGGAGGCCTGTGTCCCAGCAGTGGGAACATTAAAAAAGCTGATGATGATTATGATGATGAAAACCTGAAAATAGGTTTTTCTTGATGCTACATCGACTTTTCACCGGATTCTCGTGCGGTTTACCGATGTTTACCATTTGTATAGATGGTTATTATTTTTCTCGTGAAAGCCCTGATAGAAGGCGACATCGGCGCTTCGCTTTCACCGATCAGATGTGTAATTACAGTAGGCGTTAATTTTGTTGCTTCACTAATAACTCGAGCGTTTATTACGAATGGGTTTTATAGTCTGTGCAAATGTGCACTCGTCTCGAATCGTAAGTAAAGTTACGATCTAATGCAGACTGGTTTTTCTTGACAAGTATATGTTAAACTGGCACATTCCTCACTGAACGGTCTTTGAAAACGTTCTCAAAGTCAATGTAAAACGATTAATTTCAATCAGACCATTAAAAAATTTAAAGGCAATTTTGAATGTCAAAATTTACAGTTCTAAATAAAAATAATAATATTGATTCTACTCGTCGATTCGCTAATGTTATGGAAAAGAAGGGACAAGAAATTTCATAACAGTCCTGCTGAACAGTCCTCATGAGACGCAGCGTTGTAAGGACTCCCACAAAGGTACCCCTTTGTGGGAGTCCTTACAACGCTGCGTCTCATGTCTCATGTCTCACTTAGGAAAATCAGTCGGATGTCGGAGTGACGAGAATGGATAAAGTGAGAATTGAGTATAAAAGAGGAAATTTGAAAGTGGCGCCGGTCATAGAAAAGTTGAAAGGAAACCGTTTGTGTTGATATGGTCTTGTGATGAGGAGGGATGAAACGCATATTACTAAAAGAGTTATGAATATAAATGTGGATGGATGGAGAGGGACGGCCAAAGAAAAGATGGATGGACTGTGTGAGGAGTAATATGAAAGAAAAGGGAGTTAGTGATGGCGTGACGGGGGACAGGACGGTATGGAAGAAGAAGACGTGTTGCGCCGACCCCAAGTAACATAGCACAAGGGCAGGAAGATGATGATGTCTGCGACCGCATTTCCTCTTAATGACCTGGTGAGGACTTCGGGAGTCCGCTAGATGCGAGAAGCACAAGACGGCCAATGTGGTGACGCTTTTGAAATTTTACCACTGAATAGAAAAATGAATGGTAGTTTATAAGTACCCGTACCGAGAAAAATACACTTCTATATGTTTGCATAGTCTTATCAAAATCGATTACGACATAATTAATAATATAATTCCTATTAAAATAACATGCATTAGTTTTTATGTGTACATAGCCTTCAGGTGCTTGAGTAACGCGGTCATTATTTTAATTTACATACATATATATAAACTGCTATGTTCATGTGCTTATCGTCCGGTATTTGATGTTCTATAATTATATCTGTGAAATTGACCATGTACAAATTGTATTGGTTTTGGCTTGGCCATTTACAAGACTGTTGCGTTATTAGAAATTATGATTACAAGAACTTCTTAAAAACAAATAAATATAGCGTATTTTCCCCTATTCACTACCAGTCTTTCAGACCACTACAGAATAATCATCCGCACTTGATGTTATCTTGAATAGTCGCAGTTTCGCTCCCGTCAACTGCCTACAACCTAACCTAACCCTACTTACTAACCTATCTACGCTACTGATCTTGCTACCTACCCTACCGACCTACCAATCCTAACACCGCCATTCAGAAAATGACGTCAAATGCATAATGCCATCTATCAAACATGGCGTTCAACTGTCCGAGTTTTTGATTGCGTGTGTTGTGATATTTTACTTCTTGAATACTTTAAATTCATTTTCTTTTGATAGAGAGGACCGAGATTTTTTATATATAAAAGTTATCTGTATTGGATTTGTACATTTTACGTGATTCGTGCACAGCTAAACTATTTTCAATGTACAAAAACGACTATTCTACAGATTATATTAAATGTATTGATTGATAGGTGTAGCTAGAGTGTGGATCTCTTTATCATCGACTATATTTCCTACCACCGATATCTAGACCTCATCAATTGCTTTCCAACAGATAAAAAACAAAACAAAACAGATTTTTTAAATGTTCTTGTATGCAATATATCTACACCAAACTTATGATATTGACGAACAATTAAATTTAAACTGATACTAATTCAATTAATCCTCAAACACAAAACACAATTCACCCATATATTTCAGTTGCAACAAATCTAACCAAAGTTACTCGCTTTGGAAAATCAGCCGGTCTCGACCGATATTTACTAGGGGGAAGTCTAATAAAGTGCAAGGGGCCCCTCTAGTGGTATTGTAACTGTGATAAAGGCGTGACCACCTACGAACTAGGAATGCGTTGGCGCAATGACGTTTATAAGGGACGATTTAGCTGAACTAATATTATAAAGAGGAAATATTTGTAATTTTGCATTTTTGTATGTAACGAATAAACTTAAAAACTACTGAACCGATTTAAAAAATTCTTTCACTGTTGGGAAGCTACACTATCCCCCGTTGACATAGGTTACTTTTTATCCCTATATTCCCACGGGAACGGGCACTACGCGGGTGAAACCGCGAGGCATCCGCTGCAAATTTGCAAGCGTCAGTAGGTCTCAACGGAGAAGAATTTGCAAAAAAAACACGGACACACTTTTCCGTCAGTTTTAATTACAAGGTTACATTATTATTTTTGAAAAAATACATATATGTGAGAACGATATAAAAACACGTGCACGTAAAAGCGTCTAGAGTAATAAACAATTTAATAAAATACAATAACAGGCCGATGCAGATAAGTTCTCAGATTATAAAAAAGAAACAGATAGCGCCCGCGGAAGAACAGCACTTCAATCTACGACAAACGATTACTTCAAATTGTCGTTTGTCGTAGAATTCTAATAATACGACGTCTTTACCTGTTTTATGAATGGTTATTAAGCAGCTACTGTAATGTAGGTAATAACCGACTTTATTTTCTTTAGATTGTTACTTTTGTTCCTACTTTCTATTAATATAATAGAAGAAATGCTGTCTTTAATCGAAGAGTGTATCTTCTCCTCTAGACAAGTTACAAACATTTCGTATGGAATCTCTTTCTACAATCGTAAACGAATTCTATTTGTATGGTCTGACCACGTGACTTAACGTTCAGATGTGTCATTCCCATACATTGATTCGTTTTCTACTAGCGTTATCGATTGTAGATTGTCAACTTGGCTGCAGGTGCTGTGTTTTTAAATGTCATTATTGTTGTATTGACCGATTATAACCGATCATCGTCGTAACATTAGCTACACATAATTAATATACTCATTCCTAAAGAAGAGCCAACTTAGTCCTAAAGTGTAAAACCTGCCAAAAAAAATATACAGAAAATCTATTAAGAAACTACTTAAAATTGATGCGACACGAACGCGAAATTTGATATTTCCCATTCAGTCGATCGGTCGTATACTACAGTCGTTACGTGTAAATCCTGCGAAGGATTTCACCAGTCAACATTATTATGGCACTGGTATGCGTTGTACTGTAGGGTATCGGTTTTCGTACAACTTGTCGTTAGTAAATTAGGATCGGACGGCATTCGATTAACTTGAACATCGACTTTAGAAATAGGTACTGCGAAACACTTTTCGCATTGAGTGTGCGGAAAAGTTTGGGCGTCCGAAAAGTTTCAATAGCTGTCAGTTTTGTTGCTGGCTGTTTGTGTGTTATAAAAAATAGGATGCCACTAAGAAAATTAAAAAGAAATGCTTGGTTCTTAATTTTATCTAATGGCTGTGCTTTTATTTTTAACCCCCGCCGGGAAAGGAGTGGTGTTATAAGTTTCACGTGTGTTGCTGTGTATCTGTGTGTCTGAGACGCCTGTGGCTTCATAGCGCCTAAACGGATGGACCGATTTTGATTCAGTTTTTTTTTTTGAAAGGTGACTTTGTCGAGAGTGTTCTTAGCTGTGTTTGAATAAAATCGGTTCAGCCGTTCAAAAGTTATGGGCGTTTTGCTGTTTGAATCGGGGTGTTTCCGCAAGATAAATGTGTCGGGGTTTTTTTAAATTTTTAAATTTTTCTTGTTCTACGTTTGAGTGCCATCAACTTACTTAAGATTTTTTAAATGGTTTTGATCATATTTTGATGGACTGAAACTTGGTCGCTTACAATGGGCCTCATCAGAAAGCTTACAGTAACTCAAAGGGCAATAGAAAGGGCTATGCTCGGCGTTTTCTTGCGTGATCGAATCAGAAATGTAGAGATCCATAAGAGAACCAGGGTTACCGACATAGCCCGAAGAATTGCCAAACTTAAGTGGCAGTAGGCAGGGCACATTGCTCGCAGAACGGATGGCCGATTGGCGACCGCGAACCGGAAGACGTTGCGTTGGAAGGCCTCCCACCAGGTAGACCATTGACCTGGTGAAGGTTTTGGGGATCCACTGGCTGCAAAACGCACGGGACCGGTCAATATGGCGACTCTTAGGGGAGGCCTATGTCCAGCAGTGGACGTCTTTCGGCTGATATGATGATGATGATGATTTTTTGATTATTTTTATTCGTATGAGCATAACTATAATATTATAATACGATTATTCAAGATTCGGTTTTGCTTTATTTATTTATCTAACAAATTAAGACATAATGTCATATTTATTTTGTCGCAGACCAGTAGCTCTTAATAAAGTACTTAACAGTAATTCAACTTCGTTAGTGCAGTTTTAAAATAATAATGAAGCAATAAAATGAATATTCAACGTATTCTATTTCAGTTTTATTTACTTAAATTGAATTTAATGGCTATAAAAAAGTTGATAATTGCAGTAACGGGTTCTATATTGCTACCGAATTCTATTAAATTCAATTGAACATTAAAATAGCAAGAATCTTAATTGTGTATTGATTATGTACCTGTTTTAATTGTAGACGACTTTACTGTGCCATTGAATAAAAATCCACGTAATATATTTTGTTTAAACGGCTCTTAATATAATTTGCAAGGAACTACAACATAGTGTAAGTGTCACAAAATAATAATTTTATCCTTGTCATAAACGTTAATATCTGTCGTTAAAGTCAATGAGGAGTTAGAGGTGTTCGGGTGGGAGTAATAGTTTAGTCTGAGGTGCGCTTCTCTATGGTCCTGCAGAGTGCAATCAAACCTCGATACATCATTTTAATACTGGACATGTCACCGCAAATTTGAATTTCGAATGCAAATGAAATGCAGGCTGGATACAAAGTACGATGTAATGGCGGCCGATAAATTATAAGACAGGCGAGTTTTGTTATCGGCGCGCGTCCCTCTATAGAATTTTGTCGAGATTATACCCTGAATACGTAATGTAAATACATTATTCTAGGCGGTTTGCAAAATTTTGTGCCGTGGAACTAAAATTGCTAATAGAGGAACTACTCTGATGTAGTTTTGAAATTTCGAAACTTGATTAAAGCATTCCAAATCTGTTTTTCTTAATATTGAATACCTGTAGAAGGAGGTTACATTGAGATCTGGGGCAAATTTTTATGATAACTAATTTTTTTAGGTTTTTCGAAGTTAACTGCCATGAAAATGGAACGCACCTCAATTTTATTTTTAGAATTTGCAACACTAACATGTCAGCCATGTTTTGCATCAACGTCAGTGAATACTTTTAATTGTTGCAGAAAAAAAAATATTGTTCAGTGAGAATTAATCACAAACTAAATTGTAAGTTGGGCTAACTTTATATTGCAATGAAAAAACAATGCGATATCAAAGGAACCCCATTTTTATATTAACGTTAAATGGCTCGTTTTTTTTTTTTTCTCATAAACTATGGAAAAATAAAAATATATATTAAAGAATATAAAACTTTAAGTAAAGTCGCCAACATTGCATTTTTTTATATTTTTCAAAGTATAATTGAAGTAAATATGTCAATTTTAATTTCAAAATAAATCAATTTAACCCCATTTTACGGTACTGTAGGAATTTAATTCAAAATACCCACCAACCATAACTACAATCCGTAACCTGGAACTCAATAATTTTCATTTAAAACACCTCCCTCAGAATTTAATAAATTACATAAAATCAATTACCAAAAGGTATTTCATTTTAAAATTAATTACTTTATAACAAGAAAGTACTCAAGCACATCCAATTCACTTCTCAACTTCAAATACAATCACCGACAACATATAGAATCGAGCATCATTGTGACATACAACTAGTTTTCTTGGCGCGAAACTAAATGTTGCAATTCGGCGCGTGCGCATACATTTAACGAGACGTGTTTAATTACCCGGCTTCGGCTACCGATGCACACCAATTACACCACGGACTTTAATAATTTCTAGCGTAAAATATTAATACGGCTTTGAGAACCATCGCGCATTATTTTCTTGGGGATTAAATGGAACACGAAATTAAACGGCATGGTAAAATTTCGTTCGTCGAAGTAAATTCTGAGTTTTCAATTTGTTTTTTTTTATTATTGATAGACTCGCATTTGATCAGTATCTCACCTGATGGTAAGCAATGATGTGGTCGACGATGGAGCACGCTTACCTAATTAGTAATAATTTAGTATGTAGTGAGTTTTAGTTCACATCTACCGGGCGAGCACCGCCTCTGTGATAGGCTTGTATTACCCATTTTATCACGGTTTTTGCATTGCGCAACGCTTCCAAACATCCTTCATAATGCGCGCAGCGAATGAGTGGAACTCACTACCTGCGTCTGTGTTTCCGAACGCTTTCAACCCGAATCTCTTCAAAGTTAGAGTGAACAGGCTTCTTCTGGGTAAGCTCACTCTATTGTCGACTCTGTCTCTGTCACCTCTGACCAAGACTAGTCAAGAGCAAACCCATCACAAAAAAAAAAAAAAAAAATGTGACTCAAGCCTGTCACAGTAGGCTGTGCTCGCCCGCCTCGCCTGGTTGGTTCATTTGAAATTCTTAACGTGAAAGATTGTCTGTACCAGGCCCCTCAGAAAGTATTGCGAAAAAAAGTTTTTATATATGGGAGACTGGCCAGTTATAATGTTTATCGAAAATATGATTATTTATAAGTAAAAATAAGTAAGTTCCAATTTCAAAATTTCCCTCCACATTTTTTGCGAGTTAATTCAAAGTATTGTGTCTCACTGAAATATGGATCTGCGCCGGGAACATTTTAGAGCTATGATTTTATACGATTTCAAGTGTCGCCTGAAACCGGATGAATCGTACGATAGACTTCAAATGGCATTCATGGATGAAGGCCCTTCCAAGGCAACCGTGTATCGTTGGTATAACGAATTCAAGCGCGGTCGACCAACTTTGGGGGATGACGAAAGAAGCGGTCGCCCTTTGACGGCTGTTACCGAAGAAAACGTGCTAGCAGTGAAAAATTTAATCCAAGACAATAGGCGAATTACATATCAGGAGATTCAACACATATTGAAGATTGGATCGGGAAGCGTTCACGAGATTCTACACAGCCATCTTCGCGTGAGGAGGATAGTATCACGCTGGGTGCCGCACAACCTCACCGATGCTCAGAAGCAGGCCCGGGTGGAATGGTGCCGTGATATGCTTAACAAATTTGAAGCAGGCTCGTCTCGGCGTGTTTACGACATCGTTACAGGTGATGAGTCCTGGATTTATCAATACGACCCAGAAACCAAGCGCCAGTCGACTGTTTGGGTGTTTCAAAATGAGCCAACGCCTACCAAAGTGAAGCGATCTAGAAGCGGGGGTAAGATTTTGATCGCTAGCTTTTTTAATTTGACTGGCCACTTGGTATCAATTCCCTTACGGGATCAAAGAAGCATTAATGCCGAATGGTATACTACCAAATGTTTGCCAGAAGTTTTCTCTGTTATAAGCAACAAGCGACCAAACACAGGGCTCCGCGGGCTACTGCTCCACCACGACAATGCACCTGCGCACACCGCACTCAAAACGAGGGACTTCCTGGACAGCACGCCAGTCAAACTCCTGGGTCACCCTCCTTACAGCCCTGATCTAGCACCGTGTGACTTCTTTTTATTCCCAAAAATAAAAAATCAGCTCAAAGGGATACAATTTTCGTCGCCGGAAGATGCGCTGGCTGCGTTCGAGCAGGCTGTAAACGAGGTGTCTGCGGCGGACTGGAAAAAGTGTTTTGAAAACTGGTTTAGGCGCATGAATCTTTGTATAGAGGCTGGTGGAAAGTACTTTGAAAAAAATTAATAAAAATATATGTACGTATAGAACAATTTTTTTTAGTTTCGCAAAACTTTCTGAGTGTCCCACGTATCTTTATCAGATAAGATTATTTTACTGCCCTCTGAAACTCTATCTACCATGCTGAATGGCTAGTCTTATGAATAGCTTATTACTATTTCGAGCTGTTTCGGGAGATCTCGGGTGCTACCAGAAATGCTCGGATATCACTCAAAAATCGAATAGCATACCAAAAAACATATTGAGACTTGTGAACATTTGAATAGAGTTTTCAATACAACGAAAGTAATTTAATGAAGGATTTCTTAATTCGTTGTTTTGGGCCGAATTCAGTTAATCTTACTGAATTCGACTTTACAGCAAGCATTTAGAGAATTAATTAAACACTGAATTTAATTCACACAATCCTTTGCTTAAAAGCCAATGCATTGCTTCCATTGCTGGACAAAGGACTCAACCAAACTGCGTCAATCATGCTCAAATTAAACCAAACTGGTTTGATCATTATTATTTTTACTATTCAGGAAAAGAGCTAGACAACGGGTACTTAGCTTTTAATTATCATATACGAATGAGCATGATTCACTAAGTGTATAGTTGTAAATCATTTTTATTAGTCTGAGGATAAAAGTCTCAAGTTGTCTCAGCGACATAACTATTTCGCAATTTTTTGTTATTAGTTGTGTAAAACCATGTTTGAATGACGCATGCATACAGGTTGAGTTTTTTAAGTGAGCGTGGATGGGACGGCCAAAGCCGAAACTTTGTTTGAGGAATATCGAAAAACACTTAAAGTAGTCACGAAGCCGATTTTGATGAAAACTAAAACTGCATCATTGGATTTTTGGAAAATCAATATTCCTAGACAGAAATCGAATGTTGATTAAATGATGGCAGGTTATTTTCCATAAATACCTGAATTAGACTACTTACTAATTCAGCATTACAATCATTTTGATTCCGTTTTGAATATTCTCCAGACTTTTTCATGTCATCATTTGCATGATATGAGTCTTCGTAGATTTCATACCAAAAAATATGTATTTTGTTAAAAATAAGCATTTATCTTAAGTTTTCGTTATGCCCATACTGCCCAGAATTTGATACTAATTAGCGACACTATATTATCATCAGCCTATTAATGTTCCCACTGCTGGGACACAGGCCTCCTCTCTATGAGAGGGAATGGGCCGTTATCCACCACGCGGGCCCAGTGCGGGTTGGTGGATGTCACATGTCTTCGAATTTTTGGTTCTAGGACATGCCGGTTTCCTCACGATGTTTTCCTTCACCGTTTTGAGAGCAGTGGTGAAGAAATAATTTACACAAAGTAAAGCGCCTGCCTGGGCTCGAACCCACGACCTGCAACTTGTAAGTCGCGGCCGATACCACTGGGCCACCACTGATCTTACTGGGCCACCACTGATCTTACTGGGCCACCACTGATCTTACTGGGCCACCACTAATCTTACTGGGCCACCACTGATCTTACTGGGCCACCACTGATCATACTGGGCCACCACTGATCTTACTGGGCCACCACGGATCTTACAAAAGTTGTTTTCTTATTGTTTTCACATCACATCATCAGCCTATTAATGTTCCCACTGCTGGGACACAGGCCTCCTCTCTGTGAGAGGGAATGGGCCGTTATCCACCACGCGGGCCCAGTGCGGGTTGGTGGATGTCACATGTCTTCGAATTTTTGGTTCTAGGACATGCCGGTTTCCTCACGATGTTTTCCTTCAACGTTTTGAGAGCAGTGGTGAAGAAATAATTTACACAAAGTAAAGCGGCTGCCTGGGCTCAAGTTTGAAGTTGAAGTTCCAAGTGAGAGCAGTGGTGGCTCAGTGGTATCGGCCGCGACTTACAAGTTGTAGGTCATGGGTTCGACACTATATAATGGTGTAATAATACAGCATTTGTTTTTTTTTTTTTAAAAATAAACGTGTTCGATTCCTGGCCAGGAATATTGATTAATCAAAAATCCAATGATGCAGTTTCAGTTTTCATCAAAATCGGCCTCGTGACTCCTGTGAGTGTTTTCCGCTATGCCTCATAATTTCGGGTTTGGCCATCCACACCCACTTAAAAACTCACCCTGTATATCTTGAACTTGTCCAGATGATAACTTGTCGTTTGTGGCTTAAGACACACACATTTTTATTACGAGTAAGTCAATCGTAAATTATACCAATAATTAACACTTAAAAAAATATTACCGAGGAGCTCATGTCGACACAAAATATATGACTCAATTCCTTAATAATTACTCTGATAAAATACTCGTTAAATTAACTAGAAATGATATTGAAATTTGGAGCGCACCTTAACGGTCCAGTCATCAGGATGTCACGAAAATGGTCCTCCGTCGTTATCTACTGATACTTCGCAGAATCGGCGTCAATATATTTAATTGCGAACGCCGTTCACATAACTAATCACCGCTAAATAAGTTGTATATAGGCTCGGTGCAGACTGACAGAAAAAAAGTCCCGATTTCCGGCGGTTCCCACGCGACGTCGCCGCCCCGGTTCCCACATGCACTCGCAACTTTTATAAACAACATTATCGTCATAAGTGCGCATGCGTGGCAAATCAATCCGCCATTGGCCAGAATCAGCTGCGAGGTGTATTAAATGCCCACTCTAAAATACGTCGCATTCCGTTGTGATTGGTCCATAAACGCATTTCGATAATAGATTAGATAATTATTTCGCGTGGCAACTCGAACATCGCCGGGTGCGTTGAATGCTTAATTTTCGAATTGTGGGTCCATTTACGATTACTGTACGATTTGTGATTACTATGTGTGTTGTATGCATGGCCCCAGTAATATACAATAAAATTCCGAATGACATAAAGCAATTGAATTTTAATATAGTTAAGAAAACACTTAAAAAGCTACTTACTGATAAATTTTGAATTTTATTTTGATTTAATTTTATTCTTTATTAACATATTTTGTACGTAATTAATATTGACTACATTTTGTACTGACTCTGATTGTATGTTGAATTATTGATAACATTTAGCACTGACTTAAATTTTTTATAATATGAAACTGACATTAATTTAATAAATTTATAATTGCCAATTTAATTTTAATTAATAACTATAACTAATATTTTCATTTTTTTACGCCGATTGAGGCAAAACATGTTGCTCCGGTAAAATTATGTTTCCATCTTTAAGTGCATATTCATGTTACACAAGTTTGAACAAATAAATGTATCTTTATAATGCAATACAGTGTACCTACGAGGTCTGTGCCAGTGTGTACAAGAACACATTATCATGTCACGCACAGGTCAAGACATGGCCTTTGTCAATAAACCACAGCTATCATTGAATATGCTAAAGAAAGACACCTATATTTACGAGTGCGTTCCATCACGATCTTAATAAATGGAATATCGACGAGCGCGTCTAGTTAAGAGACATTAATGCTAAGTAATGTCGCGAAGGCAACAAACTAGTTGTCATCTTAAAGATAATATTCAATGAAGAAGCTTTAAATAGCATGACCTAATATAGTGTAAGTAATGTGCGTTTAAGAGGAGGATTTAGTGCTAACAGCTTTGGTTTTGCAACGATCAGCCGCATAATACGAGGCATGATACGTCCGCGGACATAAACGATCCATCTGAGCGGGCGTTTAGAACTGATTCTAAGTTCATACATCGTCGAGCAATTTCATATCTCGCCATAAGGCGATCGGCGCGACGCGTTTCCTAAAATAGTGATGTGACATAAATCAAAGATCGTGGTTGTCGATACGAGCCGTCTAAAAAAGCGGTGCGCGTGAATCTGCAGCGGCCGCGATCGTATGAGAATATCGTACGGAATGTTGACCATTGACTACAACTACATGACTTATGTGATATCCACTACTAATTTTAGTAAATATGTTGCCAATGGACCCATTACTAATATTTTTATCTGCAGTATCAGTAATGAACAAGTCCTTATCTTTATTGAGTTAGTTCAAGTTGAGTTAAAAAATCTTGACTCATGTTTGTGCAGGATTAGGTACTGACATTTTTTAACAAATTGCTTGCGTCATCTGTTGCAGTCACACGAATATTTTTCTTTCTTTTTGCAAGACGATAGTCAGCGATTTATTACTTATTTCATCGCAGCATTGCGAAGGACCGGCTTCGTGACTAGGCAGTGTTGCGACCTATGGAAGCCGTCAACTTTTTTTATTAATCATTCTATCGATACGCGGTAGCAATAGCGGTGGTGCAATCACCGCTCTAGACCTATTGTTGTACGGCTCACGCTTTTTTCAACAATATTCTCTTGAAATATTCTTTGGATTGTTGTCATGAAATTAAGGTATTTTGTTCGCGTATTGCCTTGTCAATCATAATCGAAAAATGAAAGGAAGAAATTACATTATTTTGAGATACATTGGTGATCCAGTCAAGCGTTGTAAAATAAAACGAGCATTTAATACAATTAGGCGGTTATATAAAATTGTACTTTCAAATATATCAGTGATGCGGTCATATAGTTCGTGTGGTAGGGGCTTAACGAGGCTTCACAAATGAGCGCATCGTTTCAACGTATGTTACGGGCAGGCGACCATGCGAGACTACTGCCATTGGTTGCTACTGAGCAAACACTATTGTACCTACTATAAGTGCCCACCACTGCGTACGCGCATACATACTAAATTAATCGACGTGATTGATCGAAGTGCGCGCCTCGTATCACGCCTCATTATGCGCAATAAATTATAATAATTTATCGATAAATATTAACATTAATATGTTTAGCTAATAAGCTAGTTCAAAATTATTCAATATTTAAGTGCTCAGATTTAGGTGAAGATTATTTTATAATTTCGATTGTAAATGGAGTAGAAATAGAGTAACACGATGCAGACATCTCATTCCCCATGCACACCTCGCCTCTAACATGAAACCTACATTACATGGACTGTATAAAGCAATTTATTGCTACCATAGTTTATCGTAGACGTACGGAATTCAAAATACACAGAGCATAGTAAAACGAATCGCGGTAATTTATTACAGTTTTGCATAAGAAACGAGGTGGGACGAACTTTGAAACGCATGAAATAACACAGTCACAAAAGTGGTCAGTTGGTGTGCGCGAGAGTCGACGACGGAACGAATAAGCGATTCAAATGCTAATATATCACGGCGTCGGCGCGGCATGATGGTTCTCATTGGCCACGCTATTTACATTAACATACATAACGCTGAGACCCCGCCCACCGCTGGCGTCACGCCCGAACATCTTTAATTACTGGCAGGCAATTAGTGGGTCGTGACTGCGCGGAGATGCGCGCGCTAAACTGCTATGAACGCTACTTACGAAACGTGCAACTGTGCTTAAACGAACCACTAACATCGCCAACACGAGTTACCGCTTCCGATCGTGTGTTCAGGAAGTAAGACTTCGGAACGTTTCTCTTCGGATTTGTAATTACGAGTTTATTGGGTCTCTTTTCGTAAGCTTTTAAAACCTAAAGCTTACACTAGATGTTAAATTTAACCCTCTTTAATTATACAACAACAATAATATTATAAAGAAGATTTTTTTTATTTGTTTGTACCGAATAGGCTCCGAAACTGCAGGACCGATTTAAAAAAATCTTTCACCAATAGAAAGCTACATTATTCCTGAGTGACATAGGCTATTTTTTTTATCCCGAAAACGGGTAATTTGGAGCCGCGGGGAACAGCTAGTTATTTATTTATTTATTTATTATATGCTTTATTGTACACCATAAAATAACATTATAAAAAGAAACTTAAAAGTAATACAAATACAATGGGCGGCCTTATCGCTTTCCGCGATCTCTTCCAGGCAACCTGGTATGGACAGTAATTGTCTGAACTTGAAGTGGGGTTGTCATTGGTGTGACATTAACATTGTGAAAACTACATTATAATAGATACACAGATAAATACATATGCTATGTAATATATACATAAATACATACATACTAAATATAATGGCAACAAAGAAAAAGAATGATGAATGACTCTAATGATAATCACAAATCAACACGCTAAGACGAAGACAGTGACAGGTAATGTTCCTTTACGAGTCTTTTGAACACAGGCAATGATTGAGCACGTTTGATTGGATCTGGCAATGCATTCCAAAGACGACTAGCTTGAACAGTAAAGGATTTATCCAAAAAAGTCGTGCAATGTGTTGGAATTTGCAGTCGTAAGTTGTCTGATGACCTAAGAAATTTTGTGTGGGAATCGCGGAGAAACACAAAACGTTTCTTAAGGTAAAAAGGAGTGGAAGGATTAAATAGCACATTATATAAAATGGCAAGAATATGAGCATTCCGGCGAAGGCGAATTGGCAACCACTTGAGCTTTACACGAAATTAGTTAATTACCTATATAAAAATAAAAATAAAGTTGTTCTCCATATGTATCCTCTGTATTTCTTGATGTATGCATTGCCCCATCCTTAAAAGTCGAATGCTCGAAAAATTTACCTTTCGAGCTACCCAACTAACTTTTTAACTATTTCCCTCGTTTCACAATCACAGTTCTTACTCAATCGATTAATATTGACCGTCAACATAACACAATTATTCACCTAATCCTTGCATAAAAGGGGCACGTCGGCGCCTGGGCCACAAATCATAAGTATGGAACCGAGGGCTCACGACCGCGCCATATATGGCCCTCCTGACGTCCATGCCCGACCCTTGTTCACAGGATTTATGTCGGCTCCTTTTGCTGCAAATTAGCCCGTGTCGGCAACAGGCGTGAGCGAACAAATTTGTAGCAGCACTATTAGGATATTCTCCTTTTACTTTTTATGTTAATGGCTAGATAAAATTGTATTGAGCTAACCCTACAGCACAGGAATGTGAGTTCAAGCCGGAACCGTACTCCGTCTTTAGCATAGTAGATAAGTTAACATTGTTTGCCGACACGATCTATAATAGTAAGCAGTAAGTTAGCCAGACAGTCGAGTATCTATATCTTAGTATCAGTCCACTCTATCAGTGTCATTCCGATCTACTTGCGTTCACGGTTAACCAACCAAAAACCACATCGCCATATAAAAGTAAAAAGCACCGAAAAGCAAGCGGCATTGAGACAAAAACGATTATAGATCAGGGTACGAGTAATGACATCATAATGTGGTTTAACATGTAAATGTATCGGCGCGGGCGCAGGCAGGCGCGCGCCAACAATGCGCGTGACGGACGTGGGTGATGGCGCGCGCCGATCTATCTTCAATGAAGTTGTCCAATTTATTGTGCACGATTATCGGCGGATAATATTTTTGTTATAACACTATCTGTTATAACACTACGTGGGCAGAAGCATGAAATAGCGAAAGGAAAGCACTTTAATAACGTTTTACTCGTATCTTTCATGTCATTTCGTGCCTTCGATTTCACTTTTACGCGAAGTGAGAGCCATTGTTGAGGATACACAAGATTGAGCAAAAACTAGACAGACATATCTGGGGCAAGGTTCGGTAATAAGCATAAAGTATTTCACTCATCACTGACTCGCTGCATGCTCAGACTTTTGGACATGTCGAGCAGCTTGTTACGTGGATGTCAATTCTGATTCTAGCCAGTCGATCGCATTCGCAACTCTTCCATAAGCAACTGGTTCGAACGCAATATATTGGCTTTATAAAGGCGTATTAATAATTAACAAAAAACTTGGTGGTTTCGGTAGCAAGTGCTCTAGTTACTGATGTCGCAAGTAAGTGGGCGTGAGTCGAAGGCGAGCGTAGGAGCCGACATCGATCAGCGTAGCCGGCCGGGCGACCGGGCGACCGGGCGGACAGACGGCCACCCCCGCGACCCGCGCACAGCTCTGGCGCAATGTTTATACAAGTTTTAGCATACCGGTGCAGAGGATATTGCTGATAGGGGCAAAGTTGATCAATAAAATGTGATCAGTTGTATGCCGATTGCCTCATCATAGCGTTATTGTGCCGTATAGCCGTAGATCCGGGACGGGTTTATTAATAGGCAGGTTTAGTTCTAGTACAGAAACTGACATAGTTGAAGGCTAACATGAGTTTCATTGTGTTGTTCCAGGTCGGTGGCGCACGAGCCCGATGAGCGCGTGCGCGGCGGCCGCCATGCGCGAGAAACACGCGGCGCCGCGCCGCCTGGCGTCACCCCCCACGTCTCCGCCCGGACGCCTGCCCAGTCCGCTCAGCAGCCCGCGCGCCGACGAGCCCCTGGACCTGCGCGTCACGCACAAGCGCCCGCAACGCCTGGAGGACGAGAACTGCAACCTCATCACACAGTCACCGCCACCTCACCCCACGCACCCTACGCATCCGGCGCACCCGGCGCACCCCGCACTGCTGCAGTTCTGCCGGCGACTGCCGCTGGCTCTGCCGGCATCCTTCGGCCGCTATCCTTTCCTACCCGCGGCGGCAGCCACCCTGCTGGCCCCCGGAGCCCCACGAGCCCCACCAGTGCCTCAAAACCCCGGAGCCCCTCGGGCACGAGACCGGTATACATGCTCCTACTGCGGAAAAGCATTTCCTCGGAGCGCCAACCTAACTCGACATTTAAGAACGCACACGGGAGAGCAACCTTACCGCTGTAAATACTGCGAGCGCTCCTTCTCGATATCGTCCAACTTGCAGCGACATGTGAGGAACATTCATAACAAAGAGAGGCCGTTCCGGTGTCGTCACTGCGACCGCTGCTTTGGCCAGCAAACGAATCTCGATAGGCATCTCAAGAAGCACGAGGCGGAGAACGGGGACGACAGTCGTCGGCGGTCTCCGGACGAGACGTACTTCGAGGAGATCAGGTCGTTTATGGGGCGCGTGGCTCCGGGCCGGCGCGCTGCTGCCGCCAGCCCCGCCGACCACACCTGAGAGTGATGCGTGCTGACCACACACACACCCTACAATAATCTGGTCGATGCATCCAAATGACTCTTGTGTACTTATAGAATCTTAACTGAGTGTGAATATTTTGATTAAACTGTTAACGAATAAGCGCCAACTTTAGTTCTGCATCAATATAATAAACGATGACAATATGAAATTGCAACGCAATGAAAACATTGAAAATGTTTTAAAACGTTGCACCACGAACACGAGCACCAAGTAATTCTAAACCTAAGGTAAAACTACATACAATGTAATCATAATGATCACGCATCATCAATTTTGTAAATACCCATTATTGTTACCGCGTTAGCACATTGAATTGGCGCAAACGAGTGAAAGTAAGAGTACTTGCCACTAAGTCGGCTATTAGGAGATACTCGTATGTTATAAATAAAGTGATATTGAATCTCGTGTACTTAATGTAAATATTAAGCTATTGTAGTGTATGTAGCTAGGACGAGTACCGAATTTTCTCTACCGATAGTTATATGAAAATAAATATATAGTACGTATGTATTCCTTGTCGCCAAGACATCATAGACAATTAATTTTAAGTGTTCCGAGAGTGTTCGCTATTATAGATTACGCTATATAGATATATTGTATGGATGTAAGTAGTTTCTTTGTACGTTTTTTTTTGTAAATTTCGCTTTATTCGATGTAAAATAATTAGTATTATTAGTCTGAGAGGAAACGCCGGTTACCAATAAAAATATAACTTGTTGCTTATTGAAGATATTATTAAATATTTTTTACGAAATGTTAGAAAAGTTGTTTTAAAAATTATCTTACTGTCGAAATTGTATATGTATATAATGTATACTGAATGTTGCGTAAATTATTATCGTTTTGGGCACCAATCACGGGAGTATTTGTTTCTGTGTTCAAACTGCCCTTATTGTTAAGTTTCAGAATATTACGCAAATTAGATATTTTTATCGTCATTGTATTGAGATTTTAAATTAGAACTTATACAGATATTAGAGATTATTTCAGAACATTGTTAAAACATTGTACGTATTCCAAAATTATTACTAAATTAATATAATTACAAATCTGTGATTTAATTTATTACTGGACAGCAATAATAAATGAAGAAATATTTTTATCAGTTAAAGAAATCTCTCAAAGAACTAATCTAAACGTTCCTGTAAGTATAGATAGATCTCTATGATTGTTGCGAGTGTAAAATATATATATTTTATATACTAGAGATAAATATAATTTTCCTGTATATCAAAGTACACATACACAAACTATATGACCTGTTTAAAAACGCCATAGATACAGTTCAAGCCTCAAAGATTTTTTGTCATGAAAGTATTCATTGTCTGTTTCCTGTACAGAATACGGATACACTTTCTTTCCTTGACCTGATCTTGTTAGAATTTATAAAAAAGTATCATTCCATGACGGTCCATTCCACTTCATGGCTCGATACCGTCATTGTCAATACTTTATTAACCTAACGTCCTATTTGAGCGACAATGCGAAGCGATACTATAAGACATACTTCATTTTCAACATCACCATCTTCTTCCCTTGTCCCATCTTACGTTGGGTCGTCCAACGCGTTTTCTTTCACTCCGTCATTCACTTCTATTTCTTTCGTATCATTCTCATTCTCAAACAATCCATCCATCTTTTCTTTGGTTCTCTCTTCATCTATCCGCATGTATCTTCATCGTTTCATACTTCATCGTGAAAAGATTACCACAGCTGGATATCAGCTCCCCTAAAACTTCACCACATGGACCTGCCGCAACATGAACCTGAATATATTCAATTAACCTGAATATGTTTTCAGATTGTTCGACATTTTCCATACACAGGAAAACTGTTGTACAATCTATAATGAATTTTAGTATAAACAATAATGTTTCGGTTGATGCCGATCTAATTTCTGACCTACCTATTTTAGATTTTCTGATACAAAATCTCGCATCGAATCTTATCGCATTTAATCGCTCATCTATGGCTATAGACAATTCCATACTACCCTCCAAGTCAACGTTACCTACTGTATGAATGTTTTGTAGTATACTCGTACCAAATCTTGTATGATTCGCATAAGAGATGCTATTTAACTTATCACTAGGATGTATAATGAATAGAGATTATGACCTTGTCGTTTTGTACTTTTGATACCTATTAGTCGTTCAAAGGTCACCGATTACCTTGTCAAAATGAATAAATAACAATAAATCTTTTATTCTTGTATTTTTATTTTATTTATAAGTATCTACTGCTACTGCCCACCACAATTGAGCTTCGGGAAATATAAAAGCGGCAAGCTCAACTTTCATGGAATTACTGAATCTCGGCTTCTGAATGTAAGTATTTGAAGTTGAAAATTTGTCCAACTCTAGTTTAGCATGAAAACCATTCAACATTTTATAATTAAGTAACCGGCATTACACAGTGAACAAGCAAACACGATGATCAAAGATCGCTTTCTTCCAATGAAGCCTTCAGTATAATAGAATGTCTAGAGATTATAATTCAGACACAGGTTTTCAAGTAGGTAAGTATTAATCTACCACAGAATAAAAAATAATCTACAAAGATTATGATAATTCATTGCAAAAAAGACGCCTAAGCCATGTACATATTCATCTAGACACCTCACAAAAGATGATAGATCCTATTCATAGTCAGCAACCGCATTCCTAGCTTATCATAGTAAAAGAAACAGGTTTTAAGAGATGCCTATGTAAATCGATTACAATCGAGGTACCGACACAATTGACCGGTAACCTGTCATTAGTAACGTGGTCTTTAAACTCGACCCGTTATTGCTAGAAGCAGTCAAAGACGAGAGAGAACTGAATGGTAAGTTTAGTTAGATTCAAATGTCTCAAAAAATAGAAGGAGATAATGATTTATAAAAAGTCTGAAGCACGGTTATCAACAGCCTTGCTCGCTCAGTTCACACGGAATTGAAGTTTAATGAAAAACAATCGCCAATCGTCACACCGACTCAAAGAAGGAACTCTAGAGCTGAAATAAACAGCCTATCATAATGATCTTAACGCTTCTGGGTCCACAGCAACAAAAACTGTTCACAAAAAATCTTTATTAGGCATGCTTATCGAAAAAACTGTACAAAAAGCACCAAATACGATTAAAGGCGAGCGCCATCTTGGAATCGAAGGGCGCCCGGAGGCTAGCTGCGCCAGCGCAGCCTCACGAACGCCGTTTACGATATGATTATGCTTTATTGCCATTAATTTGCGACAAACGAAACCGCCCAACACCATCTAGACCGCCATGTTGGCAAACTATTAAATTTATTGATCTAATCAGAAAAACTGAATGCGACGTACAAGAACGCAATTACCTATTACTAAAAAATATTTTATCACAGAAGATTGACAGCTCAAATTTATAGTTCACTACCGAACAGAATTCCAATATCATTACTTCATTACATCGAAGCACTAAACTAGATCAATACAGGACGATTGGCTGAAGTGCTACAACCACCTTAACTAAAATAATTACCAGCTTAATGAATAAGACGTTATCTTTATGTAGAATCTTGTTTTCGTCTGTCGATATCGAAATACGGCAGCATTAGAAAGGTATGTCGTATTTGGAGGACATAAGTCTGTAATCCATAGTTTTTTAATCAGTCGACCGATAGCAAAAGTTTTGCTGTTTTTATAAGGCATGTGACGCGGTGATCTAATAGATACAGAAAGTGGCCGAAGTAGATATGCTATATAGTATGCTGTGGGGACGGCAGTCGGACAAGAACGGTATCACTAAGGAGCTGGCCCAAGTGAGGAAAGCTTATGTCTTATTAACGTTGAACATTTTAGCATCAAAATATTTTTTTATATTTCAACTAAACCATATAAAGGTTAATTAACTTTTGAATTGCAAACAAAAATAACTAAAATGAAGCTAGTTGCACATTCGCAAGCGTCAGTAGGTCTCTATGGAGAAGACGTGCAAAAGACTCCACGGATAGTGTTTTCCATCAATAAATTTAACAAGTATTATTAAGGTTACATCATTGTTGTTGGAAAATTAAACATAATTTATGTGAGAACGATGTAAAACAAACAACCCCAAAATACAATAATTAATTAGAAACAGACCGAGGCATATAACTTAAGCAGGAACTAACAGAAGATCAAACAACTGTACATATTGTTGGCAATTTGCAAAAGTAGCAATTATGTCTGCTTCTTTGTCTACCAGTCATTCTTGAATAATTTACATAATTTTAAAACTAGTTACAGCTAGTCTCACCATCTACAGTTTAATTATTTCGTTTTGATGGACGCAGTTCTCAGTACACATTGACTTCAACTCCCATTTGACTTTTTCTACTATCTCCTCGGAAAACAATTTCAACTAATTTATACTATTTCAAATATGTTTATATAAATCATTACGATTGCCCTATATAGCGACAAAAGGCATCTGTGGCAACCTATTAATAGTCTACTAGTAGATATTTCCATTCTCAACAGCATCTCTCAAAATAGCCACAACATCCTGTTTCCAACACCGCACCCGCTACTCTCTCAAGACTCGCGCCTCTTGGCCGCGCGCCTGCGCAGGGTGGGGCAGGTTGCACAACGATGGCACGGCGCGCGGCGCGGGCGCACGCGGGCGCCTTGTTAGCGGCGCGTGCGCTGCCACCGTTGCGTTGCATTATTTATTGCTTATTGAAAAACTACCGATAGCACAACCTACCCACTTTTGTGGTCGCTTGCCGTTTTTGTTAATTATTTTTGTTCGTTGCTCTGATGCAAATTGGGAAAGCAATTATTGTAGTGTTGGGAAACGTGTTGAGCTGTGCATAGTTTCTTTTATAGTCTATTAAAATTCGATCAATTTTACTTAATTTATGTGCAGCCTTAAGGCAAGCGAAGTGGCAACAGCTATCGGTACTGTTTTGTTGAAGAAAATAACAACCAACAATGCCAATCAAAAACCACATATCTTTATCATGACGGTGTTGTGAGTCAGGCAATTCGAGCTAATTGAGTCTTTGTCATGAGGAGCTCGTGGCTAAATAATAACAGCCGCACGGGGCGAACATCAAGGTTAAGCAACGCTTGACGAGGTCAGTCCGTGGATGGGTGACCATTTCAAAATACCGAGTTTCCTCCGTGCCTCGGAAAGCACGTTAACCCGTTGGTCCCGACTGTCATTTGAAGATCTTTGACAGTCGTTACGAGTATTCAGAAGCTTGAGATCTGACACCAGTCTTGCCAAGGGGTACCGTGTTACCCAGTTACTGGGTTGTGGAGGTCAGATAGGCAGTCGCTCCATACAAAACACTGGTACTCAGCTGAATCCGGTTAGACTGGAAGCTGACCCCAATATAGTTGGGAAAAGGCTAGGCAGATTGGTTGATTGAGTCTTTGTCATAAACCATTTACTAAGAAATGCAATTTCATAATAAGAAAAACCGAAATACAAGAACGATAGTAATGTCTTGGTATTTCGACCAACCCAGCTACCATTTAATTCTTAATGTAAACTAAGTAATATTTACGATTCATAAACACAATATCTACATCGAGGCGGTCCATTACACACAGTTTTGGTTTCTCGAACAAATGGACTACAAACGAAACGTTTATATTAATTTCTGTTGAAAGCATGTGACAAGTTAACAATATTAAAATGATATTGTTTCTATTGCGATGATACAAAATAGTGCTGTAATCATAGCCATGGTGTTTAGTTTCAGATGGTTGAGTAATATTTGTGACTCGGTAATTTTATATACATTAACTTACGTGCTGTAAGTATTTATTTTGAACTTTCGTATAGAAACAACAAACAAAACCAATAATACAACAACTTACAACAACAATACAAACAACAATATCTTTATAGGTTTCAAATAAATATATTTTATTTATTTATTTATTATAATTTGTTTTATAATATTGAATTATAATATCTATATGAGCATAACAGAAGAAACAAGTAAAATTTCACAATTTAAAAAAACCCCCGACGCATTTATCTTGCGACAAGTAAAATTTCACAATTTAAAAACCCCCGACACATTTATCTTGCAAAAACACCCCGATTCAAACAGTAAAATGCCGATAACTTTTGAACGGCTGAACCGATTTTATTCAAACATAATTACCAATTAGAAAAAATTACCTTTCAAACAAAAAAAACTAAATCGAAATCGGTTCATCCGTTTAAGCGCTATGATGCCACAGACAGACACACAGATACACAGATACACAGACACACAGATACACAGCAACACACGTGAAACTTATAACACCCCCTCTTTTTCCGGCGGGGGTTAATTAAAAATTACTGTTTTTAGTGGTATGCTACACTACTGGAGAGAGTGTTCTTAGCTATGTTTGAATAAAATCGGTGCAGCCGTTCAAAAGTTATAAGCGTTTTACTGTTTGAATCGGGGTGTTTTCGCAAGATAAATGTGTCGGGGGTTTTAAAATTTTTCTTGTGAAACCTATATTCTTTAGCAAATAATGAATGAAAGAAATAATGTAATCCTCTATAATAATGTTTATCTCCTTATGACTATTATAATACTTAATTCATTTCAGAAACTTACGATAGCCATCTAAGCTCAACCATAATTCTTCTTTGAACATAGATGATCAATAAAAAGTTACACAAACTAAAATTGCAGTTTACTATCACCAAAAAGATCAGTTAAGGTCATCTAGACTTTATTGTACAGGGTACAGTCAGCTCAGATAAGATGTGAGCATTGAAATCAACTTGCTTGTGGTCAGTTGCGTGATTTTTGAGAGCGTGACAACTGACATGGCACCTTCGATGTGGAAATTTGGAAACGGCTTATCGATCTGCAATTAAAACACTCAAGTTGATATTAAAAATACGTCTTTATGGAAGTAAGCTGAATGCATATGGATCGCTTTTAAAGTAATGTGCTTTCAATTTTTGAACTTGACCCAAATTAAGTACATCGACCGTTGTAAATTTTACTGCATTCAATTAATAATTTTAATTTAATGTTCAACCAGTCAAATTGTTCTCTTTTTGTAGTACATCGAGAATATCTCGTTAATTTATACTCAAAACATATTGAGACTTAAAAAAAATCCGCAATAATTACAACGCTCAATGTCTGTTACACAACTGTCGTATCTTGTTGCTGCAAGTTGTTGTCAGTGCAGGTGCCCGATCCATCACCGGCTCACCGAGACGTGGACGTGCCTAATTAACGGAAAGCAAGGTCAGCTGATGAAACAGGCCTAACTTAAGCACCCACTCTAGTTTGTCACAAAAAATTACATTGCGCAACAGACGTTTCTCTTGCGACGTTTGCGACGAATTGTCGTGTCGATGGCAAGGTTCTTAGGCTGGGTGTGCACTGTCTTCGCGCGCCAACTGTACTTATTTATCGGGGTGACCGTTTTTGCACACACAAAACATTTGCACGGTTCAAAGTTGGGGCGGTTACTATGGCCCATTTTTTTTTTAATCCGTTGGCTTAACAAATGGTTAAATAAGATAAACAAAGTTTTTAAATTTCGGTAAAATGCGTGCGGTTTTGACCAATTTTTTTGCCTCACAAATGGTCAAATAAGTTAGATAGTTAATTATTTGACCATTTGTTAGACTGACAATTGACGAATAAACGCGTTCTACCGAAATAATAATAATATCTTTATTTACTTTAAGAAAACATACAAATACATGGATTTCCTGACTGCTGTGCTGGGTGATTGACCTGTGTTACAGGAGCCAGTGCCCTCTTTCGGGGATCAATTACAATTTATTCTTATGCAGATTAACAGGGTAAAATTAAAACTAAGGTGCATATTCAAACTAATAATAATATAAAAATCAAAGATGTGTTTGAGTGTGAGTATGTGAGTGAGTGTATTTGTGTGTGTGTGTGATTGTGTGCACGTATGTGATAATTTGTCTACGTGTATTCTACTAAATATGACTCCATTGGTGTTGAGTTAACAACGGATCAAAAAACTGCGCGTTAGTGGATACTCAGCTTTATAACCGGTCGCGAATATAAGCAAGGTATACTAATATGTTAATGTAACTATACCTAATAAGATGATCGTTATGTACCGGAGGTGTGAAGAAATCAGATGTTTTATTTTTATGGTCTTTTCGGTGGCATCACCAGTTTAATTGGTACTTAATTTCCAATAAAATATCAAAAATTAGCATGTTACCATCGTAATTTTTATACGTATTCCGAGGCCCTAATTTTCCGTTCAATCTGCTACTTTTAAATTACAACATACTCTCCAATAAAGCTCCAAATCTCTTCAGAAACAGGAACTCCACTTATATAAGTAACCCACAACGATATCGGATTGCTCGACTTAATTTTGCTCCAAAAACCGTCGGGCTATCCATTTAAATGTCCGTTGCCAACAAAATGCCCTGTACTTAACATTTACACCTCCGAGACATGCGATCGTAATACGTTGTGTAACTCAGCCCTCTGACTGATATGAAAATTCGACTTTAGACCCAATTATTGGCGTAAAACTGTAACAAGAATTTCGAATTTAAAAAAAAGTTGTTCATGCTGAAGTTTCTGCTGTATCAGTAATTCGAAAACAAGTGAAAATACAAACATCATCACAATAATTTTTGATCCAGCTCAAATCTGATCCAAGACACCATAGTGCAGTAACCAATTCGTTCTAAATCCTTTACAAGTCAAGGCTTTTTTTTTTCTTTATTTATTAGGGACTTCTAATCAGGTTATGTTTCCTTGCGTCACGTCAGAAATGAGGATATCCGCAGGAGAACCAAAGTTACCGACATAGCCCGAAGAATTGCGAAACTTAAGTGGCAGTGGGCAGGGCACATTGCTCGCAGGACGGATGGCCGATGGGGCCGAAAAGTTCTGGAATGGTGACCGCGAACCGGAAGACGATGCGTTGAAAGGCCTCCCACTAGGTGGACCGATGACCTCGTTAAGGTTGCGGGAAGGCTCTCGATGCGAGACGCACGAGATCGGTCAATGTGGCTGGCCTGGGGGAGGCCTATGTCCAGCAGTGGACGTCTTTCGGCTGAAATGATGATAAATCAGGTTATGTCAGCCCCAATGGCATGTTTCCCAGTCACCGTTTTCAAATTCATAATGATTGTGGTATTCATTCCACATCTTTTAGTCTACATATGTTTTATAACACTATACAAACCAAACCTTCATTTCTTTTGATATTGTATCAACTCATGTAACTCATTTTTATGTATTCTTTGTATTGTTATCACCTGAAAAGCATACTTTTAGTTATTTCCGATTGTTTTAATATCTATAACTTAAATTAAATTGCTAATTTGTAAAATCTTGGAATATTTTGTACTCTGAAATCTGACTGTCAATTTTATTTTCTTAAGCCATAGACATAACATAGGTATCATGGACTACCTGTAATAAGCTAGTTGTACATTATTATAAGGGCAGCGGCAGACGGCCCCTCTCTGTAAAACCGTTTTTCATTTGTTCTGGTCTTGATTTCTTCATTGAGATTTGAATTCAAAATTTAGAAGGGATGACAGAACGAGGGAAAACGGGTGTCAACTTTTTAGTTTTGGTTTTGGTTGCGGAATTTGAAGGACACATATTGAAATTACTAAAAAGTACTAATACAATTGTAATGAATACAGTTTAGAATGAGTGTTTAAAATCCCTGAAGCCTTTAAATAAATAACAATTTTACACTCAAGTGAACTTTTACTGTTAAAATAATTAAATGTGCCAGTCTGGCACATAGAGTATGCACTGCGGCAGACAGGACCTCAGCGGCGCGGCGGTTTGCGCGCTGAGGCCGCGCGCGACCTCCACATGCCACTGCAGCGCTCCTCCAGCCGTCAAATCGCACCGTATCACGCCGCCCTGGTCTACGGTTTCCTCTTCACTACTTCGAAGAGTTCTTGTCCGTCCTGCTGCCTGCCTAGCTGACGACCTCATACAACGGCACGTCGTACGAAGCCGCCCCTTATTTCAATTTTTACCCGACTGCCGAAGGAGGGTAATGTGTTTATCAGTCTATGTATGTATGTATGTATATATGTATGTATGTTTGTTCCTATGTGGCGTTCCAGAGACCAAACGCGTTGGCCGATTTTGATGATTCATACGTCAATCGATTCGTCTTAACCCTGCGAGTGTCATAGGCTACGTTAAAATTGGACAATAGAAAAATGGCGGCTTTTGGGCGCCATATTGTGGAGACCCAAATTTTTTTTTTCATCCAAACCCAGTGTGTGGGGTATCCAAATAAAGGGTTTTAAGAGGTGATTTCAAAAATATATAACACTTATATGTTTAAATGTATCTAATTCGAAAAAACTTAACTAAAAACTTATAAATAAAAAAAGTTAAATCAAAAAATCAAAAAACCCGACTGCTTCAAAAGCGAACTAAAAAGACGTAAACAAGGAAAAAATCATGCTGTGCAGGCGGAGGATACACCAGATTTGGTCAGCCAGTCCGCGACTATGTATCCTCCGACTGCACAGCATGATTTTTTCCTTGTTTACGTCTTTTTAGTTCGCTTTTGAAGCAGTCGGGTTTTTTATTAACGTGGCTTACGTTTAGCTGTAGCATGCTGAATGTTAAGAGATCAGACAGATTGAAAAATCGAGTCATCAGGAGTAAAACAAAAACTATAGATGTAGTAAAGAAAATTAAAAGACTGAAATGGAGATGGGCAGGTCATATAACAAGAGGTCAGGACAAATGGAGCAAAAGAGTGACAAGTTGGTATCCCAGGGATGGAAAAAGAAAAAGAGGCAGACCGCAGAAAAGATGGGATGATCATATCAGAGAAGTGGCAGGCACAACGTGGAATAGTAGCTCAGGAACGATCAGAATGGAAAAGGTTGGAGGAGGCCTTTGCCGATTGGCAACCAGATCTACAGAAAATAAAAAAAACAACAAATAATAGAATAGTTTTAAGCCTTAAGTGTTTAAGAATTTTTTTATTAGGTTAAGCTGCTAGATCTGAATAAAAGGCTATTATTATTATATTACGTTTAGCTGTCTGTGCTAAACGTAACGTTACATGAGCTACCATGAAAAAACCATCCATTTTCTCCTCTCTGCATCCATATCATAGCGTCGCTACCGGCCATTAAGGCGACGCGCCCTCTTCGGTCAGGAACTCAGGACCTCATGCCTCGCGGAGATATTTTGATGAGGACGAGATAAATTAATTATAGAGTCGTATGGCCGTACACTAATAAACTGGAAAACTTGCTTATCGATATCGTGGTCTAGATTTAGACACGGTAATGACCGGTCGGAGTTCCGTCGATTTAATGACGTCCCCAATTTAGGCACGCGATGCTTATACGGATAAGGTTTATTAAGAAAGCAAGGAGTTTTTAAAACAATATACATATGCAACACAGGCGATGGTAACGTCTTAAATAAGTGTTGTGGAAAGAGGAGCTCATGGCTAAATAATAACAGCCGCACTGTTCGATCATCAAGGTTAATCAACGCTTGATGAGGTCGGTCCGTGGATGGGTGACCATTTCAACATACCGAGTTTCCTCCGTGCCTCGGAAAGCACGTTGAGTCGTTAGTCCCGGCTGTCATTTGAAGATCTTTGACAGTCGTTACGGGTAGTCAGAAGCTTGAGATCTGTCGCCAGTCTTGCCAAGAGGTATCGTGTTACCCAGTTACTAGGTTGTGGACGTCAGATAGGCAGTTCACTCCATGTAAAACACTGGTACTCAGCTGAATCCGGTAAGACTGGAAGCCGACCCCAATATAGTTGGGAAAAGGGTAGGCAGATTGAAATATGTGTTGTCTTGCTGGTTTTATAGTGTTTTTATTTACTGAATCGAATGAGTTTCTAATTGGTACCAATTAATTTCCCGAGTGAGTAGGCGTAAACTTGATGAGTATACGCCATCACTCACAAGTAAGTACTCACTCCAATAATTACACATTTATACGTTAGTAGCAACACTTTCAAAAAACGTGATAACAACAACGAATTAAATGATTTTATATTCATAAATCGTAATAAACAAATTAAGTACGTGGCCTGAGGGGTCGCAGTCCGTAATTACCGAAATAAATTTAAACAAATTCGATTATGGGATCATTTTGACGATGGACGATGTTATCCATCAATTTGATGGGGTTACCACAAATCGAGAAACTTATGGCTCAGTTAATGGTGTTGGGTATCGATAATAAGTGCAGTGAGGATCGATAATTGTACGGTAGCGGTGACGACAAGCGTCGACACTATTGTGCATAATGTCGTCCAATATTACTTAATTATATGGCGTGTACGCGTGGTAGAGTACCTACCTTCCGCGCAACCGGTCCTGTCCGTCAGGTGGGGTTACTCTGAAATGTACATAAAACGAAAGATATCCTACGTAGCTATACGCATAACCAATGCATAGCAAATTAATACAATACATAGTGCTTTCAACTTTAATTCAAAACATGAAATGGTATGAAATTTACAGTGAAATATCTTTGGAACCGAGTTTCTTCCGTGCCTCGGATAGCACGTTAAGCCGTTGGCCCCGGCTGTCATTTGAAGATCTTTGACAGTCGTTATGTAGTCAGAAGCTTGAAATATGACACCAGTCTTGCCAAGGTGCACCGTGTTACCCAGTTACTAGGTTGTGGAGGTCAGATAGGCAGTCGCTCCATGTAAAACACTAGTACTCAGCTGAATCTGGTTAGACTGGAAGCCGACCCCAATATAGTTGGGAAAAGGCTAGGCAGATTGATTGATCTTTGGAACCGCCAAACCTAAATGAAGTCTTATTTGAATGTTTAATAGTATATTAATAACTTCTTCTTATCTTGAATGACAGTTAATTTTTGCCATCAAATAATATATTTCATAATATCGGGCAAAATTAATGAAAAACCTACATACGGGACCCAGGGGTCGAGATCTAGTTGGTCGCGACAGGTCGAGACGTCACCGTCATATAATAAATGCGCGCGCAACAAGATTTTCCGCTTAGCTCCATTATATTTAATTCTTAAAGCGCAATTGCCTCACTGAACTGATTGTCGGAAATTAAAATGTGTCGCCTGGATGTTAAACAAGTTTTAATATTGTAACTTCATGAGAAATAGGTTAAGCACTCTGAAAGTCTGTAAGAAGCTTAAAGTGTACCTAGCAGATTCTGGAAACTTAACTCATTCTTTTTTATTTAAAATATTATGTGAAAAAAATGTCAATGCTTCTTCATTTATTGATTTACTAGGTGATGTATCATTATCAAATTTGAAAGAGAGTTACCGCGGCCCTGGCACAAGCAACTTAAGGAACACGGGTGGGTTTTAGTCAGTAAAAGTCTGACAAGCCCTCCCGCTTCACCCAGAGCGGGAAAAGTCTTTGGATATCATCCAATGACTTCTCCCTTATCCCACCCAAAAAAAAAAAGTTCATGTATCATCGCAAGGGAACATTCAATCCAAAAATGCCAATAAGAACAAAAGGCAAGGTCTATAAAACATTCCAGACCAGTTTTACTCTACGCTAGCGAAATCGGGCCACCAAAAAGAGTGACGAGAAGAAACTGCACACCACGGAGATGCGCATGCTGCACTGGGTAGGTGGAGTCGCTCTCAAGGATAATATTCGGAACGAGTATGTTCGGTGTAGTTTTAAAATTGCACCCATCGCTGAAAAACTTACCTAACTCAGGCTTCGATGGTACGGCCATGTGGTGCGGAGACCCGATGTTCACATCGTGAAAAAGTTCCTTTACATGACGACACAAAAGCGAAGGAGAGGTAGACCGCTGACATCTTGGATGACGAGTGTCCAGAAGGACATGAAGACGTGCAGCCTATCTACTGACGATGCTTATCAGCGGAACAAGTGGCGCCTCATGACCAGGAAAGACGACGCCGAGTAACGGGAAGTAGCGAGGTGGAAGAAGAAGAAGAAGGGAACGTTTTACCGGGATACAAAGTAGCTTATGTGCTATTTTAGACTGTGATCTATTCTGTGCCAAATTTCATCCAGATCCGTTCAGCCGTTCTGGCGTGATTGAGCAACAAACATACACCCACCCATCAAAACTTTTGCATTTATAATATTAGTAAGATTCGTTTATTCTCGTACTGGAAAACTATTTCCTCACAATGTTTTCATCACCGTTGTCAGAGATGTCCACGATAAACTTAAAAACCAGCCAAGTGCGAGTCGGACTCGCGCACGAAGGGTACCGTACCATTTTCCAAATGACGTTTGTTGTATGGGAGCCCCCCTTAAATATTTATTTTATTTTGTTTTTGTAGCGGCAACAGATACACATCACCTGTGAAAATTTCAACTGTCTAGCTATCACGGTTCATGAGATACAGCCTGGTGACAGACAGACAGACAGACGGACCGCGGAGTCTCAGTAATAGGGACCCGTTTTTACCCTTTGGGTACGGAACCCTAAAAAGTACCTAAGAATTGAAAAAGTCACTTGCCCGACTTTGAACCACGAGATGCGACATTTTTTCTGAAAAGGCCGTTCCTAGTTTAACTAAAATCAGTAACATAACCGTATGCAAGTGGTGCATGGTGGAACCGACCCTACTTTGCATCTACAAGTGTGTAAATTGCGGACGAGTTTTTCGCAACCGACTCGATTTATACGCAAATTATTGCCGCCTCAAATGAATAGATTTGCCTAGCTTGGAAATCTCGACGTTGACATCTCTTTGGGTTGACTCATGCACGATAAGGAACACCAACTTTACAAATACCAACTTTTGAAAAGTTTTCTGAGGCTAAAAATCGTTTTTTTTTTTTATGGCTTCCCACGGTTTGTGCACTGCATTTAGCCAGTGTCAAGTTTAAAAGAAAGAATGAAAAAAAGCCCCAGTAAAATGACGGTAACTTTATTGGAAGCCCCCACGGAGTTTTGTCGACAACATGAACAAACTCATGTTCTACCGCTGTGTTTTACTTGCCCACACTCGTGCACGTTCACTAATATTATTAAAATAATACACCACCACTTTTACACTTTTAATATTAAATTTAACACAATATTAGGAAAATAAAACAGAGAAGCAACATGGACGCCATCACGTTCCCGCCAAAACTCCTTAAAAATTGTTGCTACTGTTGAAAAAAATATGTCAATGTCATCAAAAAAAAATAGTTATTAAAAGAAAATAAGATTTATGTAAATACTCATAGATACATACATAGTTTATTTTGTTGAAGTTAAAAAAGTTTATACATGTTACAATTTTATTTCTGTGTAAATAGATTGCCAAACCGAATCGTAACAATTTCTTGAGCCTGCCTAAATTCAGCATTACACAGTTACATAAAAAAGTAAATTTAAGAGCGTTCACAGTAAGTTAAGGTAGGTATGCGTTCGGGCCAAACAAGAAAAAAGCCGTTGCGACTTGCAAAACAAGAGCAGATGCCGAAATAATGAGGTGCACGGAAGACGCGGACTTTGATCAGGGTTGCCAGTTCACTGGAAAATCTTGCCCTGATTTTTTCTTGTCTTTGTACATATTATTTTTTATTATTGACTGGCTCGCGCTTGACCAGTATCTCAGCTGATGGTAAGCGATGATGTGGTCGACGGTGTAACACGCTTGCCTAGAAGTAATCTATTCACTCTTGACTTAAAGACCCCGAAGTTGTAGCTATCGGGAAACACAGACTCCGGCAGGGAATTCCACTGCTTGTACTTGTACGCATAATGAAATTATTTCCAAAACATTTAGTGCGTATGGGTGGGATGTCCACCATGTACCGATGGTGAATCGCCGTACGTCTTGTAGTACGATGATGAAACGGACTAGGCGGTATTCGGTCATGCAATTCCTTCGCACACACCCCGAAATGAATCTGACCTTCATCATGATTCTGACCTTTTCCTAATTTACTTGGAGTCGACGCATTACGCCTTCTGCTTTCATATTTTCACCATCTACTTTGCCACCATCTCTTAGTTAACCTCTTCCTAGCTATATAATATCCATCCATCTTTTCTTCGGTCTTCTAACCCTCTCAAACTTATCCTAAAAATTTCCCCACGACATATTCCTATGCATCAAAAGCAAATACCATGACAACAACCGATTTCTACAAAACTTTTCGGTCACCAGTGTCGGAATTCTTGTCTTTATTACGGTTGGTTATGGTTGGATGGCCGCTGGGGCTGGAGTGGCGACCACTAGCCGGAAGACGCAGCGATGGAGAAGGCGTCCCACAAAGTGGACCGATGACCTGGTGAGGACCTCGCAAAACCGTTGGATTCTAGAAGTACAGGATCAGTTGATGTGGCGTTGTTTGGCAGTAAATATGATGATTGAATCTGTAGCCGTCATTGTTAGTTAAGTTTCTCAAATACCTTGAAGAAACTACGTTAGAATCTACGTTTCAAGAAGTTCCAGATATTTATATTTACAACAACTACATCATCATCATCATCATCATCATCATCTTCCTGCCCTTGTCCCATGTTACTTGGGGTCGGCGCAACACGTTCATTTCTTCCATACCAGCCTGTCCCCCGTCACTCCATCACTGACGCCCTTTTCTTTCATATCACTCCTCACACAGTCCATCTATCTTTTCTTTGGCCGTCCCCTCCCTGTCCATCCATCCACATCTATATTCATAACTCTTTTAGTAACATGCGTTTCATCCTTCCTCATCACGTAACCATACCAGGACAAACGGTTTTCTTTCAACTTTTCTGTTACTGGCACCACTTTCAAACTTTCTCTAATATACTCATTTCTCACTTTATCCATATATATATATTTTTTTATATTTACAACAACTACATGCTCCTGAAAAGGTACACCATATTTTTTTTGTCTATGTAGTTAGTAGACGGTGATGGACACACTTTACCAGTTTTTAGGTGAATTTGTTGCAATGATTATGCAATGCGAACGTTACAAACTTACTTACTATATGTTCTGAAAGCCTGTGCGTCAATGTAGCAACCCTGCGCCGGAGTGGCGTATGCGCGGGCGCAGACACGAGGTACGGTTAATTGCACGTGTGATTTATACCAAATTGGGAGGTCTGCGCCACTCAGTTTTTCACTCAATGTATGTCTATTTTAATTAGTGTTTCGACGTTCATTTCTTCATCAGATACATGGCACGTAACGATATGAATAATACTCTATGGTACAAATCGTATGGTATACGACAATAATTCTAAGATACCAAGTTTCCATAGACAATCCTTGACTCTCTCAGAAAAAAGTTAATATCGACAGAAATCATCATCATCATCAGTCTTTTAAAGTTCCCACTGCTGGGACACAGACCTACTCTCTGTGGGAGAGGGAATGGGCCTTGATCCACCAAGTGGGCCTAGTTTGGGTTGGTGGATGTCACTTGATTTAGATTTTTTGGTTTTAGGACATGCTAGTTTCCTCATGATGTTTTCCTTCTCCGTTTTAGAAGAATGATAATATAATAATTTACACAAAGTAAAGTGACTGCCAATGACGGGACCGGTCAATCTGGCGACCCTTGGAGGAGGCCTATGTCCAGCAGTGGACTTCTGTCGGCTGATATGATGATGATGATAATAATGAAAGCGACTGCCTGGGGTGAACCCACGACCACGACACGTAAGTTGGGACTGTTGCCAATGCGACACCACTGCTCTTCGTCGACAGAAATATCGATAAAAAACCTCCCAGATTCTTGTCTGCAATCATAAGCATATTTAAAAACTCTAAAATAGAATCGGATATGCATATCAACTTAGTATTCGTCTACTTAAAGAGCACTTGCAAAAAAAACCTAAAACAACATTGGTTTACTTATGCAATTCATCACACATGTTCCAACAACATTTTTCACAAGATAACTACATACAACGATTACACAGACCTCAATACAAATAATGAATAATTCATGCAACATTCCAATGTAAACAAAATTATGACAACACCAATGGAATAACACCCTTGCATTGCCCCAGGCTAGGCTCGCGACTCAATAATAGACATATTGAAAGGCGATCTGATGATAAACAGAAATATGGACCACTCACCAAGCTCTACCCCACCCCCCGATATCTACCAACACTTTAAGAAGCCAAAGGAACTTAATCACATGATTGGTGTCTACGTAAATTGGTCATCAGTCCACCGTTCTGTTTTCACTCTCTATGCCATCCCGCTAGGTTATTTTCAACGGCGATACAGTTTTTCATTGGAAGTAGGTACTACGCGACTGGTTTCACTGTTTGTTGGCGCTTCGCTACTGAGTTAGTTGACGGTAAAAAAAGTGTGGTAAAGTCAATATTTTTAGTGTTGATGTAGACTTTTTGTGCATAAAGTTTCGGTAACGGTAATAAGAAATATTTTGCCTGTACTGGAACTTTTTGGCGGAGAATTTTCATGTTGGGCTACATTTCTTTTTTAAATTGAAAATACAGTAGCTACTGTTATTACAAAAAACTGGCCAAGTGCGAGTCGGACTCGCGCACGAAGGGTTCCGTACTTGGTAAATTGCGGTTTACGATTTATGACGTATTAAAAAAAAAACTACTAACTAGATCTCGTTCAAACCAATTTTCGGTGGCAGTTTACATGGTAATGTACGTCATATTTTTTTTTAGTTTTATCATTCTCTTATTTTAGAAGTTACAGGGGGGGGACAAACATTTTACCACTTTGGAAGTGTCTCTCGCGCAAACTATTCAGTTTAGAAAAAAAATATTTAAGAAACCTCAATATCATTTTTGAAGACCTATCCATAGATACCCCACATGTATGGGTAAGATGAAAAAAAAAAATGGAGGTCAAGTATGGGAACCCCCAATATTTATTGTTTTTTTCTATTTTTGTGTGAAAATCTTAATGTGGTTCACAGAATACATCTACTTACCAAGTTCCAACAGCATGGTTCTTATAGTTTCGGAAAAAAATGGCTGTGACATACGGACGGACAGACAGACAGACAGACAGACATGACGAATCTATAAGGATTCCGTTTTTTGCCATTTGGCTACGGAACCCTAAAAACAGAGTCACTGGAAGACTTCCACTACGGAATAGTTTGGATTTTCCTATGAGCGACGAAGAGAAGTGTTTGTTTCATAAGTAATCACTAAAACCTCTCTTTCGAAGATCACAGTAAATTGCATACCTGTTATCGACAAAAACAACGAGTTTTAAAATTAAGTAAAACATCTATAAAGCATCACTCAAAAGTAACCCACTAATAACACAGATTTGCATTAACAGTTTCCCAAAAACTATTACAGATAAGTACTGAATTCTACATTCACGTCATGCCCGAGTGGGTTGACTTTCTCGCTCCCGAGATGAGTACCAACTTACCAACCGACGTTTTTCTTTGAGCAAAAAACTTGTTAGCGTCGCAAATAAAACGAGAGCACGGTGCGTGTACGCACCCAATGCGGACTCACTGAGCGTTTTTTCCAAGTATTGAATTAAATTTTGGGGACATGGCTCCAAAGAGCTTAATGGAATGGTCTAATCACGTTTTATCGTGACGTAAAAAGAAGGTACTTTATGTAGTCGTTACATTATCTGTAGAGGTGTCCGAAATATCCAATCCTAATCGTTTATAAAAAAAAAAACAGAACTACAAGAAAGCCTACCATCTGTGCCATCGAAACACAATGGTGCTATTTCCGATACAGTTATCTCTATAAAAAGAAATATGTTATAATTACAGCGGCAACCATGTTCAGATCTATATTTTAATTCAAGGTACATATCAATTATAAATACCAATAAAAACTGTCAATACGCCTGCATATTTGCTGCAATGTCAGTTGAACTTAGAACACAATTAAAATATTAGACATTACAATCATACTTGGTATCTCGTAAAAAAGCATGCTTGAAAAAAATATTCTCATACTCTAGATAGTATTTCTTAACATGTGGTTCGAGGACCTCTGGGGTCCGCGAGTATATGTATGTCCGTAGTCTCATCTATGAAACTAATTAGATAATAGAAACATGCTGTGATTAACTTTTGAAACTTATTTTCAAAAAATCCTCTTTACCAAGTTTGGGTGAAATATCAGAAGAAGCACTGAAACATTTACAGTAGTAAATGTCAGTGTTTTCTCAACCTCATAAGTG
Source organism: Orthosia gothica (assembly GCA_949775005.1). Taxonomy (NCBI): domain Eukaryota; kingdom Metazoa; phylum Arthropoda; class Insecta; order Lepidoptera; family Noctuidae; genus Orthosia; species Orthosia gothica. Next base: position 4,387,304 of record OX459067.1, on the reverse strand, counting down.
AAAAGGCATTCTCTGCTCTTGTATAAACTAAACACAAATACAGAATTAGATTACAAGTGGCATCCGATTTGAGATTACGACTTAGTAGTAACATCAACCCAAATAACACTAATTTAGTTTAGTTGCAAAAAAACAGCAGCAACCTTCAACACTAATGTATTTTTTATGAAAACGTATTATTCTGTATTTGTAGTACTACAATTTAATAAAAAAAAAAAAATATTTAATTGAACTATCAATTCTAATATCTAATTTATATATGATTTAAAATTTAGTGTTCAATTTTGATTTGATACTTCTGTATTTAAATTTCTAATTTGATTCTATATTTATTGACATCATAGCAATATTTGAATGTTTAAATTATTTAATATTAATTAATTCATATCAAGGCACATGAAAGATTGATTTTATTATTACTTTTATTTTACCAATTGAAAAAGCGATTACTATAAAGAAATGAAATGCATGTATGGAATGAATAAATCTATTTTTATTTTATTTTTTATTTAGTACTACAAATAAATGGTCCGAAATTTTCTGCTGGTTTTTTACTAGGGATCTATGAAATTGTACTTGATTGCCTAGGGGTCCGTGGACAGAAAAAGGTTAGGAAACGCTGCTCTAGAATGTGTTTAAACTGGGTCTGGAATATCGATAAATTCTCGATACGAACTTATAAATAAACAATTATAAGGCATATCTCGATATTCGAATATCGAAACTCCCCGCTGCGTGAGAATTCGCAGAAAATAAATGACGATCGTGTATTGAATTCCTATGGAAATTCCTTGTCGGAATACCAGTGCCTGGTATAGCCTGGCAGGTGGTGGAATAGGGAACTAACTTCAAACGTGCATAATTTGACAAATAATATTGACAGTGTCTTTGAAATCAGCCGCCTCAACAACGTTTGATTCGATCAGACACTGTTATATTCTATTACTAGACATTTGTGGCTTTTAATTTGACTTTAGCTTTTGTTGTCGAAAATGTATAGATTTTAAATCGTTTTTTTTTAACTGTCTTTCCAAACGCCTAGTTGACACTTCGCGTGACCCAAGGACTGGTCTTTACTTTACTTTTACCTTGGTCAGAGAATAAGTATTGCCATACAACGTTGCAATGTTGCAAGTCTTTTATGCACATTTCCAGTGGACAACGTCGTGGAGGAGTTTTTCGACGCCATATTTTAGTTTAGTATATTTTTAGGTTTATTTAGTGAGTAGTTTTTGGTTTAAGTGTCTCAAATTAAACTCATTTCCAAAGAGAAAAAGAAATGTATAAATCTCAATTGGTCACCAATCATTGCCACGTAAATTATTAAAAAATTATAAAACTTAGTCTTACTAAGTCATACAGGTTTCTGTAATCCTATTCACAATAGGTCTAGATGTAACTGCCAAGCAACAATGTCGCATGTAGATTAAAATCAATGACCCTATAAGTAGAGCACCCTCTAGTGTCGAGGATTAGAATTATGAGAATATAATGTATTAACTGGTCGTGTTCGGTGTCAACCGTACAGATAATTTGTCGTGCTCTATCCGACGGAATGGCATACGTAATTCTTAAAATATTATAGAGACGGATCTTTGAATTTGGTAATTGCGTACTAGATTTAATTCAGAGTTATGTCTGAGCTTTATATTTAAATTATTGCCTGTATGACTTCAGTCTTATAAACTTGAATTAGTCTAAAAAACGCTCGTAGTCTAATCATATTTATTATTTACAACAGAGTTCCAACAAAAAAATGAGACTAGACTAATAATGACTTGTTGCCATTCCACCAATTCGCACCAAGCGCTTCCAAACATCCTTCATAATGCGCACAGCGAATGAATGGAACTCACTACCTGCGTCTGTTTTTCCGAACGCATTCAACCCGAATCTCTTCAAAGTTAGAGTGAACAGGCTTCTTCTGGGTAAGCTCACTCCATCGTAGACTCTGTCTCTGTCACCTCTGACCTAGACTAGAGTCAAGAGCAAATCCATCATAAATAAAAAAAAAAAAAAATAACCCTAAATACAAACTTCAAACAAGCGATTATCTATATCTACATTAATATTATAAAGAGGAAAGATTTGTATTTTTGTACGTAACGAATAAACTTAAAACCTACTGGACCAATTTCAAAAACTCTTTCACCGTCGGGAAGCTACACTATCCTCGGGTGACATAGGCTACTTTTTATCCCTGTATTCCCACGGGAACGGGAACTACGCGGGTGAAACCGCGAGGCGTCCGCTAGTACGAAATATTTTAAACTGTATTTTGAGATGCCTGTGTCTCTGTTTGAGCCAGGCACTGCCTTTCAGATAAATTAGAAATGTACCTACCACAATACGAATTTCCTTATCAACCGAATAAAATCAGGCTAGGCCCACTATGTGCATAAACAAAGTAACAGTAACGTTCTATAAGTGATCAAGATTATTGAAACGCCAAAATGCAAGCAATTCACTACGTGACACTTAGATAATTTTGACATTTTTAACAATCATTATCGATGATAGAATGTCACTATACTTCATCAAAGATAGTTTGATCTCTGCGACATATGTCAAACTGACGTTTACGTTATTGTTAGCCTGTCAAGTGCTATTTTTACTGTATTGATAAAGACAGCTGTCGCAGAGATCAACCTATCTTTTATTAACCGACTTTCCAAAAAGGAGGAGGTTCTATGTTCGACTTTATGTTTGTTATCTTTTTTTTTTTTTTTTGTATGTTCACCGATATCTCCGTCAATTGTAAACCGATTTAAATTTTTTTTTTTTGTTTGAATGAGTATGTTTCGAAATTGGTCCCATTTTAATTTGGTGAAAGTCTGATGAAGAACTTCGGAGATATACAACAGAACTCTTTAATGAATAACGGCAAAACTCTCGGGATTCTTGCAATCGCATGTCTGTTTATTGTTTATACCATTTCATAACATAACATCACGCCAGTACGCTCTCAAGGGGTACATAAATCTCTCATTTCACCGGTTACGTTCAAGTTTCATGTTATTCGGGTAATCTACAACTTGCCTATTTATTATAATATAAACTAATATTGTTAAACTGAAAAGGGAAAAATAAAAACTTTTTTGCAAAAAAATACTACCGACTTCCAAATGAAAAACTACAAAGTGAAAAATAACTAAATTTTTTAAGTCGGTGTCCATATCTCAAAAAAATGGTAAGTACCTACGAATTATTTTTTTTAAGTCGGTGCTTAAAAAATTAAGTTATTTTTCACTTTGTAGTTTTTCATTTGGAAGTCGGTAGTATTTTTTTGCAAAAAAGTTTTTTATATGAAGTATAATTTACAGCCCCACGATTCTTACGGTGTTTTTTCTTAACCAAAAATATTTTCTAGATCTAATTATAAATTGCTTCTTATGTATTGATTCAACACAAAATTCCAACATCTACCTACCGCTGACCTACCTGTGTATTCAATAGCACACGGTACACAGTATCTAAGTCATTCTTAGTGTGATTTCATACGGACTTGCGGTTACAAAAGAAGCGATCTGTGCAACCACACCGATTGGTTTCTATTCGCCATTGTGGGCCCGTACTGATGGGAAAGTAATTTGCTACAAATAAACTGGTTACAAAACCCAATGGAATGTATCGGTTCGTTTTGTAAGAAACAATTAACGTGTTTGTTATTGTGCGAACGTAAATGTAAGTTAGCTGTAACAAGTAAAATTTCAAAATTTGAAAAACCCCCGACACATTTATCTTGAGAAAACACCCCGATTCAAACAGTAAAACGCCCATAATTTTTGAACGGCTGAACCGATTTTATTCAAACATAGCTAAGAACATTCTCGACAATATCACCATTCAAACAAAAAAAAAAAAAATTGGTTCATCCGTTTAGGCGCTATGATGCCACAGACAGACACATAGATACACAGCAACACACGTGAAACCTATAACACCCCTCTTTTTCCGGCGGGGGTTAAAAATAGTGAAGACATATTTCGAACCTGGAAAACTTATGAGTTTTGACTTCTACGTACCCACACTTGGACCTTGGTAGACGATAGCGTACCTATATTTTTTTCTTCTGACAAAAAGGAGGTCTGAATTTCAGCACTTTAAAACTAGTTTGTTTAAATATCTTGTTATGTCGTAGATACAAACTGGTATCATCTAACAATTCAGACATATTATCAAACTATATGCATGAGAATATTGATTTGATGACAAAAAACTAGTTGTCACTGTGTATATATAATAAATTAACATTTCATACGAAGCCAATTAAAAATAACCTTCCATTAAGGTTGCCCTAGTCGATCATTCTTCCATACAAACGAAGTCTGGTTATTACTCCACTGTTTGACGGTGTACGTTCAAAATAAAATGATATCAATTTGTCTCATCATTATCGAGCCCTGTATGGAAACATAAAAAATTAAAAAATATAGGTATAAGCGCCGAAAGTTCCATATTTCAACACTAATTTTAACGCATCTTTGGGCAGATATAAATACCATGAGAAGAAGGAAAATTGCAAAACGGCCACCATACAGGGATAGATAATTCAACAATGCAAATCATTTTATTTTTTAAATATATATTTAGTCGTTTTTTCATGATATCTAGACTCCCAAAGGTCTGTTTATAAAATTTCGAACCTGCCTTAACAATTAGTAAAGCATTAATAACATCTTAACAATAAACTTTTAGAAAAAGACGTACTTTTAAACTGTATAGATATACTCGAGTCCATTGCTTACAAACGAATTAAATACAAAGGCTTTCAAACCTTAATTTCAGTTCCATTCCAGACCTAAGAATTGTGCCATTAACAAAGGGAATTCATCAATCAAGAACCGAACCTCAACCTCTCCACATCAAAGACCCGACCGTGTAGTATCAATGAATCTATCATTTTTTTCGATCCAAATTACGACTTTAAGCGTCCAACGGTCCATATAAAATTGATTCCATATATTTATGATACATTTATTACCTCGATATAAATCTTGAAGCAAAAACGGCTGAACTCGCCTTGCGACATCAAAATCGCAAGTCGTCATATGAATAATACATAGATATGATGTATTATCATGTTGGCGTTGGTTGTGTTGCCAGTGTATTGGTAATGCATTGGGCTCGGTTACAGTCGCCTAAAGGCTTCGAATTCATTCGTGTGCATTACGCAGTCATTGCTGATATAATTCGAGATTGATGGTAATTGTGAGGTGAGTTGTGATATGTAGTAATCAATATTGTACGAGATAAGAGGCTTTATTTTATAAACCGACTTTCTAAAAAGGAGGTTTTAATTCGGATGTTTATATTTTCTTTTTTTATGTATGTTCGGGCATAACTCCGTCATATATAGACCGATTTGCAAAATTATTTTTATGTTTGAAAGAAGTTTATTCCGAAATGATCCCATTTAAATCTCTCGGGATTGCTCCAATCGTATGTCTGTTTATTGTTTACACCATTTCATAACATACCACACACGTACACGTGTACGCACGTATACGTTATTTAAAAAAAAAAAAAAAAAAAAATACCATTACGCCAGTATGCCCTAAACGGGTAAGCAGATGTGTACAGTTCACCCTGGTACACTCTCATTCCACCAGTTATGTTCAAGTTACAGTTTATTTGAGTAATCTAATCTGGCATCACTGTGGGCATTATAGGTACCTTACTATAGAACTTGTCCATTAAAGTACCAATAAAAAGTGAAAAAAAAAAAAAAAACAACTTCTAATGCAAAACACTACAATTATAAAAATGACTTTATTTCTGAAGTCGGTGTCTAAAATAACGAAAAACAGTAGGTACGAAAGACATTGACTTCAGAAATAAAGTATTTTTTTGAATTGTAGTGTTTTGCATTAGAAGTCTGTTTTATTTTTTTGTTAAAAAGTTTTCAATTAGATGTTATACGTCATGTTAGGCGCAAATAAACTCATTCTTATTTGTTTCTAAGACAAATATATTTCTAAAAAGTTAAACATCCGTCTCATCCGCTAATTCACAATATCATGAACGTTTATATAGACAAGGTATTTTTTATAAGAAATTACCTTTTTTCCATGGATCAGGTCGCGTAAGTTTTTCCTGGGAAGAGTGCTTTTTCTCGTTGAAACTCTAGGTCCTTTTCTGTACCACTGACAACATGTTGTGTTGTTGTTTTGAAAATACTTTCATTGTGCGTACAGCTAAGGAGTGGAATTCCCTGTCTTTGTTTCCTGGGGGTCTTCAAGTCAAGAGTGAATAGGATACTTCTAGGCAAGCGTGCTTCACCTTCGACCACATCATCACTTAACATCAGGCAAGATAGTGGTCAAACGCGAGCCTATAACAAATAAAAAAAAATGTATGCAAAATTTCTTGTGTGCGTGTAGCAAATAAACAAACAACCTTACATTAGTTAGGTTTGCAATAAGAGCCATACCAAAAACGGTGAAACGAGGATCCTTTATTTACAGACCACCCTGTATAAAACCCAACAAAGTACACAACCAATCAAACGTCATTCAGCAGACTGCATGGAACCACACACCATACACGCCAACGATTAGGTAACCTCACCATAAGCGTTTTGCAGTACCCATAAACAAATGACTGCGCAGGAGTTCGCTCTCAGAAGAAAGGCGACGGGTCACGAGTGGCATACATCTCTTAATTTAATATGCTATCACGCACGACAATCAGTTATAATTATTTGTTCAGATGTCACTTTCCAACACAACCGGGGGCTATGTTGTGACTTCAGTGACGTAAGTTGGGAGAGGTCTATGTCCAACAGTGGACAGTGATGGACTGAGTTGATTGATGTCACTGTTAATTATGATTGGAGACTTTAGACTAAGTGATAACGGTTGACGAAAAGTCAAAATGACTTACAATTTGACTTTTCGGCAATCGCTTGACCGCTTGATATTTTTTGGCATATCTTAGTCTCAAATATTTTGGACCTTTGACAATCATCGCAGATTTCACTTGTCTGATACCTCAGATACGTTTAATCATATGAGTATGGTTAATAGTAAAATAAAATATTCATAAAAAACTATTTTTAAAACGTGCTTTTTTCGTATTCTTCTCAGCAAAACCATTCATTTGATACCGATACCATGGCAGTGCACAAAAAATAACTAGTCCGCCATCTTGGGCCGTTCGCCATATTGGATTTAGAATGACGTAACTTAGCTAACCATGCATTGTCATCCAAACTAAACGTGTATGCCAAAATTTCATCTTAAGCGGTGGAGGATAACTGCTTTAAAATTCAGTTGCAAGATTTGACCCGAACACACTTACATACATACGTATATTTTTATTGAGGAAAATCATGAAAGAAAATAAATCATGCATCATCTTAGGTAAAACAAATTGTTATTGAAATGATGTTCAAACTAAAATTACTTTAAAGTATTATTTTATATTAACGTCATATCGTATTCTGGATGATTTTATTTTGATTTTTCAACGAGCAAAACCCACCAGACGAGATTTGACGTCAAAACTTAATGCAAAAAAGGCATAAAGATATATTCAATAAAAAAAATATATGACGTCAAAGATTGTAGTCATCAGAAGTTGATTATAATAAAGTCATTAATTACTTCTAATTAATTACCAACGTCTCTTTATATACCAGATCACATTTAATTGCTGTCGATATTTTTCCATTTACCAAACATGGTTGAATGAAATATGTATAGAAACAGCGATCAAGAAACTGATATTACTTATTTTATGTTTATGAGTAACACGTCAGTAAACTAACAAACAATATCTTTCTTTTATTTCCTTTTATAGATAGCTTTATAGTTGGCAATTAGAATTGAAACATAATTTAATTAGTACATTGATACGGGATCTTTTTCGGATTCTTAGAATACCTTTATGTTATAGTAAATAGGATATGAATGATTTGATGCAAGGTAAGTAAACAAGAGTTCCTATTGCTATTGATATGTCATTGTAAGGATGTGCATCTTGCATGTGTACCTTCGATTGCAGAAAGCAGTGCTGAAAGAAAATATTGTTATGTTTCTTGACGGTTGAAGATGCATTAGCTTTGACTGTTTTAAATAGCCTCTACATTTGGTGATGGCTAAATGCCAGGAACCTGGGCCCTGCAGTTATCACATACCACCTTGCTGACTGGAAATAGTACTAAGTAAATTTAGATGCAAGTGTGCGGATTATTTCCTTGCAGTTAAGGCAGCATTGCAGTCGGATCTAAAGGTAAGGGCGCAATGGAACCGAAAGTGCAATGATAAATGCACACGTGTTTCAAATCACAGTTTTCAAGACACTAACGGATCTTGAAACATCTTCATATTTTAAAGATATGAACTTTTCTCGAAACTTCATACCGATATGAGTGAAAAATAATAATCCATCTCAAACATCTGGTTTTGGTCAGACAGCTCGTGAATATGTATCCTCCGACTGCACAGCATGATTTTTTTATTGTTTACGTCTTTTTAGTTCGCTTTTTAAGCAGTCGGGTTTTTTTTTATTATTTTTTTTTATTTATTTAACAAAAAAAAAAACAACAATCAAAATCATATATTTGTAAAACATAGGTAATAATTACATGCAAGATCTTAAAAATTAGGTAGTGCGCTATGTTTTGCCAATTGACATACAAATTTCAAAAAAGAAATACGATTACATGAATAGGTACTGTTAAATTAAAATATAAATTTACTAATATTTGAGTACCTGATCGTATTAACACATGCATGCAAGTTAATTTTTATTATTCATAATCAATTTCATTTCATGTCAAAATTTAAAGTCTATTCAATTCGAAAAACTCTTTTTATTTATTTTTTATTCAAATTAGGTACATTTAAAATATAAGTGTCATATATTTTTGAAATCGCCTTTTAAAACCCTTTCTTTTGATACCCCACACGACGGTATTGGAAGAAAAATAATATTTGAGCCCCCACAATATGTCGCTCAAAAGCCGCCATTTTTCTATTTTAATGTAGCCAATGACACTCGTAGGGTTAAGACGAATCGATTGACGTACGAATCATAAAAATCGGCCAACGCGTTTGGTCTCTGGAACGCCATATAGGAACAAACATACATACATACATAGACTGATAAACACATTACCCTCCTTCGGCAGACGGGTAAAAAGAAGTCCCTTCGGGTAGGCCAAAAGCCAGAACAAAACACCAACCCAACAATTCAATCACCAAAACATTTTCCAACAACTACCATTTTCCCGGAAAATTCCCCAAGTGTTAAGTGTAAGTACCACCCGCACGCCATTGTACACGCGTGCCTCGTGACCAGTAATGCTGTTGCTCCGTAGGCATATTCATGCACTCAAACACGGCATCAATCATTCTAATGAGCGGTGGGTAGGCAGGGCAGTCCGTCACGTGATCACCGTAGTGATGCGCTCGTGTTTTATCGAGTGATGGGTCAGCTGTCAGCTGTGTTAGCGCTGGGGTAGATTAACAGAGAAGTTGTCGGGATTGGTGGTAAATTAAGAAGTTCGTCTAAAGGAGAGAAGGCTTGAGTTATAGAAATAAGGTGGTGATGAAAATGTAGCCTGTGCCAAAGATAATATAATACTAGCATACAGATGCCTCATCCCATACAAAGAAATCGTGCCGACGTAACTAACGTTTTTCGTCTGATTAAGCTGGTTATTTTGCTACGAATATCGATCGCGTTCGGTTCCGTTCCACGGATATAGACGGTGTTAGCAGCGACTTGCAAGTAAATGGGATTACTCGGTTCGTGAATACTTTTTTTTAATACAGCGATAATTTGTTTTATTCTATATTTTTACACGTGCTTACAGTTTCATTGTATCAAAATGTGTTACAAAAGAAATTTAAGGCATCGAGTGGATGCCACAGAAATTTAAAACCACGCCATCTATTGGAACCAATTATAAAAATGCATTCTAATAATCTTTGAAATGTGAATTAAGACCCCAGTATTCCTCAAAATGTTGTGCTTTGAAGAGCAAATTAAACAAGATCATACATTTTTTATGATCGTCTCTAGAAAATTTTAATATTTCACAAGTCAATAACAAATCAATGCTTATCACGCCATCTATTGCAATTTTTTTGAACAAAATTTGCTTTTTTCGCATTGATGATGAAATGATGCAGTAGTAAGTGTCATACAACTGATTTTTGAACTAGAGGTATAAGATGAAAATGGTCTTCTAGACTTATGATTTTATGACAGTCAAAATTCTAGACCTATCAAGGCATGTGCCTGTGGAATTCCAATTGTAAGAACTTGCTGCGTCCAAGATGTAATACGTTATACATACAGCATACAAGCACCTAGTTCTGGAACCAGTAAATAGCATGAATTATTGAGATATGCGTATGTCAAATAACAGACGTATTCAATTCACTGTATTATGACCGTTGATAGACGTAAATTACAATTTTACGACGAATAATACCTCATTCGACTGTAATAAACATTGTTATGAATATATTTTCGCTAACACCATACCTGTTTATTAACATATTCGTGTGCAGTTTCAGTTTATCGATATCGATAGTTATAGTGATCAAATGAGCTCTATTTAACATAGCAGTGATATTCAACTAACAAGTTTAGCAATGAAGGAAAGAAAGCTGCCCGGAGCGTCCGGCGCTATTCACAAATTGGCACGAGCTAGGCACGCGTTGCGCCCGCGCATCATAAAGTAACATCTCCTTTGTTTCCCCACTGGAAAACCAACCATATTTGAAACCAATATAGTTGATTTTACAGTGGGTGTTGATCAAGTCAGAAGTGACGTTTCAGAAGTAGATGAGTTACAAAGATTGAATGGCGCAGTGCAATGATACCGTAGAGCCATTACAGAGAGCAAAAAGGATGGAATTCTTTCGATTGTGTTTTGTTTATTTTCTCTTTGATTAATACTTGCGTGGTATGTTAATTATTGCGTTAAACAAATATGTTACAGCTGGTTTGTAGTGATTAAGCTTTTTTATCATAGAGAATTTGTTTAGAGATTTGAAAATGAAACCGTTTGAGAACTGTTTTTTGGACTAGTTAGGGCAATGTTTATTAATAATCGGTGTAGCCAAAATTTATTACTTAAAAGGAACAACTTCCCCTAGCAATTAACAATTATAGTGCTGAGGTTAGATAGGATATGAATTAATACTACTTATTTAGACATTTTACTGTAGCAGTCAATTTAAGACTCATGTTTAGCTGTGGTCTTTAGGTAACGAGATATCAAAATGTAAACTACAATTTGATATCATGAAATGAAATAATGATGAGACAATGAAGATTTCATCATCATGAAAAACAAATCTATAGCCCATCTTTGCTGCGACTTTTCACTTCCTCGTTTCAAAGTCAAAAATATATTTATTCAACTAGGCCAATAAGCGGCACTTTTGAACGTCAAACAATTACAAATTAAAATTTACAAGCAATAAAAATTTATTCTATCGTCCATTCGGAAAAGTAGCTTGTTTTGGAGAAGAACGGACAAGAAACTCCATAAATACATATCTGAAGCAACACAACGGAATGTCTTCTTCTTCTCAAACTCAAATTTTGTCTCAAGTTCTCAATTATATATATATATTTCAAATTATGTCGACCAGTATGTAGCCACCTGTACAGCTCTATCATTTGCTATGTTCAGATCAAAGGTGCTGGTGGCCCCGCACTAGCATTGTGTTGAGATAGGGACCACCTATGAGACTCCATTTAGCCAGGTTTTTTCTACAGCGACAATCTTTTTTTTTTCGTTTTGAAATCATCCACTGACTTGTTCCGTATGGTGCTGGACGTTAAGAATTTCACCATCCCATGTCTTCCCGTGGGTGTCGTAAATGGCGACTAAGGGACAAACCAGAGAATGGGCAGCAGCGTTCTCTGTGCTCCTATAACAACCATACTGCGATCGCCAATCCGCCTGCCAAGCGTGGCGATTATGGCAAAACCCCCCCTATGAATAGCACAAATAAAAAATGGCCCCTAGTGCCCGGCAGCCCGCCTACCCTCGACTACGGTAGCGGTCGAGGTTACGGCATGGCAAGGGGTGCTAAGAATCTCCGGACGAGATCCGGCTACCCCAACAATCACCGACGACTGGACCTGGCAACGTACAACACGCGCACACTTCGGACCGACGAGAAGATCACCGAGCTCGAAGAGGAATTGAGCAGGTTGCGATGGAGCATTATAGGGTTATCTGAAGTCCGAAGAGAGGGGGAGGACTCGATAATCCTCAAATCCGGTAACCTGCTCTATTTCCGAGAGGGTGACCGGCAGTCCCAAGGTGGTGTCGGGTTTATCGTCCACAGGTCCCTTGTGAACAACGTGGTGAAGATCGAGAGTGTGTCGACCAGGGTGGCGTACCTTATACTCAGAATATCCTCTAGATATTCGCTGAAGGTCATACAGGTCTACGCCCCAACCTCGGCACACCCCGACGACGAGGTAGAGACCATGTATGAGGATATCTCCAGAGCCATGCATGGTTTCAAAACTCACTTCACCGTTGTCATGGGGGACTTCAACGCGAAACTGGGCAAACGAGACGAGGATGAGCTGCAAGTGGGGCAATTTGGATTTGGACGACGGAACCACCGGGGTCACCTACTGGCCAGTTTTATGGAGAAGGAGGGCCTCTATATGATGAACTCCTTCTTCAAAAAGCGTGAACACAGGAAGTGGACCTGGCAGAGCCCCGATGGTGCAACAAAAACTGAGATCGACTTCATCATGTCAACCAAGAAGCAAATGTTCAATGATCTCTCTGTGATCAATTCGGTAAAAACCGGGAGCGATCACCGCATGGTAAGAGGCACATTGAACATTAATATTAAGCTTGAAAGGTCTCGACTGATGAAGTCCACGCTCCGTCCAGCACAGGTCCAGGTCCAAAACCCCGAGAGCTTTCAGCTCGAACTCCAGAATCGTTTCGAGTGCCTGGGGAGCTCCGTGGACGAATACAGCGACGGGTTCGTGGAAGCTGTCCATACGGTCGGGTCTAAGTTTTTTAAGACCCGTCGTACAGATAGAAACAAAAAGCTCTCTGATCATACCCTCAAGCTTATGAAGGAGAGGCGTGAGATGATCCTGCAGTCTTCAGATGAGGCGTGCAAATACCGGCAGATCAATAGACAGATCTCTAAATCCTTGAAAAGAGACCTCCGCCGCTTTAATACCGAGCGTATTAAAGACGCGATTGAGCGAAATAAAGGCTCCAAGGTGTTTTCAAGGGATCTGTCTATTGGGCAGAGCCAGCTCACGAAACTGAAGACCGATGATGGCAGGATTGTATCCGCCAAACCGGAGCTTCTGTGGGAGATCGAGAGTTTCTATGGGCAGTTGTACACGTCAACCAGTAAACCCGTTGCGAATCTAGCAAACGACCCAAGAGCTAGATTGACCCGACACTATACCGAAGATATCCCGGACGTCAGCCTGTACGAGATTAGGATGGCTCTGAAACAGCTTAAAAACAACAAGGCGCCGGGTGATGACGGAATCACGGCTGAACTCCTGAAGGCGGGTGGAAAGCCGGTCCTCAAGGCCCTTCAGAAGCTTTTTGATTCCGTCATACTCGAGGGCAAAACGCCACAGGCATGGTGCAGGGGTGTGGTGGGCGACAATGCCCGGCTGAAGAACTATAGGCCCATCTCGCTTCTTAGCCATGTTTACAAGTTGTTTTCAAGAGTCATCACGAATCGTCTCGCGCGCAGGTTTGACGATTTCCAGCCTCCCGAACAAGCCGGATTCCGAAAAGGCTTTAGCACCGTAGACCACATACATACGCTGCGGCAGGTTATACAGAAGACCGAAGAGTATAACTTGCCTCTCTGTTTAGCGTTTGTGGACTACGAGAAAGCCTTCGATTCGATCGAGACTTGGGCTGTACTACAGTCTCTCCAACGGTGCCAGATCGACTACCGGTACATTGAGGTGTTGAAGTGTCTGTACAAAAACGCCACCATGTCAGTCCGTCTTCAGGATCAGACCTCGAAACCTATCCTGGAGAACAGCGCGGCGTAAGACAGGGAGACGTAATTTCTCCGAAACTGTTCACTGCTGCGCTGGAGGACGTCTTCAAGGTTCTGGAAGGGGCTTGGCATCAACGTTAATGGCGAGTACATCACTCACCTTCGGTTTGCCGACGACATAGTGATCATGGCTGAGACCATGGAGAGCCTCAGTAAAATGCTCGATGACCTTAGTAGAGCTTCCGAAAGAGTGGGTCTTAAAATGAACATGGACAAAACCAAGGTCATGGTGAACGCCCATGTAACACCCACTCCTATCAAGATCGGAGACTCTACACTTGAAGTTGTAGACGATTATGTTTACCTGGGACAAACGGTCCAGTTGGGTAGGTCCAACTTCGAGAAAGAGGTCAACCGTCGAATCCGACTCGGCTGGGCGGCGTTCGGGAAGTTGCGTGGTATCTTCTCGTCCAATTTACCGCAGAGTCACAAGACAAAAGTCTATGACCAGTGTGTGTTGCCTATGGGTGATCACCTATGGGACCGAGACGTGGTCGCTCACAATGGGCCTTATCAGAAAGCTTAAAGTCACCCAAAGGGCAATGGAGAGGGCTATGCTCGGAATTTCCTTGCGTGATCACGTCAGAAATGATGATATCCGCAGGAGAACCAAAGTTACCGACATAGCCCGAAGAATTGCCAAACTTAAGTGGCAGTGGGCAGGGCACATTGCTCGCAGAACGGATGGCCGATGGGGCCGAAAAGTTCTGGAGTGGCGACCGCGAACTGGAAGACGATACGTTGGAAGGCCTCCCACTAGGTGGACCGATGACCTGGTTAAGGTTGCGGGAAGGCGCTGGATGCGAGACGCACGGGATCGGTCAATGTGGCGACGCCTGGGGGAGGCCTATGTCCAGCAGTGGACGTCTTTCGGCTGAAATGATGATGATGACTGACTTCTCCCGGTCTGGGTGAAGCGGGCAGGCGTATCAGACTTTTACTGACTAAAATCCACCCGTGTTCCTTCAGTTGCTTGAGCCATGGTCGCGGTGGGCCCGCAATCGTTTTAGGGATTACCAGATGGTGACAAAAAATACGCATTATTCAAAACTAAAATTGACCTATTCAGACCTTTTCGAATTTTTTTTTTTTTTTTTTTTATCGTCGGTAGACACGCGTTTGACCACTAGGTACCTCGCCTGATGGTAAGCGATGATGTGGCCTATGGTGAAGCAATTCTGATCTTAGACAACATTATCTTCAAATATCATCATCAAAATCAGTAGCATTCAACTCAAACAAGATTTAAAACAGTAATAAAAAAAACATGTATTACTTCGCAAAGCCCAGCAGCTCCTGTCAGAAAACTTTCATAACTCTTCAATCAATAGTCGTAAAGAAACAATCAAATAAAAACAAAAGCACTAAACAGTTTGAATATCAGCTGCCTACACGACGTTAATTAACTTTCACGTTAAAGACAATCAATTAGCTGTAATCATCTCATCAATGGCGCCTGGAGCTAAATATTATATAGGTAGTAGGAACAGTGGACTATTAACATTTTTGTATGGTAATTAGCGGTATCTTCTCGTCCAACTTACCACAGTGTCTCAAGACGAAAGTCTATGACCAGTGTGTGTTGCCAGTGAGTACTTACGGGACAGAGACGTGGTCGCTCACAATGGGCCTCATCAGAAAGCTTAAAGCCACCCAAAGGGCAATGGAGAGGGCTATGCTCGGAGTTTCCTTGCATGATTGAATCAGAAATGAAGACATCCGCAAGAGAACCAAAGTTACCGATATAGCCCGAAGAATTTCCAAGCTTTGTGGTAGTGGGCAGGGCACATTGCTCGCAGAACAGATGGCCGTTGGGGCCGAAAAGTTCTAGAGTGGCGACCGCGTACCGGAAGACGCAGCGTTGGAAGGCCTCCCTCTAGGTGGAGCGACGACCTAGACAAGGCTGCGGGTGTCCGCTGGATGCAAAACGCATAGGACCGAACAGTGTGGCGACGCTTGGGGGAGGCCTATGACCAGCAGTGGACGTCTTTCGGCTGAAATGATAATGATGGTAATTAGTGAAAAAGTAGAATTTAGTCTTTTCGGTTAGGAACTTACCTCTATATTCCAAGTTACTTACTCCATCCACCGCAAATCAACAAATTTGAAAGGAAACCAGATACCCTACTCGTCCGTTATTCTTTTCTGATTAATTTCGTTGCGGGATCCAAGACAGTTAAATTATTATCCGGGACTTCGTCGAGTTTTATTACTTCGGCGCAATTTCTGGTGGTCGCCACTCTTAATTCTGGGTTTCAGGAGTTGCAGTGTTTTGGGAATAGTCATCATAAAGAATCGTTTTTTTTTTGTTTATTTGTTACTATTTATTTTGTTTTCTTTTTGATTAATATATTCTAATGTTTGATTTGTACAATTGGTAACATTGTGCTGTGTCACACAGAATAATAAAAAAAAACACTAAACTTAACTTGACTATTTTAAGTTCTGCATAGGCCACCAAGATACAGGCTAGTTCGGGGTCCACGGTCCCTAGTTCGGGGTCCACGGCCACTTCCATTGTGCTATTATCTAAGTTTATTTTATTTATTTCTATAAATTGTATCTTTGTAATAGCTTGTGTGGGTCAATAAATATGTGAAATATATTATGATTATGTAAGTTGTAGCTTTTTAGGGTTCCGTACCCAAAGGGTAAAAATGGGAACCTATTACTCCGCGGTCCGTCTGTCTTTCCTTATCAATTTCCGTCACCAAGCTGTATCTCATGGACAGCAGTTGAAATTTACACAGATGATGTATTTCTGTTGCAGCTACGAGTACAACAACTAAAAACAGAATAAAATAACTATCTAAGTGGGGTTCCCATCCAAAAAACGTGATTTTTCTGCCGTTTTTTGCGATCATTATACGGAACCCTTCGTGCGCGAGTCCGACTCGCACTTGGCCGGTTTTATTTATTGACATTATTCGAGGATTTTTCCGTTATTATGGTGACTGAGTCGAGTGGATTTCCTTCAAACTGACTCGGAATATGGGCCTTAGTTTAATAATATTAGTAGATATCTAATATACAATCTTCCGAACTTGTACGGAAAGTGAGAATTGTTCTTTCACATCTTTGTCATACATGACTAAATCAAAAATATGTTTTCTTGAAACCTACCCTTCATGGTACAAAAATCTGTTAGATACCCCCTTAAATATTCTTTTTTGTAGGTAGCAAGTATATATAATATATTGAATGTGTAAATTTAATTTAAACAAAATCAAACAAAAGTAGATAAATCAATTATTTTGCAACTAAAGAAAATATATTGAATATTACAGTACGACAGTAGGTACTTTGCAGCAATAGCAGCTACGCAGCCATAACTGTCAAACCGTCCTTTCAACTCCTGCGCAGATCGCAATCAGCAACGCGTTGATTTTCAGACTTTTCACTAATTACATCAATCCGTACAATCTACTCCACAAATTAACGACCAGCTCTGATTTATTCCGACTCAGTTTTGTATTCGATTATTGTAAACCAAAGTTTAGTTAATTGGACTTTTAAGGCTGGATAAATTTTATGATTTCCTCCGTGTTTAAGGAATGTGCGTATAATTTTGTGTAATTGTATTTAGTACGGCGATTTGCTTATAAATCGTAGTAGTAAATAGATTGACAGCTTCGGCATTTGCTCATTTAGAAGCGATAATTGCGATCAAAGGTTGAAAGTTCAAATTAACACGGTTAAACTATTCCAATTAAGCTGTTAGTTTCGTAAGCTTTGGCTGATCGAAACCAAAGCTGCAAACCCAAAGTAGGTAATTCAATATTTAATTTAATTATAAAAACATTCATTAAAACATCTTTTTTTAAAACAAGCTTTTTTCGTATTCTTCTTAGCAAACCCTGTCATTTGATACCCATATCATGGCAGTGCAAAAATAAAAAACCGGCCAAGTGCGAGTCGAACTCGCGCACGAAGGGTTCCATACCATTATCGCAAAAAGAGGCAATAAAATCATGTTTGTTGTATGGGAACCCCACTTATATTTATTTTATTCTGATTTTAGTATTTGTTGTTATAGCAACCACAGAAATACATCATCTGTGAAAATTTCAACTGTTTAGCTATCACGGTTCATGAGATACAGCCGGGTGTCAGACAGACAGACAGACAGACAGACGGGCCGCGGAGTCTTAGTAATAGGGTCCCGTTTTTACCCTTTGGGTACGGAACCCTAACTAGTCCGCCATCTTGGGCCGTCCGCCATATTGGATTTAGAATGACGTCACTTAGCTAACCATGCATTGTCATCCAAACTAAACGTGTGTGCAAAATTTCATCTTAATCGGTGGTACTGTCCATATTGCCGAATCGGATTAAAACAATGGTAATTTCTATTGTGTCTGCTTATTGACACTTGAAGGTTATTCCTCGCATAGGTACTATAAAAAACTAATATTCAATCACCGACCAAAGCATACAATTTACAATCAATAAAAAATATGCATGCCGCTCCGCTATAACCAAGCTAAAAAAATATAAGAAGGAGAAAATTACAATAATAAATCTTGGCAACACTCCGACTTTCTCAGGCGACGCTGTCGAGCCACAGTTTTTACAAAACCACTTATTCACGTAGTCCAAACATTATTACTATGTAAATTTATAATGGATGGGTCATCAAGTTGACTATCGAAGACATCATTACCTTACTCCTGTCACTCGGCAATTTCATATCATCAATCTTGTATTTAAATGGTACAAGTAAACGCTCTCAGGTCGTCCCGAGGCAGCTCATAATGGCCTATAAATTCAACATTAGAATTGAGAAGCTATTAGTACGTAAGTTCTTCAATTTACACGGTTTTAAGGATCACTTTTATCGGTTTTTTTAAGTACCTGATTGAGATTTTTTTCCGGTTTTCACTGCCGATTAGGTCCTTAGTTTGAGGGCCATCGTCCAAAAATAACTAATAGTCATGCTTCCTGAGTAGAAAATTGATAATTTTATTTAGTCCTTCAGTGAGATTATTAAATAATATTGGACACGTATTTTGGTTTACCAAATCAATAAAAATTTACAAAGATAAAGCGCATCAAAGTTCAGGAGTGGGGGCTTGTGACGTCACTATGTCAGTAAGTGTACTAACGGCTTGACATCACACGATATTTAAACGCATTATATCGTCTTCATTTTATGTTTATGTGTCAAAAGAAAAAATACGTGTCCATAAGTTTTTATTAAAAACAAATTTTCAGTAAACATCCTTATCCATATTGTCAAATTAGTTACAAATGTAATAATTATGTAAGTTATAAGGTCATTTTTGTAACAAAAAGCATCATTCTTATAAGAAAAACAGTGATATGATCTTGAAAGTTTTGAAACGATCTTTTTGTACCTACGTAGGTACGTAAGATATTCTACTTCAGTTATACCTATGATGCTATAATATGACATTCAGATAATCATGTGCAATCATGTCAAAAACAAAACTACGTCGAACTCCCACACACACATCATCATATCAGCCGAAAGACGGACATAGGCCTCATCCAAGCGTCGCCGCATTGACTGGTCCCGTGCGTCTCGCATCCAGTGGACGCTGGCAATCTTCACCAGGTTATCGGCCACGTGCCCTGCTCACTGCCACTTAATTTTGGCAATTCTTCGGGCTCTGTCGATAACCCACACATTCACAAACAAACCCACACAACAAATCTCACGCTTTTCTGCACATTTCTGATCAACATTGAAAGCACATAAGAATTTTCAGGTCTCGCTCAACTTAAAACCTTGGCTCATAATCGTATACAACAAAAAATAGCTCTTAGCTAAGAAGGAAAAGTAAGCAAGTTATTAAATACCAGTTACTCGCTCCAAATGCTTTAAACGCATCACCGATTTGCGACACAAGACGTCGACGACACATACCTAATAACAAATTATATAAAAACGTTCTATGATGCAGGTTGAGTTAATTTTCTTGTCATGTTGCTAATAGGGAATTGATGTGTAGTTTCCAAGCATTCGGCACCTAGATAACTTAAAGACTTGATGATAATCTTCACTACGTTTTCATCGACGCTTTAGATTCCGTGTGACGGCATTCTTCAGGGGAAAAACGAAGCAGTTAATTATATTGTAACTGGCGAGGATGGCTCAAGTATCTGGACTATTGCGGCACTCGCATAGTAGGCAAATGGACTGAGACATAACTACACTTTTAAGAACTGGATGTGGATGGTTCAGTAGGTTTTAAACTTTTGATTTTTCCACAGGTTTTATTTCCACGGGTTTAAAAGTAAGGTCCACAAGTGGTAGTAGCTTATCTGGCTGTACAAATGCGTTTAATCCTCTTCAATTCTTCTTCATCAGTCACCGATGCGCCGCTGCCATGAAGTAATATGTTTCTGCAACTTTGTGTTTTTAACCCCCGCCGGAAAAAGAGGGGTGTTATAAGTTTCACGTGTGTTGCTGTGTATCTGTGTGTCTGTCTGTGGCATCATAGCGCCTAAATGGATGAACCGATTTTGATTTAGTTTTTTTTTGTTTGAAAGATAATTTTGTCGAGAGTGTTCTTAGCTATGTTTGAATAAAATCGGTTCAGCCGTTCAAAAGTTATGGGCGTTTTACTGTTTGAATCGGGGTGGTTTCGCAAGATAAATGTGTCGGGGGTTTTTGTTGTTTGTGTTCAGAAAACTGATAGGGTTGTCTTGGCGTTGCAGTGCGTCAGGGATGTTTGCAGCGGCGCGTGTGGATTGTTTTTACGCGATAATGCGTAAGCGCGCAACATCAATGGTGGCCCGAGTTATGGACAGCCCTAACAGGGTTCTGAAAATGATTGCTGACAGAGTGGACTGTCCGTATATAGTTCACTGCTGTCAGTTAAATGTGTCACCGTATCATGTTCTTAACTAAGACTTAGTTTCAATTCACATTGTTACTAACCCTATATGAGTTTTCGCTCGAAATAAAGTTTTTGAATTTGTTTTTGTAAGCCATTGGGAAAATATTTCCTTTCTCACCGAATAACGTCAGTAAATCTCCATCTGATGTACATGCCACTTCACATGTACAGGTAAATACAAGCTCTTAGGCACACGTCACATTATGCCAACATGGTGCCTACAAGGAAGTTTTATTTTACCAAAACAATAAGCAGACTCGTTACATATCCACCGAGGGTAGCTGCGAGTTCTGCGACCGGCTCGAGTATCGCCTTAATGATGTCAAAAGGCAACATAATGTTTTCTCCTTAAACGGTATCCGCAGTTCGTTACTGTCGCCTCCTTCCCCGGTGACGTCTCACTGCCTACCAGACGGACGCATTAAGATCACCTAAGGGCACCACCATTATGTAAAACGACCACAGAATAAAATATATTCACTCGTTAAAAAATAAATATACGACCGGCTCCGGTGTTTGCTCGTTTTACGACAAAATTGTAGAAATAAACCGGCCGTAGTGTTGCGCGCTGGTCACTTGTACAGATCTCTCAAGCACTTTTGGCATTATAAAAATGATGACGTTATGTGTAATAAAATCTCGATAAAGGAAGCCGTGTTCATAATTCACGACGTCCTCTCGCTGCAATCGTAATAATAAAGTAGGTATTTTTTAGTAGTGAGGATATGGCCGTTCGCTGCTCTGGCGACCTCGCCTCAACCTCCACTGTGTACCAAATTAATTTGCTCCATATTTAGAGTGCGAACATTGAATACATGCTTTTTAGGGTTCCGTACCCAAAGGGTAAAAACGGGACCAAATTACTAAGGCTCCGCGGTCCGTCTGTCTAGACAGCCAGACATGCTGCTGACTGTCTGTCTGTCTGTCACCAGGCTGTATCTCATGAACCGTGATAGCTAGACAGTTGAAATTTTCACAGATGATGTATTTCTGTTGCCGCTATAACAACAAATACTAATAAAACAATCTGCCTAGCCTTTTCCCAACTATATTGGGGTCGGCTTCCAGTCTAACCGGATTCAGCTTAGTACCATTGTTTTACATGGAGCGACTACCTATCTGACCTCCACAACCCAGTAACTAGGTAACACGATACCTCTTGGCAAGACTGGTGTCAGATTTCAGACTTCTGACTATCCGTAACGACTGTCAGAGATCTTGAAATTACAGCCGGGACCAACGGCTTAACGTGCTAGCCGAGGCACGGAGGAATCCCGGTATGTTGAAATGGTCACCCATCCACGGACCGACCTCGTTAAGCGTTGCTTAACATTGAAGATCGACCCGTGCGGCTGTTATCATTTAGCAACGAGTTCAACAAACAACGAACAACAAATACTAATAACAGAATAAAATTAATATTTAAAGGGGGCTCCCATACAACAAACGTGATTTTTTTGCCATTATTTGCGATAATGGTACGGAACCCTTCGTGCGCGAGTCCGACTCGCACTTGGCTGGTTTTTTTTGTAACCTATTCGCTCGCGCTTGACCACAATCTCACCTGATGGTAAGCGATGATGTGGTCGACGGTGAAACACGCTTGCCTAGAAATAACCTGTTCACTCTTGACTTAAAGACCCCCAGATTGTAGCTGTCGGGAAACACAGACACCGGCAGGAAATTCCAATCCTTAGCTGTACGCATAATTAAAGTGTTCCCAAAATGTTTAGTGCGTATGGGTGGGATGTCTACCATGTTTTCCATGTTAGGGTAACTCAGAGATATGATATGATCGTCGACATCCAGCTAATAACCGCTCAGATCGATATAACAGGAATTAATCTATCTGTCGATAGCTAAGGCCGAATCCCAGATTACAGATCGAGCGACCTCGTTAGATCTTATCTCTATAATTCGAAAATCTTTTATGAATAATTTGTCTCCATTATGTTCGGAACGTTTCATGCTCAGGATTGGAACTTGACATCCTGTAATGCTAATCAAGTATTAAATGCCTATTTTAGAATGTTGATTTATTTCCTCTCGTTTACGTAATTTATTGGGTCGGTGAAACATCAAATAGCTCGAATAGTTAATAGCATGTAAACATTATTGTTACGGAGTTAATCGAACTATGACAAAGAGACTGATATAGATTTGGAAGTAAAATTTTTACCCCCGCCGGAAAAAGTTGGGTGTTATAAGTTTCACTTGTGTTGCTGTGTATCTGTGTGTCTGTGTATATGTGTATCTGTTGTCTGTCTGTGGCATCATAGCGCCTAAACGGATGATGATTAAATCGGTTCAGCCGTTAAAAAGTTATGGGCATTTTACTGTTTAACTCGGAGTGTTTTCGCAAGATAAATGTGCCGGGAGTTTTCTAAATTTTGAATTTTTTTTTGTGTATGAAGTATAGTAGTATTGTATCATGTAGACTCATTACTGAGTGAAGGAACAATAAGATGACAGTTTTTTATTGCATAATATAACTGTCAAAATATTTATTGATGTAATCAGCACAAACAGTCTTGATCAGCATATACGGCGTATATTACTCAGCGATCTACATCATCATACACTTACGTACAATTCCACTCTTGCTTTCGTTTCAACCTACGCGCATTAAAAAGGCTTGAATGAACGTAACGGGTAAATGATTGCGGGGCGAGTCTCTACTACCTACGGGCCATACCTTATAATTAGATGATATGAATTCGATGCGATAGCGTGGCGGTCCCTTGCGAAACTCGCCCGGCTTCTAAGGGACCACGTCCACATTTACAAGGCAAAACGACTTCTAGCATGATCTTATATCATACCAAACATTCTTCTGCGTTTAAATTTATAGAGTTCAAAATGCTACGTGTTGGAAATTAAGTTCAACCCTTTCAGCTGCTGGACTGTAGATGAAGTCACTCCGGAATGTGCTTTTACATATTCAGGCAACTTTATACTCTATTTCTTTAAAATACAGATGTAAATTGCGTTTAAATGACCAAGATTTGTGACGTTTACAGTTAAAGGTGGCGCTCGCGTTAGAATCAGGATGCAGTAACTGTCCGGACGCGGTTCTAATTACCGCCGCCGCTCAATATTGCAAAATGAAGCCCATTCTAGAGTACCCTTCGGCTATTACTCGTTCTATTGTTACAGAACGCATTTAAAATGTTCAATGGTCTCTTATAATGACCTAGGTGTGGTTCACGCTACCGATACGGACATAAACAATAAACATTTTATCTCCACGATCTCTACTCAACAATTTCTAATTAATCTCGTACACAGCTCCAATTAATTGTTCTTATGAAAGTTCAATTATAATTACGACGTGTTACGCTGGTTTTGTAATGATAAATCTTATCAATGGCAGGGTTATGTATTTAATTGACTTACAAAACGAATTAAGTTTTTTAAACGGAAACGAATCTGCATTTTCATGTGTCTTGAAAACATTTTTTTTTTCAACACATCCATTATATTTTAAAATATTTAAATAAAAAATCTTTTATACATAAAAATACTACCGACTTCCAAATAAAAAAACTACAAAGTGAAAAATAACTTTCTTTTTGGAAGTAGGTATCTTTGGTAGGTACCAATTTTTTTCGTTATGGACACCGATCTCCAAAAAGAAAATTATTTTTATAAACAATAAACTGACATGCGATTGCAACAATCCCAAGAGATTTGCCGTAATTTATTGAAGAGTTCTGTTGTATATCTCCGAAGTTCTTCATCAAATTAAAATGGGACCGATTTCGAAACATACTCTTTCAAACAATAAAAGATTTTTTTAAATCGATCCACAATTTACGGAGAAATCAGTGAACAAAAACAGAAACTCCTGGAAAGACGGTTAAAAAGTATAAAAGCTATTAAACTTATAGAAAAATACTCATGGGTTTCGGGAAGTCCTGTCCTCTGTGCTCCAAAACGGGTGATTCTATGCGCTACAATCAACGACGCCGATGCCATGGCAATGAGCCAAAACAAATAATATGGACGTCAGCAAAGACATTTTCAAGAAGAAGAAGAATCTGGATCAAGGTTTTGTCTTAAAAATTTCATTAAAAAAATCAAAAACCCGACTGCTTCAAAAGCGAACCAAAAAGTCGTAAACAAGGAAAAAATCATGCTGTGCATTCGGAGCATACATATTCGCGGGCTGGCTGACCAAAATCTGGTGTATCCTCCGCCTGCACATCATGATTTTTTCCTCCTTCCTTTTTTCCGTAAACAAGGAAAAAATCATGCTGTGCATTCGGAGGATACATATTCGCGGGCTGGCTGAGCAAAATCTGGTGTATCCTCCGCCTGCACATCATGATTTTTTCGTTGTTTACGACTTTTTAGTTCGAAGTTCTTTTGAAGCAGTCGGGTTTTTTGATTTTTTGAATTAAGTTTTTTTATTTATAACTTTTCAGTTAGTTTTTTTTTCGAATTAGATACATTTAAACATATAAGTTTTATATATTTTTGAAATCACCTCTTAAAACCCTTTATTTTGATACCCCACACGATGGGTTCGGAAGAAAAAAAAAATTGGGCCCCCACAATATGGCACCCAAAATCCGCCATTTTTCTATTGTCCAATTTTTATGTAGCCTATGACACTCGCAGGGTTAAGACGAATCGATTGACAAACATACATACATACTTACATACATACATAGACTGATAAACACATTACCCTCCTTCGGCAGTCGGGTAAAAAACAATAGATTTATTTGTATAGAAAAAAAAACCCAATGGAAAGATCAAAGCATAAACTCAAAGCCAACACATTAACTAGTGTTAACTGTTATTCGTAAAAGTAACAATTAGAACCCTTGTACTTGTCACATATCTTGATAAAGTCGTGTAGATAAGACAGTTTAATTAATTCAATATGGTTTAGTTTTAATAACGTTTGTATTAACACGGTGCTGTGAAGTAATTGACGAGAACAGTATACATAAGGAAGCTGGGGCTATACTAACGGCTTGTAGGATATGCTGTAGGTAAAGTTGCGTGTGCGCAGTGTAGGCTAAATGTAGTCGTAATGGTGTTAGTGAGTCATTTTTGTGTGGTCTTATGACTTAGAAGAATAATTTGTGTAACTTGTATACAGACCTATTTATAGTTATGAAGTTAGACCAAAAATTTACCATGCCAAAAAGATGCAAGTTAGGAACTTGACCTTTAACGGTTTCGAACCCTGGCTGGGAAAAGTAAAATTTTATCATGGAACGATGATAAAAATTGAAATTTTTTTTGGGATTGTGATGTCATAAGCTGTAGCAAACTTTATGTCAATTCGTGATCAATAATTCTGCTAAAATCTGTTGTAGAAATAGCTTTGAAAGCGATTGCCATTTATATAGATTCGCTTTCATTTTTCTTCTGGAAACTTCTTCGTTTCTTCAAGTTGATAAATAGTAAAAGTAATAGTTAGTTTTTCAGTAATATGTTTGAGCCGTTTGGGGTTGAAACATTAGGTCCATGGGTTCCGAGTGCGCATCAAGTTTTTCGAGAAATTAGCACAAAGCTCGTCGAATCTTCATGTGATTCGAGGGCTGGCCTTTTCGTCGGCCAGAGAATCAGCATTGCCATCCAACGTAGCGATGCTGCCAGCGTTCTGGGCACGTTTCCCATTGATGTGGACGAATTTTTTGATGCACTAAAACGCTCTTTTTCGTCTCCCTTTAGTATTTGTATATAGGTTTGTTTTTTTTTTTAGAATATTCAATTATATATATGTTAATAAAATATATTTTTTTGTTCTTGATTTCATTGTCGATTTTCGCTAACAAAATAGAGATTAAGGTTCTGTTTTTTTTTTATTATTGGTAATTATAAAAATAAATCCAACGTTTCAAGTACACAAAATAAAACAAACTCGATTACATTCTGACATTCCGATCACTCATCAGCCCCATGATTACCAGTCCCATGAAATCGAAGACATCCGCAGCAGCGATCAATCAGTGACGTCATAATGACAGGAAACGCTATAGTTCACGTAAAATTGATATGGTATAGTAATGCCAACATAAGGTCAAATCCACACTTCCTCTCTGCGATCACATGAGTATGGAAGTGTAGATTCTTATCACGCGTCTCTTGATTTTCAATGACAGTGTGATAATCCTTGCTTGATTGATCGCTGTTGGATTACTAGCGTGTTTCTATACAGAATTAATGCGAATGACAGAGTTCTATTTTTGAAATTAAATAGCGATACTGATAGCGACAGCGATAGCGATAGCGATAGCGATAGCGACAGCGATAGCGACAGCGATAGCGACAGCGATAGCGACAGCGATAGCGACAGCGATAGCGACAGCGATAGCGACAGCGATAGCGACAGCGATAGCGACAGCGATAGCGACAGCGATAGCGACAGCGATAGCGATAGCGAAAGAGATAGCGATAGGGAAAGAGATAGCGATAGTGATAGTTTTTATTTTCGTTTGTTTTTCTTCCAAGATCAATACCAGAGACACACATCGATGTCCATGGCTGAGCAAAACTGGACGAGGTTGTAACATGGACCATTTATTTCAGAAACCCCCTCCGTTTCTCAGAAAGCACGTTTTGATTTGTTTTGTTTTGACAATCGTTACTGATTCAGACCTAAGTTAGAAAATCTGTCATCCAGTCCAATCTCAAAATCCAATGGGTATCGTGCAAGTGGTTACCCAGTAACTGGGTTGTGGAAGTCGAAAAGGCAATCGCTCCATGTAAAATACTGATATTTGATTGTTTGTTGGTAGTTTGATCTTTTATCACAGCCGGTCCTATCAATAAATATGACTGGCCTTTTCCAAACTGGGTCGGTGTCCAGTGTACTCGTAACTGGATGCTGCTGAAGTGGTCTGTCTTAGAATATAGGTATTTTCAAAATATCGCTGTATTATCCGGACATAAAGACCCCGCGATTCAGATCCGGTCTCTCCGGGAGGCCATGGTTGGGCGCTTGAATCTGTCCTTGTAGGCAGTCTCCGAATGGGGCGATGCCAATCTGGTCAAGGTCAATGCTGCAATTCCACCCGGCTACCTTTCCGAGGAGTGACCGTGCCGATAACGGACCATCTGGAGGTTCTTGGCGACGCTCAAATTCGGTCTATTCATTGAGAAAAAAGCTCAGCTGGCTGCCAAAAAATTGGGGATCCTCGCGAAGGTGAGACGGTACTGCACGCCAGAACAGTTGCTCAACTTGTATCAAGCGCAAGTTCGATCATGCATGGAGTACTGCTCTCATCTCTGGAACGGATCTGCCAAGTACCAGCTGGATGCAGAGTTGCCAGCCTGCCGGTTTTTTATCGGTTACATTTCAGGCAATGTGCGTTAGAATTGCATGAACTTATTCCTCCTAGCCCGTTCCATCATCGGACTACAAGATGTACGGCGATGTGTCATCGGTACATGGTGGACAGCCCACCCATACGCACTAAACGTTTTGGAAATACTTTCATTATGCGTACAGCAAAGGAGTGGAATTTCCTGCCGGAGTATGTGTTTCCCGATGGCTACAACCTCGGGGTCTTTGTCAAGAGTGAATAGGTTACTTCTAGGAAACCATGCTACACCTTCGACCACATCATCGCTTACCACCAGGTGAGATAGTGGTCAAGCGCGAGCCTGTCTATAATAAATAAGTTTTTTTTTATTATTTGTGTTAGTGTCCAAAATAAAATATTTTTCTGTATTTTCTATTTTCAGGTCACTCATCGAATAATGTCATAAGTCATAGTTAAACCACAAAGTACGTAAGCGGCGGCGCGCCGCTGGCTAAACGCTATAATATGATAGAAGAAGTATTTAACTAAAAACTGTACTAGCAAGTTGTAAGTACAAACTCTACTTACAACATGCAAGTACAGTTTGTACGAGTACCTCGACGTGGACACGAGCCCAACTCGTAATAACCGCCAGCCGACTGATTATGTTTTAATCTCGATAACTTTAAATTCGACATTTTCGTAAAAATTACATTAAATTATTCTCGAGCACTCACAATCTCGAGCGTAATCATCCACCAATAAAATTGATGTTCGATATGATTTTCTGAGAAACTGTTTACATTTTATGCGATATAGGAAGATACTTTGCAGAGCCTATAACACGTAATAAGTACTGAGCGGTAATTCGCTCCAGTACTTTAGTACTTTCGAAAAATCGAAGATCATTGCTTCATTTTTGGGTACTTATGAAGCAATAAAGCATTAAAATATTGAAGAATTTTAAGTACATGCTAATGTGTGCAAATTATCGATCAGACGACATGGCCGCCTCATAAAAATTGGTACGAAGCTTATTTGCATTGACCGCACTTCCCTGCAAATAAAAAAATATATACAAATACAAATAACAAAAATCCCGACTGCTTAAAAAGCCAACTAAAAAGACGTAAACAAGAAGAAAATCATGCTGTGCAGTCGGAGGATACATCTGGTTTTGGTCAGCCAGCTCGCGCATATGTATCCTCCGACTGCACAGCATGATTTTCTTCTTGTTTACGTCTTTTTAGTTGGCTTTTTAAGCAGTCAGGATTTCTGTTATTTGTATTTTTTTTTTTATTTACAACTTTTTAGTTTAGTTTTTTTAGTATTAGGTACATTTAAACATTTAAGTATCATATATTTTGTAATCATCTCTTAAAACCCTTGATTTTTATACCCCACACGATGGGTTTGAAGAAAAATTAAATTTGGTGCCCCACAATATGACGCCCAAAATCCGCCATTTTTCAATTTGCAATTTTAATGTAGCCAATGACACTCGCAGGGTTAAGACGAATCGATTGACGTAAGAATCATCAAAATCGGCCAATGCGTTTGGTCTCTAGAACGCCATAAAGGAACAAACATACATACATACATAGACTGATAAACACATTACCTTCCTTCGGCAGCCGGGTAAAAAATCTACTAAAAATATTCATGAGCTCATGTACGTCAATCTGTTTATCTTTTTATACTATAGTTTCTTGTAATGGAAACTTGTAATATCGTAATATACAATAATAAATAACAAGCATCTATTTTAAATAAATAAAAGCTTCTGAATTATTGTTTAATTTATAAATCTTACAATATGTCCGGAGTATCAACGGTCGTTCCTTATTTACGATGAAATATACTTATTAATGGTAGCCATTACAATTGCATCTGCATTTTTATTGTTTCATTGTGAAGGAGAATAAAGCACGATGCCTTCTTTATCCGTTCAAGGTTTTAATTCTTTTAGTTCCTGCGTAATTATTGTACCTTAGATGTACCTACTTCAGACTGGCTTTAATTGCTAAGTTGAAAACAAAAGACAAGCCCCCTTAAATTTTAATACCCCTATTAAAAGGTATACAAGGCGTATTTAATTTAAAACTGGCAAACTGCGATACGGACTCGCGCACAGAGGGTTCCGTACAATCAGCTACATTCACCAAAATAATTAAATAACATTACTGAAGTTCTTAAACTATGAGGGCACCGAACATTGATAAGATGAACAGAATTGACGGACAAAATTTACTTGAAAACTGTAGTCCCCATTCATCGACATAAGTCTCGGTCTGTTCATCATATCAGCCGACAGACGGCCACTGGACATAGGCCTCCCCCAAGCGTCGCCACATTGACCGGTCCCGTGCGTCCCGCAACCAGCGGATCCCCGCAACCTTCACGAGGTCATGGGTCCACCTGGTGGGAGGCCTTCCAACGCAACGTCTTCCGGTTCGCGGTCGCCACTCCAGAACCTTTCTACCCCATCGGCCATCGATTCTGCGAGCAATGTGCCCTGCCCACTGCCACTTAAGTTTGGCAATTCTTCGAGCTATGACGGTAACATTGGTTCTCTTACGGATCTCTACATTTCTGATTCGATCACGCAAGGAATTGCCGAGCATAGCCCTCTCCATTACCCTTTGAGTGACTGTAAACTTTCTGATGAGGCCCATTGTAAGCGACCACGTCTCAGAGCCATATGTCATCACTGGCAACACACACTGGTCATAGACTTTTGTCTTGAGACACTGTGGTAAGTTGGACGAGAAGACACCGCGCAACTTCCCGAACGCTGCCCAGCCGAGTCAGATTCGACGGTTGATCTCTCTGTCGAAGTTGGCCCTACCTAACTGGATCGTTTGTCCCAGGTAGACATAGTCGTCCACAACTACGAGTGTAGAGTCTCGGTCTGTTTACCAACTGCAAATAAGATAATAATCTTTTTTTTTATAATTACAGGTAGGTACAAATTTACAGTTTTCGGCACAGATAATATAATACTAGCATACAGCCTCATCCCATACAAAGAAGCCCTGCAACGTAACTAGCGTTTTTTATTTGTAAATCGAACGCGTTCGGTTCCGTTCCACGGCGACAGATAGATCACCATCTAATAATGAATCGATATCGATAGATAAATCAAATCATCAGTATAATCAGTACAGTACGTCGGGACAGTTTCTTTGTATGAGATGGCCATGGTGTCTCCATGGCTTTCGGTTTTTTTCTTATTGTGCTTTAAGACATTGCTCACCAAATTTCATGATTCTAAGTCAACGGGACCCTATAGATTTTGATTCCCTTGCGAGTTTAAAATATGCGTCATTAACGGCTGTATCTTATGATTGCGTTGATCTAGAAGTTTGTTTTTTCACAAAGGGTTGCAAATTTGAGTATACGATATTAATTTCGACTCGATACCGCCACGCTTTCCCGAGATGTCTTGACAGACGGACAACAATGTGTTCCTATAAGGGTTCGGTTTTTTTCCTTTTTAGGTACGGAACCCTAAAAATCTTGACACTGCACTCTTTAGCGATTATTAGCACATTCTATATTCAATCTCTACGGATTTTGAATAAAGAATCAGTTGCTAAACAGCTCGGAGATTTTTATAAATAAGTCCCAAGAAATATAATTTGCTTCCCTTTTGGTTACGAGAATCCTGCCTACATTAATATCACATTTGGCAGCACAAAGTACCCACGCTTCGATGCGTAATTAATACAATTAGGTGAACATAAAACACATCAATAAATAACAAAAGCAGTGCAACGTGTGGAGCTGACAGTAACACCGCTCAACAAGTGGAAAGGGCAGGCCGGTAAACGGGGACCCACGGCCGCTCAGCACAGCCACACAACTCCAAAAACGTAATTTATAACTACATTTAACCGAAGATCTTGCCAGACGACTTCGTCCAATATTAATATCGGCGTCAGCATCATTAAGGCATTCCTTTTATTGTGACTTTAAATAAGTCCGTTCGCCGATCGCCTTTATTAAAAGAGGCTACCTTTCTCCAAGGTTTTGCGACGTCGCCCTTCTTTTGAGGTGGTTTTTTTAAGCACACCAATTTACTGGCCACTGAAGTAACAAAAGAAATTCTTATCAATTTTTGTGGTAATTTTTACACGTTTTTTGTGCTTAATAATCACTTAATCTGCGGTGGTATTTTTGGTTATTTATTGGAGGGTTTGGTGGATATCTCGGCGGTAGGAATCGGTAGCGCATCGGCAAACATCGCTGCGATTCGGTGTACCGGTAATGAGACGAAATTAAAGTTTGCATGTATATGGGAAATTGCCTGTAGCTACAAACATTTTGAGGTTACACTTTACATTAATATTTTAGCATAATGTTAACAGTAAATCTTGACAAAACGTGAATAATAAGTACTGTGTCCGAATGGTAAGGTGTCGGCTACCGGTGTCTGCACCGACACGCAGTTTGTTTTATTTTTTATTCTGTTTGTGAACGCGACACACTCGTATAAATCATTTGACTTCACTTGTGAACATAATGCGGACTACTTACTTAAATTGCCTTTTATACTTATTATCATTTCCTGATGAATATACAATGATGTCGTATGTCTCGCGGTATCGTTTTAAACTCTGGTCAGAAAGCTTTATAGCAGCAGAAAAATATGAGATTTTTATTTGAAAGGGGTTGTTTGCAATGAGACATATGAAAAAATTGTCTACCTATATTATAAAAAAGTAATAGTACATTTGTTACCCTAGGGGTGAAAGTAACTTTAGCCCCTAGGGTAATAATGTAATATATAATATATATTTAATATATATAGATTACGATATTTTTTATCTCTAACTAGTTTCTGCCCGCGGCTTCGGCCGCGTTGAAAGTTCAAAAAAAAATGCTCCGAAAGCCACCAAACTTACAGAGTTTCGGAGTGTATAAGGAACATACATACTTTCTGTTTTATATTTTAGAAAACTACATAACTTCGTCGCAGTGGGCCTAGGCTAGGCTTCTTTTATACTTAAAACGAGGTTAAATTGATAAATTTTAAAATTGATATAACTACTTCGATTACATATTGATAAATATTAAAAGAATGCAGTGTTGGCAACGTTACTTAAAGTTTTATATTCTCTAATAAGAATTATGTGTTCTTCTATAGTTTGGGACAAAATAATAAATACGAGCCTATCAACGTTAAAATGAAATGGGGTTACTTTGATAACCCATTGTTTTTTCATTGCAATATAAAGTAACCCCAATTTACAATTTAATGAATTCTCACTGAACCTTTTTTTTCTGCAACAAGTTTTTTTTTTTGTTTGTTTTTGTTTTTTCTTAAAAACCTTGCCCCACACTAGGAATTTCTTCCTGTATCGTGGGTGCGTTTACAAACATATAAACTCACATACACAACACCTAGAGCCGGAACAACTATCTGTAGGTCATACAAATATTTGTTCCATGCGGGAATCGATCCCGCGACACGCAACGTAGCAGTCAATCACTCAAGCACTGCGCTAATTGCTGACGTTGATGCAAAACATGGCAGTGTTGCAAGTTTTAAAAAGAAAATTGAGTTGCGTTCCATTTTCACGGAATTAGCTTTAAAAACCTAAAAAAATAAGTTATCATCAAAGTTGGCCCAGATCTCAATGTAATCCCGTTCTACCGGTACCAAATGCAAGGCTGAAATAGCCAAGTTAGAAGCCTGTGGGGTACCCAGAGGCGGCTTCCAGAGGTGGCCACATCGACACACGAAGAGAAGAGATCGGTACCAAAAAATGCGGTTATTGGATGATTCGCACGAAATGTACTAATCGACATTTTTTAATAATATTATTTTTTCTGTGGTGATTCGCACGAAGTAGGTCCTGACTGTCACCCACATAATTTGGGGCACGCCCTCCTAAAGTCTCCGAGAAATTGGCACAGTACCTACACATGTGGATTGTTTATAGGGTTGCCACCCGTATTTACTATATAGCATCATACTATATGTTCGTCATTTGTACTTTATTTCATAGAAAAATTATGTGGGTGACAGTCAGCGCCAACTTCATGCAAATCACCACAGAAAAAAATATATTATTAAAAATCGATGACTCGCACGTTTCGTGCGAGTTCATTTCTTGGGAATCATCCAATAATCCAAAAAAGCACGGGACCACTGGAGCAGTGAATTTAGGCTGCAGGGAAACGTTCCTCTGAAATATAAGTGTTGTGACCCCAAATATGTAAATTCTTCTCCACTAATGAATTGTCCAGAATTTTTTTAATTACGGTCCACGGTGACAAAAGCTTTCAGCTCGGAGATTTGACATAATGAATACAAAGCACGCTGCGCTGATGCTAAAAAGATCCCTAATTACACAATTTTTTCAACCCAAGATGATTTATTTAATTAAAAATACATTTTTGATACAACATGCTATGGAGGACGAGTATTATGTACCAGTAATTAACTTATGATATTTTTAAATTACTTATGAGATCTTAATTAACAAGAGTTTTTTTGTTTTTGCGTTTAATGAGTTGCGATGAAAATTATGTTTCCGGGTATAAGGAATATGGAGCCGTGTCGAAATTGATACGCAAGTGATTCAGTGATAACCAAAACAGTTTTAATGATGCGTCAAATAGTGACTCTATTTCCCGAACCCCACATTGCTGTACACCCATTTTTTACTAGAACTGTTTGAGTCCCATCTATAGGAGGGAGAGCCTATACTATAGGCTCAACATCCCCCTTGGTTGAAGGTTAAAGGCCCTACAGCCTTCAACCAGACACAAATCCCTCGGGTCTGAGAATTTCGAGATAGCAAAACCAAATAACACAGCTAGACCCAGGAATCGACCCAGGGCCTTATCAATGCCTGCCTAGCTGGTCTAGTGATCAGCAAGCCAGGCAGTATGTTAAGCCAAGACCAAGGACGCCAAATGTGGGGTCGTCTGGCGCACACGTGCTGGTTTGTTCCCTGGGGTGGGCACGGCGTGCAATGTGTTCTGGTGCGCAGGTGTTGTGGGTTACTCCCCAGAGGAGGGTCCGGTGACGGACAGCCGCGGCGGATTCGCGGTGAGTGCTAACGCGTGCCCGTGCTACCACTATAAGCGGCACAGCAGGACACCGTGGAGTTTTTGAGGGTTGGAGTCCCACATAGCTAAAATATCTCCCCGTGGTAGCACAGTATGCATGAGCATTTCGAAAAACAATTTTTTTTTAATGAAATGTATGAGTTAATCAATTTTATTCAATCATCTAAATTAAAATTTATATAGACATCATCAGACATCTGTCTACATGGTCTTCACATGATATAACCAAGATTTTATCAGGACTTTAAAAGAGACTGTGACCTCTGAGTTTGTTTCGGCCTTTCTTCTCAGAGTAGTCAGATAGGAAACGCCGACCTCATCTAGTTTAAAAAAATATGATGGACATGTAAAAGTGTTTGTACAAACCAACTTACAGAAATAAAATCATTTATCATTTACATAGTATAAAATACTTAATTAACAATAACTACCTACACATACACATAAATAAAATAAAACTACGAACGCGAATAAAAGGGCAGGAGTCATGGGGCGTCATAAAATTTGTCCACATCGTTGTCAACGTGAAAAGTGCCCAGAACGCTGGCAGCATTGCCACGTTGGATGGCAATGCTGATTTTCTGGCCAAGGAAAAGCCCAGCCCTCTGGTCACGTGAAGAGTCGACTAACCGTTTGCTTACGTCTCGAAATACTCGAAGAGCACTCGGACCCCATGAACCTAATGTTTCAACCCCAAACGGCTCAAATATATAACTTCCAATAAGGTTGTTGTATTTGCGCCGTTTGAGGTTTTCTGCACCAGCAGCAACTCCCCCAGCACAGCCCGCCGTGCTAAGAAGATGGGATGGCGCATGGGTGTTGACACATGTTGCATCCCACACCAAAGGCCTACCCACCTTCCAAGGCATTATGGTCATCCCGTCTGGTCTCTTTCCATCGTCTTTACTTTTTTTTTTATATAGTCATGTCTGTTACAAAAGCTTACAAAATATAAAAATTTATTAAGTTATTACTTAACAACTATCGATGTCGAAAATCTGTCCGCATAATTTTTCATCACTTGATGTAGCTGAAGCCTTACAATTGTAAGGCGTGTCCAACATGACCGAACTAGTTTGACGGCACATCGCCCTTGAAAACTTCAACTTAATAAAGTGACACCTTACGACATAACTTACACCCACAAATATCGTCTTATCGCATCTAAACATCACTTATTAATAACCATGTCAATGAATAAATTATGTTCCGTGATGCATGATTTAATATTCACAAAACTTCAAGTGACCGGACGATACAAAGTTGTCAGAGAACAGCTGACCGCGATCGTTGCGTAAACGAACGAAATTTCATAAAAAATATAAGCTGATTATGTCGCTCTCGTCACGAAACGAGACAAGTGCAGGTTGTGGCTCTAATAATTGCTTCGAAACCAAACTGGAGCTTCGTTATATAAGCACAATAATTGTCTCTCGGTCGGAAACCGTCGCTACGCCCCCAGAAGGTCCGAAAATATTGACGTACTCCAATTTATCAGACGAGTGAGCAAATTACCTCTCCTTTTATTCTCAAGTTTTACTTCATCATCGCCTAGCCTTTTCCCAATTGTTGTTGGGGTCGGCTTCCAGTCTTACCGGATTCAGCTGAGTACCAGTGTTTTACATGGAGCGAATGCCTATCTGACCTCCACAACCCAGTATCTGGGTAACACGATATCCCTTGGCAAGACTGGTGTCAGATCTCAGGCTTCTGACTACCGTAACCACTGTCAAAGATCTTCAAATGACAGCCGGGACCAACGGCTTAACGTGCTTTCGAGGCACGGAGGAAACTCGGTATGTTGAAATGGTCACCCATCCACGGACCGACCTCGGCAAGCGTTGCTTAACCTTGAAGATCGACCCGTGCGGCTGTTATTATTTAGCCACCAGCTCCTCAATTTTTTTTTTTTTAAATTCGCAAGTTTTACTTAAAAGTGAAAAAATCTGCTGCAGAATGTGCGTTGATAAAATTAATTGAGGCTCCCCCAAGTGATAATTCGGACAAATAAAATGTGTTCGATGGTGAGATTCCCACGCGGCGCGGCGAGTGATTCCCGGCATGTGGAACTATGCGAAGTTTGGGTGGTATTGGCCGTTCTCGCCGTTACCCACTGCTATTAACATGCCTCGAATCCTGGGAAAGATGTTAGTCCACCGATGTAATGGAGAATTCAAGTTTTTCCTTTTAAATTAAGCGTTAGTAAAAATAACAAGAATATTTCTCGCGAGGAACATTTAAAAGTTTTGCGAAAGATCATTAAGATTAAGGTTGTCCTAGTCGACGGCACGAATTATTTTGTGCGCGGGGTTAAAATGCATGCTATCTCATCCGACAACACGTGCGAAAGAAATAGATGCTGTGATGAGCAGTAAGAAGCTAGTTCGCGTACGAATTAGCACTTTTGCAAGTTTGTAGCAAAATGGATGATGATTTAGGACGAAAACCAGCGCGCGAAATTTTATAAACAGACCTATATTTACAAAATAAAATTATTTGCATTGTTGAACTACTAATCTATCTCTGTATGGTGGCCGTTTTGCAATTTTCCTTCTTCTTATGGTATTTATTTAAGCCCAAAGATGCGTTAATATATATGGAACTTTCAACACTTATTATTTATTTATTTATTTTTTTCCATACAGGGCTGGATAGTTATGACGAGACAAATTGATATCATTTTTATTTTGAACGTACATCGTCAAACAGTGGAGTAATCGCCAGACTACGTTTGTATGGAAGAATGATCGGCTAGTGTAACCTTAAGTACTAATTTCGAGTGTTAAAAAAACAGTTAGTGCATATTTGAATGTTTCTTTTCGTGTAGGTGTCAGGACCCATGGGGCTGATGCACATAAATTATGGAAAGGTGACGTGTACAGGGCTGTCACGTCAGAATATCGACAGGTCACTCTTTACAAGATACCGCATGCAGTGCAGGCATTTAAGCTCTCCTACATCTTGAGGATCTTGACAGGACATCTGCGAAACAATTTCTGAAAAACAAAAACAGCGAGCCAGCTGTAAATATAATTATTATATTTATTCATTTTATTAACATATTTTTACATTTTTAAAAATTATTCTATAAAAAATAAAATGAAAACATTTGAAAATATAAAAATAGTAGCCCACCGGTATCGGGAACAGGGTCCAAGCTACCAGTGGTCAGGGCTCCTGAGAGAGGAACTTCCTAACAATACGCGCCGTGTCTAGGAGTACCGCTTTCTGGATCAAGCCCTTGATCCAGCTGCCCAACGAGAGTCTCCTCAGATGTTCGTCGAGGCTCTTAGCTATTATGCCATTGGTCGTCACGACTATCGGCACAATGACTGCTGTATTGACATCCCACATGTCGACAACCTCGCGAGCCAGCTGTAAGTTTATATTTTTGTGTTACATTGTAAATATACAACATTTGCGAGTTTTTTAAGCAAAATAACACTGTTTTCAAACTTTCCTTTTTAACAGTATGCAAAACATGTCATCCAAAACCGTCTGCCATTATTATTTCTCAAAAAAAAACTGGAGAAATTTGCCTACACTGTTCAAGTTAAAAGCAGGCCATGTATTATATTTAACGTCTTTTAAACCTACACACACAAGAAAAAGCCCAGTGAAATTGAACATTTACTCGTAAAAGCAAAGGTCACTGGTCACTGGATACTCACTTAATGTGCGTATTAACGTTACCTTTAAACGAACAGGTATGGAGTGCCGACATCCTTCATTAAGGTAGAACGTCAGGCCGTCAACTGGATTAAAAGATCGGATTTGATTTTGATTGATATTGCGGTGAAACTGCGGCTACACGACCACTCTCGGATTTTCTCGCGCAGTTAAGGGCTTGGACACATCGATGGAAGGTGGACTGTCGATCGTTGCAGGTGGCTTTAGAATTAATTTAATAGGTCGTAACGGTGAATTAGTTTAAAGAAAGTATAGTATGTATTGTTCTGTACGTAAGATTTGAAAGACTACCTATCGCGTGCTCAGGACAGACTTATTTAGACGTTTCTTTCTACCAACTGATCTAGTTTTTAAAATCCATCTAGAAGTAAGACAAAGACAAAGACAAAAGATATTTATTTCAACTGGGCCACCAAGCGGCACTTTTGAATGTCACAATTTAAATTTACATCAAAAATAAGAGTTGATTCTACCGTGCATTCGGAAAGTAGCTTGTTATGGAGAAGAATGCACAAGAAACCCCATACTTTTTAAATTTACATGGAATAAAAGTTGATTCTACCGTGCATTCGGAAAGTAGCTTGTTATGGAGAAGAATGCACAAGAAACTTCATACTTACTCTTTTAAAAACAAAAAAAAATATTTTTACAATATTGAGGTACATGAGTACATACATTAATAAATTCACATATGTGAGGACAATGCACCCAGAATAGCACTACACACTATACTACGTAAAGGTATAAAGTATTAAAAGTACTCACACATGTACTGTGCAGT
This sequence comes from Orthosia gothica, assembly GCA_949775005.1. Classification (NCBI taxonomy): domain Eukaryota; kingdom Metazoa; phylum Arthropoda; class Insecta; order Lepidoptera; family Noctuidae; genus Orthosia; species Orthosia gothica. The sequence goes on along the minus strand of OX459067.1, from coordinate 4,347,574 downwards.
TATATAATAGGTACCTACTAGAAAAACATTAACATCCGAAGCAGTTAAGTTATGACCAATCCCAACTGACGGCGCCCGTTCACGAACATGACGCATGAATCGACACCACCCAGCTCAACCATCATGAAGGGAACTGAATGATCCAACACACGCGCCACCATCAGAGAGACATTTGAGAGAGCATGACACACTCAACTGCCAGGGCACACACAAGTCAACGAACGTCACATAGGTATAGCAAATGGTAGATTTACAGTAGGGTACATAGTACCCACACACGTGCTGTGCAGCTATACAATACTAAAAGAAATCGAGTCTATACAACACAAACATAAACATATCATTTGTTTTTGCGCCCTAGTGGTTGTGGAGCAGGACTAGCATTGAGCGAAGCATTTTTATCATTGATGTAATCCCCCAACTTATAATATGCCTGCCTGCATAGTGTGCGTTTTATACAATTTTTAAATTTCGTCTCATTCAGTTCTAGAATGTGGGGAGGAATTTTATTGTAACACTTTGTACAGTACCCCATGAAAGATGAGGCCACTTTTGCCAGTCTGAAACCTGGTTGAACTAATTGGTCCTTATTTCTAGTAATGTAATTATGTCTGTCTCCGTTTTTACTAAAAAGATGTAAATTCTTTCTCACGTACATGACGTTTTCATAAATATATTGACAAGGAACCGTCATGATGTTAATGTCCTTAAACAGTTCCCTTAGAGAATCGCGCCGGCGAAGATTGTAAATCGCTCTGATGGCTCGTTTTTGCAGAATAAAAAAAAGGACTCAATGTCTGCAGCCCTTCCCCATAGTAAGATACCGTAAGACATTATACTATGAAAGTAACTAAAATAGACTAGCCTAGCGGTATCCACATCAGTAAAGTATATTATTATGGTCCTGAACCGACAAAAAATATATATTTATTTCTCGATAAAATTGTATTTCAGAACGCAGTCATTTTCCAGACATTATGAGCAATACAACAGTGGTTACGATTACATAATATATTATATCTTTAAAGCAAAAAAATGGTATAATATCAAAGACATTTCTTCTTAAATGAAATAGCCTTTGTCCTGCTACTGGGCTACGCATTCCCATATATTTTTGTAACTTGCCTTCTCCAACCGATCGGTCAGTTATAATATAACGAAATCACCTTCCACAAGAAAACGGACTCCTTACATTTTCATATAAATAAATCTGATAAACTACAGCCTGTGTGTGGCGTAGCCTTTAATCTCCACTCAGAAGTAGGAGCTATCTCACTGACTGCACATATGCGACGGATGCGAGGATTAAACACGACAACTCACCGTTCACAAAATATGATGAGCTGTTGCGATAAACAGGAGTTGCTGGTAACGAGGTCTGATGCCTGCCTGAGAGAATATATGAAATTAAATCTGATGGTATCACTTTACAAGTAATTGGCCGTAATGGTGATCAAAACTGAGTTCTTCTACTTTTACAAGCGAAAATGATGGGTGTCACGTTTATTTGTTGAAACTTTCATAGCAAATTGGACAAAACTTGTGTTACATTAAGGCGCCGATTCCCTTGAGTAGCTGATTTTAAAATGAGAATCACGTCTAAACGGCTCGTCGTATTTTTTTGGAAAAATATATGTTATATTAGACCATTTTCATAATAATTTGATCTGAGCAAAATTTGAGTTTTATTCGTATAACATAGTGTAATTAATTTGTAAAGTTATGTCTAAAACGGACAATAAAATAAATAAAATCGCTGGCCCAGGCTCCATACATTTCTGGAACATCTCCTTTAACACTATGATCAATCACTAAGATTTTGGTATTTCGACCTCTACCTTCGCTGACGGACACTTTGTCTGGACCCTCTGGTGGGCAACCATAAGCTCTTAGAGCAAGGTTATTTCCATTGTGCATAAGGGACAGATGTATATGACTTGATTACGTCAGTCCCTTTTTAACAATCGCACCATGATAGTTTTAACACGTCATGGTACGGGGGCAGGTCTTAGTTATACGCAATCCATGATCATATTAATATGCCTAAGTCCTGAATCAAATCTTCTATTATTATAAATGTGACAGTTGGATAGATGAGTGTGTGAATTTGTGGAAGTATGTTTGTTACACAATCAAGCTAGAACGGCTGAACGCATCTGGATGAAATTTGGCACAGAAATTGATTATAGACTACAATAACATATAGTATACTTTTCATCCCGGTATAATGTTCCCTTGGGATAAAAAAAAAACACTTTTAACGCGGGTGCCGCTGGCAGAAGCTAATAGGTACATAAAAACAACTTATTAATGCTACACTATAATTACATAAAGTTAGGTACTTTGATAGCCTTACATAGGAACCAATCACAACCGTCTTACTGTATACCAATATGTAGTAGCTATATATCCTCACTAGGTACGAGTAAATAGGTACACTACAATTATAAAAACGCGAATATTATCATGTTTTTCCTCTTGCAGATCTATAAAGCAATAAATTCAATTGACTGTTGACGATGTTTATATGACAGATCTAAGGACATCTGGCCGGGAAATGTCTACTTATTATATTATTAATACGATTACAAGCAAAGCTCGTGTGTGTAATAAAACATAATCATTATAATATTCATACTCATCATGTGCTACAATAAATGTGCCTTGAAAATAACGCGTTATGTCAATAACGTATAAATATTCTGGCACTGTCGGTTAGTTATGTTTATTATATACGGTCAGTATTATATTAAATGCAAGCAATATAAATAATTATTGTGTAAGGATAGTATGAGGAGTCATATTAGGAATGATTTTGTTTGCACACTTTGTAAACAAGCATATTACAAATAAGATGATTATATTCAAGATAGGAATGCTAGGCAACATGCTGGTCCTGCTCCTTAGGGAAATCTTTACTGTAGACAAAGTCAAACTGGTTAATTTATATGATATTCATAATTATAGTAATGTCTTTTTTTCTTCTCTTTTTTTAGAGAAATTGACTGGCACACTGTTCCGTTTTTGTTGAATTAGGTAATTATCTATGTTTGCAATATTTGTAAGTAAGTGAGAACCATGTTCCTATTTATCAAATGATTGAATTTAACTGTGAGTGCTTGTAATACTTTATACCTATACGTAGTATAGTAGTGTTAGTCTGCGTGCATCGTCCTCACGTATATGAATTATTTATGTATGTATATAAATATTGTAGACACTTGTTTTAAAAGAGTAAATGTGGAGTTTCTTGTCCATTCTTCTCCATAACAAGCTACTTTGTCGAATGGATGGTAGAATAAATTATTATTAATCTTAAATTTATATTTTTGACGTTTAAAAGTTCTGCTTAATGGCCCAGTTGAAATAAACAATGTTTGTCCTGTCTTTGGATGATCGTTCATCGATGGTAGATAAAAAGCGATATTTAGCGAGAAAGCAACTGTTTTTACATCGATATTAAGTCTTCGAAAACATCGACACATCGATGTTACGAGTTTAATATCGAAACATCGATGTTATACTCTTAGGCTCTAGAGGAAGTAGAGGATAGCGTGAATTGGGAGTACTTGATATATATTGCCCTGACTTGTCGTTTCGTTCATAATCATCCTTTTACTAAATGTCACATATAATGTAACCGTCTGAACGATTACGCATTTCCTTTGCGTTACAAGATTTAAAATAAAAGTAATAACGTTTTGTCAGTTTGAATGAAATTGTCACGTTCACTTAAACTTTATTCTATATTGAAATGTAATAAATAAGTTAATTTTGCCACCTAAAACATATTTTTCGTAAATCGATAATTTTTTGTCACCGATGTTTTTTTAGTATCGATCATCCCTAAGTGATATGAAAGAAAAGAGAGTCATTGTGTCATTCACGAAATGGAAGACGAAAACGTGTAGCGCCGACCACAAATAACATGGGACAAGGGCAGGAAAATGATGACCAAAGTCACCGACTTCCGAAGCAAAAGCTCATGTGGTCCCATTTCAATTAGATCAAGATCTGATAAGTATTTTTAAATTATACTTAATAATGCGTATTTTTAAGGTAACATCATCATCATCATCAGCCTATTAATGTTCCCACTGCTGGGACACAGGCCTCCTCTCTGAAAGAGGGAAAGGGCCTTAATCCACCACGCGGGCCCAGTGCGGGTTGGTGGATGTCACATATCTTCGAATTTTTGGTTCTAGGACATGCCGGTTTCCTCACGATGTTTTCCTTCACCGTTTTGAGAGCAGTGGTGAAGAAATAATTTACACAAAGTACAAAAGGTAACATAAGGTACGAAAACTAAAAAGAGAAAAATAAAAACTTATTAAGAAAAAATTTACCGACTTCCAAAACAAAACACCACAAAGCGAAAAATAACTTTCTTTTCGCAAGGCAGTGTCAAAAACGAAAAAAAAATGATACAAAGACTAGTCTACGTAGTGTTTTATTTTGAAAGTCGTTTTAAACTTTTTTTTTTTTTATAAATAATAACCAATGAAAAGGAGCAGTGGTAGCCCAGTGGTATCGCTCGCGACTTACAAGTTGTAGGTCGTGGGTTCGAGCCCAGGCAGGCGCTTTACTTTGTAAAAAATAATTTCTACACCACTACTCTCAAAACTGTGAAGAAAAACATCGTGAGGAAACCGGCATGTCCTGGAACCAAAAATTCGAAGACATGTGACATCCACCAACCCGCACTGGGCCCGCGTAGTGGATTACGGCCCATTCCCTCTCACTGATAGGAGACCTGTGTCCCAGCAGTGGGAACATTAATAGGCTGATGATGTGAACCAATGAAACTCAGCGATAGTGTAGCGTTGATATATATTAAAAATAGTATCGCTACCTTGCGGAATCTCCTGTAACTCTCGGGTCTTTATTTGATCACCTATAACAAACAAATAAACTAACAAACATAACCTCTTTATAAATAAGACATAGTTTAAATAATATCAATATACTTATTTTTAGTTAACTAGTTACCTAAAAATATGTATATTGATCCTAGGGAGGAGCGGAACCATCCAATACAAGCATTATTACATGCTTCCTGGGTAGTTATAGCGACTGAATAATATTGTAAAAGAATCGTTAAACAAATAAACTATTCTGTTTTATTTATTTATACAAACATTTCATAGACAATGCATACATATCCTAGGATTTGTATCGAATTCCTAAATGGTTCAAGGAAAAGTTTTTAATAAAAGAATGAATGAATAAATAAATCCAATAAATAATATGTTAAAACCAATATGTTAATAATATGTAAAAAAAAAAGTTAAATCAAAAAATCAAAAAACCCGACTGCTTCAAAAGCGAACTAAAAAGACGTAAACAAGGATAAAATCATGCTATAAAGTCGGAGGATACATATTCGCGGGCTGGCTGACCAAAATCTGGTGTATCCTCCGCCTGCACAGCATGATTTTTTCCTTGTTTACGTCTTTTTAGTTCGCTTTTGAAGCAGTCGGGTTTTTTGATTTTTTGATTTAACTTTTTTTATTTATAAGTTTTTAGTTAATTTTTTTTCGAATTAGATACATTTAAACATATAAGTGTTATATATTTTTGAAATCACCTCTTAAAACCCTTTATTTTGATACCCCATACAATGGGTTTGGAAGAAAAAAAAATTTGGTACCCCACAATATGTCGCCCAAAAACCGCCATTTTTCTATTGTCCAATTTTAACGCAGGGTTAAGACGAATCGATTGACGTTTGAATCATCAAAATCGGCCAACGCGTTTGGTCTCTGGAACGCCAAATAGGAACAAACATACATACATACATAAATACATACATACATACATACATACATACATACATATATACATACATACATAGACTGATAAACACATTACCCTCCTTCGGCAGTCGGGTAATAAGTATTTTAGATTCATTTAAAGTTATTGTAAGTATAATAAAAGAATTTTAAGAGTATCAGTTTTGCAATAAATTTTCTAAAATATTTGTCACAGATTAAATTGCCGAGACTAATGATCGGAACGAATTCAATCAGGTTTTTATTTTAATTTCTAGACAATTATTAGATTTAGAATCAACTATCGAGATGAAATTATTGATTTACGATTTGGAATGTTTTTTTTAAGGTCTTAATCAGAAAAAAAAAAAGATTTTATAGGCTCTATATAGCATCTAAAGTGATGCCTACATGGAATCACCGTTGGCGTGGTGGTTGAGCGATCGACTGCTGTGCTGCATGTCGTGCGTTCGATTCCCGCACGGAACACATATTTGTATGGCCTACAGATAGTTCTTCCGGATCTGGGTGTTTTGTTTATGTGACTTTTTAGACCAACCCACGATACAGCAAGAAATTCCTAGTGTGGGAAAACGATAAAAAAACCCTGCCTAGCATTTTCCTAACTACGTTTGGGTCGGCTGCCGGTAATACATGATCCAGCTGAATACCATTATTTTCATGATAAGGCTTTTACATGGAGCAGGTAACTGCGTATCTGACCTCCAAAACCTAGTAACTGGGTAATTCAATTCACGATTCCTCTCGGCAAAACTGGTCCCGTCGCCACATTGACTGGTCCCGTCGCCACATTGACCGGTCCCGAGCGTCCCGCATCCAGCGTATCCCCGCAACCTTCACCAGGTAATCGTTCCACCTTCCAACGTAACGTCTTCCGGTTCGCGGTCGCCACTCCAGAACTTTTCTGCCCCATCGGCTATCCGTTCTGCGAGCAATGTGCCCTGCCCACTGCCACAATTCTTCGAGCTATATCGGTAACCTCGGTTCTCTTGCGGATCTCTACATTTCTGGTTCGATCACGCAAGAATACTCCGAGCATAGCCCTCTCCATCGCCCTTTGGGTGACTGTAAGATTTATGATGAGGCCCATTGTGAGCGACCACGACTCAGAGCCATAAGACATCACTGGCAACACACACTGGTCATAGACTATCGTATTGAGACACTGTGGTAAGTTGGACGAGAAGATACCGCGCAACTTCCCGAACGCTGCCCAGCCGACTCGGATTCGACGGCTCATTATTTAATAGTTCGGGTATTTAGAGATTCCTAAATCAAAACAAGGTTAATTTACCAACGTTTATCTAAAGTACAGAGTATTTCCTAACGTTTTGAAAGCGTTTAGTTCTTGGGACACTGACAAGTTTGCCAGCAAAGAGGCGGAATAAGTAGCATAGGTGGAATAGTCTGGCAATTCATCTCGATTTGTCTGCCGGGTCACGGAGGAGCGAACGTCGTGACTCCACGACACATATGCGCCTGCGCAGATTTGTACAGACAACCGACAATTGCAGATTTATAAGGGATTTTTAATACCTATTCTGCCGTGAAAATTTAAGATTAAATGATAGACAAGTTTTTTTTATAATATTAGAAAACAGAAATATTACTTTTAATTATGTACATTAATAAATATATGACAAGAACAAAGCTAAAAAAGCAACGTTACTTAGAACGAGAGAGTGATGACAAAAAGTTATTATACTTTTCTTTTTTCAGTGTAAATATATAGAAAACTAGCTTCGGCCAGCGGCTTCGCCTGCGTGAAAAGTGTTTTCTTATCCCAATGGAACATTATACCGGGTTGAAAATTACCCTATGTGCTATTTCAGACTATAATCTATATCTATGCCAAATTTCATCCAGATCGGTTCAGCCGTTCTAGCGTGATTGAGTAACAAACACACACACACACATCCATCCAAACATTCACATTTATAGTATTATTAAGTAGTAAGATAATACATAAATTTAACAATTTCTCACCAATTAGTTGCTGTCGCTGTATAGTCCAAGCTGATGAAATCAGTATTTTACACGAAACAACTGTCATTTGACCTCCGCAACCCTGGCAATACCGATATACTGAAGTTGCAAGCAATTACTATAGGATTTAATGGGAAATTAAGCTATGCAAATAAACAACACCGCAAAGCACCTGTCTTATTTTTATGTTCCTTTTCAATTTACAGTTTCCATCGGCGTTTTAGTATCCCATACAGCAGAGTTAATGGTAGCACTACAGGACTCATAATTTATGAAACCTATAACAAACATCTAAAATTTTATATGTAGCCAAGTTATTTACAATCTATTCACAAGCATGATCGACTCTCTCGTAAAATTTCTGCTATGACCAAATAACCGCCCAAGGGACACACATTGAACTCACAAATAATGGACTTTGAACTTTTTGCTAATCACTTAAGGTCCGCAATCCACCGCAAGATACTTACAAAGAAAATAATCTTATGATTTAGGGCTCCATATCTGTCAACTAGCGACCGATTATTGTGAATCTGTTTGCGAACAAATAGGTTTATTGGCCACTGTCGTAATAAAACTGCATGATTTATCAATGGCGATAGCGGACGATAACATTATTTTGACGTCAAATGATGTCATTGATCTGTACCGCTACCATATTGTGTTTCAGCCGCATTGTGCACATAGACACAATCTTTGTTACAAAGTTGCAAAAACAAAACAAAACTTCATTCGTGTTGTGGTTTAAAATTGTTTTATCGTAAAACAATATATGGAACAGACGCAATCAGAGCTATAACGGACGAAACGATGATCAAAACCGAAGAAGATTGCGTTTCTGTTATGTTGCAAACTGATTCAATAAATAAATAAACGACACAATTTGCCTCGATCTACAAAGAGGGTCTGTTGAAGGTTTTTATTATGACATTCATAAATATAATAAAAAGGCTGTACAGTCATCATAAAGATAAGTAGATAACCGGTATCGAAAATAGCGGAGTAGAGTTGTGCAAGTCACATCTCGCAGGACAGGACCAATCGCCAAGGTCCTGCGCAGTCGTGCATGTCACTACGTGCGCACTGAACTAAAATTAAAATTAACTCAAGCCTTTGATCGCGAATCGGTTGGAGCATTCGACAAAGCGGTCTTCAATACCGTAATAAATGAAATTATTTTGTAAGCAAATAAAATGAGACTGCAAAACTGATTGACGGAGCATTTTGTATCACCTGTCGAGCATGTCTTCTTGAAGAAAGAAAGAAAGAAAAAAAGAAAAATATTCATTTGTGACCCGCACAGGAGACACGAGAAAATAAGCATACACTTAAACAATAATAAAATAAAAAACCCTGTGCGAGACCAAAAAGGCTCCTATCTCAGCATGTGCAGCGATATCCAAAAAAGGTAATAACGCTGCGCTGATATTCTGATAGGGCCTACTGTTGCCAAGCTTGTAATTCTGAAAATTTAAGAGTGAAGAAGCTTCGTGGTTTTCAATTATTCACACAATAATGTGGGAAATTATGATTTCACACCTTTTGAAGATGCAACGAAATTTTTCAGCCATTCCAGCTAGATCACTGGTTTTCTTGTAGCGTTATCTTTTGTTACTTCACTATTTTGGTAATTTATATCGAATCATTTTATATTGCCTCCAAAAACCTACGCTACGTGAAAGATTTAATGTTATTCGATAAACATTAACCCTCTTACTAATAAGCGCAGATTAAAGTTATACCAGGTATAAACCTACGAAAATGTATGGGTATACCTTTGTTATACCTGGTATAACTTTATTCCGTGTTTATTTATTAGTTCTATAATAACTCAACACATGAGTTCAAGAATCCAGAAAACTAAAACCAATAGCAACAGAATGACAAAGTAACTGCAAATTGATACGCCGAATAAATATTTAGTACACTGTTAACCTACATAGTTGCTTAATAAAGCAATTAAATGTAATTTAATCGCAAATTAAGTAAGGAAGATAAATGTGGACTCTCAATATATATCGCGCCACTAAATCTATGCGCACGCGCCGATGGTACGAAAGAACCTTAGTTTAAACGCGAGATAAGATCACAGACAAATTAATCTAATAATAAATAACGTTAATATGCATGTAGAAGTTTAGGATTTCTATCAATACTCTCACCCATAATAATTAGAGAGCAATTAGCTGAGAACAAAATATAAAGGTTGCTAGAATTTATTGGCGCAGATGTTAATGTCTGTCTGTATGTAATTAGTTGATGTTTTGAATGTGATTGCGATGTTGTGCAAATAGTGTGGGGTAATCGAAACTTAGATTGGAATCAAATCGTAATGCTGGAGGAATTCTGTCTGAATTATTACAAACTTTTTCAGTTGTAAGCATTTTTTCCATTTACAACGACGCAGACGAACTTTATGATGCACAATAAGTGCTTGCCCTCGCCTTTTACATATTCTAGTATATAATTATTATTATCAGTTTTCATATACTTTGTTATTTATTAGTCCATATTATATAATATATACTTTCTTTTGTAAATAACACTATATAAATAACTATCATAATTTCAGCCGAAAAACGTCTACTACTGAACATAGGCACGGGGTCCCAGAGCGCTAAGAAAGAAAATTTGGTTTAAATAAATCTCACTAGATGGCGCGACATGCACCAAGTTGTTATTGAATTGCGTGTAAAATTAACATTTTCTGGAATTGAATATAAAAATTGTATGTTCTTGTTTAATCAACTCTCCTAAACACAAAATCATGGAATATTGGGCTCTTAATTCACATTTCAAAGATTATTTGAACGGTTATTGATGCCAATAGATGGCGCGGTATTAAATGTCTGAGGCGTTCCAATCGATTGTTTAAATTTGTATTGTAACACATTTTGGTGCAATGAAACTGTAAAAACCTGCAAAAAAAATACGATAAAACAAATCTTCACTGTATTTAAAGAAAAAAATATTCATGCACCGAGTAAACCCTTTTACTTGCAAGTCGCTGCTAACACCATCTATCTATCGCCATGGAACGGTACCGAACGCGAACGATACAAAAAATAATCGGTTTCAAAGACAAAGACAAAAGATATTTATTTCAACTGGGACACCAAGCGGCACTTTTGAATGTCACAATTTAAATATACATGGAATAAAAGTTGATTCTACCGTGCATTCGGAAAGTAGCTTGTTATGGAGAAGAATGCACAAAGAATGAAAGGATGCACAAAAAATGAGAAGAATGTTTCATCATCATATCATCATCAGCCTATTATTGTTCCGACTGCTGGGACACAGGCCTCCTCTCTGTGAGAGGGAATGGGCCGTAATCCACCACGCGGGCCCAGTGCGGGTTGGTGGATGTCACATGACTTCGAATTTTTGGTTCTAGGACATGCGGGTTTCCTCACGATGTTTGCCTTCACCGTTTTGAGAGCAGTGGTGATGAAATAATTTACACAAAGTAAAGCGCCTGCCTGGGATCGAACCCACGACCTACAAGTTGTAAGTCGCGGCCGATACCACTGGGCCACCACTGCTCAATCAGACGAAAAACGCTAGTTACATCGCCGCGGTTTTTTTGTATGGGATGAGGCATCTGTATGCTAGTATTATATTACCCCTAATTGTCACCACATTAAACGGTCCTGTGCGTCTCGCATCTTAAACTAAGGTCATTGGTCCACGCAGCATCTTCCGGCCCGCGCTCGTCACTCCAAAAATTTTGGTCACATCGATGTTAGCATACTGAAAAAACGTGGACCGTGAACAGTGAACATTGTTAATATCCTTCAAGCAACTCATACTAAGATACAATTTATCTTGATAATGGTAGACATATTTTACTATAGACATAATTTAGTAGTCTATTCCTGCTTCTTTACTATCAAGATAGTTAACTTAGGGATCGTCTTTCAAAATATCAAGTTCTCGTTTCGAAGTATCTTCTTGAGATTATGTTCCTATAAAATGTTTAGATTGTAACTGTATTTCAATATAATAATGGGATATATGCTCCCATACAAAAATTTACCTATTATTAGAATTATGTTCATGAAATCTGAGATGTTCTCAGATTTAAAATCTATAGCATGAAATAGAGTAATTTATTTATTTATTACTAGCTTCTTCCCGCGGTGTCGGTTCCCAAGAACACATGAACAAACAAAACAATTAACCTCAATAATACATTAGATAACTCAACCCAAAATACAACTTGATCTAAATCAAGGTGCTTGTCTAAGTATAGATACCAAATCCGACAAAGCACATCTGACAGATGTCCTAAAATGGATAACCAGCCCAATGAATATGCAAATAAATAATCCTAAGTACTTCACAAATAATATCGTGCATAAAATAAAACATAGTGTATAATTTTCATACATTTTTTGTTGCAAATAATACGCTATAAGCATGCATTGTTTGCAAGGTCGTCTTGTGGGTGTAGACGAGTTTTTTTTATCGAATTACAGTATTATATAATGTAATAAAACAATTGAGTGCAGGCTTCGAGAGTATACCTTTCATTTTCGATATGACACATACAACTTTCAATGCTAATAAGTATATAAAAAAGACAACATATTGAAGATTTTTACTTGTTTGCGAATTTGTATGTGTTTTGACTGTGATGTACTTCAATTTGCCCTGAAAATTCCACATAATAATACAAACGTGTAAAGCGTATGTACAAGCATTCGTTACTACGACATTAAAGTAAGAGGCAGTCACTCCCTATTCTAGCTCAGACTGTGACCAACAGCTATGACTTTCAGGATCCACAAAAAAACGTACATCGGACACTTTTTGCTTGTTTTGCAAACTTTGTGACCAATCGATTAAAAAAATTGTCATTAAAGAATATTTTTGGACAATGTTTGACCTTGTTGCGTCTTTGCGTCACCCGTCACTCTCGAGCTTTGTAATTTACTGCGAATTCTTCAATGCTGTACCTAATAAGGCCTTTTGTTGACCCTCCAAGGAAGTTTAACTACTCTATAGAGACGATAATTGCACGCCAAACGGACGGCTTTGTCGTTCAACTAAAATTAAATGGTAGGAAATAGATGCAAATCATTATGTGCTTTACTTTGACTGTAAATGTTTGAGACACGTGTCCTTGTTTGTAACTGTGCCACTTAATTACACGCAATTAATGCAAGCAAACATATTTCCTTTTACATTTCAAACGACGCTAAAACTTAACTTTCAGAGCAGTTAAAAAGCAAATAAAAACAAAGGTAGGTTTTATTTTGTCTCTATGGCGGAATTGCATATCACAGACCGGTAGACGTAGACGAGTTTTTGTACATATACAATAGGAGGATACCACTGAATATCATGTGGAAATTTTAAAACAATATGACAAAAATATATTATCTACCATTAAGGGGTGTAACGTTACGTATAGCTCTGTCGAGCTAAACGTAAGCCACGTTAATAAAAATAAAAGTAATTATAAACTAAAACTAAGAAAAAGGATATAGACAATAAAAACTAAGGGCCGGCTTTTCACGACGTGGGCAGCTAACCAGGCAGCAGGACGGGCAGGAAGAGGTGGTATGCTCGAGGTTGGCAGGTGAGCAGGCACCACGACGGACAAGCAGGCAATCGGGCAGGTACGTAGTTGAGTAGGCAGCAGGACGGATAGGCAGGCACACGGGTAGATGGTCAAGGCAGCTGAACTAATAGTCAGGCTAATAGGCAGGTAGGCAGTAACACAGGTAGTTATGCAGGCAGCAAGGAGTCTCGAGAAATAGGGCTGTGGCGTTACACGCCGTAATTACGAATGTGTATTTCTTCGTATGATAGGCAGGAATCGGAAATGATACACAGTATATCACACACAATAAATTCAACTGGAGCAAGTAATACACTTACACAAGCTGGAAATTCACAGTTTTGAGAGTTTTTCGGAATAGAAAATACACTTGGTATTATAGTACTCAGTAGTCAACCGAGTTTCAGCATTCCCTGCCAGAATCTGACTCAAAAAGCTGACGCCCTCTTTCCTTGTTCTGTCATCACTTCTCAATTTCAAATTCAAATCTCAATTAAGAAATCAAGACTAGAATGAATTAAAACGGTTCACAGTGGGGGGCAGTCTGCCGCTGACCTTATAATAATGTGCAACTAGCTTAAGGAAGGTCTAGGTATTCCATGGTATGTTATGTCTATGGCTGAAAATAAAATAGACAGACAGATGTCAGATGAAAATGTCAAGATTATAAAATATTCCAAGATTTTACAAATTAGCAACATAATTTAAGTTGTAGATATTAAATCAATCAGAGATAACTAAAAATATGCTTTTCAGGTGATAACAATATCAGAGAATACATAAAAATGAGTTGATACAATATCAAATGATATGAAGGTGTGGTTTGTATAGTTTTATAAAACGTAAGTAGACTAAAAGATGTGGAATGAATACCACAGGGGTTTAAAAAAGGTATAAAGGTACTTATGGAAGTACATACGTCTATTTTTCTGTCGGAAAATTCAATCGAAAAAACTCTATTTTATACATAAACATTAGCAGCCCACTCCGGCTTTTCACGGGTAAAATGAGCATATTATGTGCAGTACTACATGTTTTGTGGGGGACTACCCTGCTTATTGCATGTGTGCAAAGCAACTCAAGAGTAAATTAAAATTGTATAGAAAATTTACAAACACACTGAACATATAATGTCATCAAGACAAGCAACAACAGAGCGTTGAATTTTCATATTTCAATTAAATATAGACTAGGCTCTAGAAGCCAGCTATATTAAGCACATTAAAACCTAATATGTTTTTCTTAAAATTAGTACCTTTTTACCAAACACAAAACGAGAATGCGACGTCAAGTGAGTCCCGTCATCGGTGTGAGACCTGCGCTTGAATTTATTTGCGCGCGCGTTAATATATACTTTGCGATAACTCCTAAGATATTCATTTCAATTATGTGGTGTAAGGTGTAAAGGATTATCATTGTGCAGGAAATGCTTAAGGTAACTATTATTTTTAAGTTGATAAGGATTTATACTGTATCCGTCTAAATAGCTTTCCAAGTCCATTTTTTTGAGGAATATGTATAGTAAGCTTAGAATGAGTATAGTAAGCTATCCTTAAAATATATATAGATATACCCCATCGTGACTTTTTTGTACACCTCTAAAAGAAGAATATCCCTCTATACATTGTTTTGTTATATCTCAAAGGGATTAGGCAGAGTTTTCGATGAAAGCTCCCAGCTGGCTTGACTTTTTCAATCTACAATTATCGTCGTATTTAAACCAATTTACACAAATCTTAATAAATTATACACATATACCTTCCTCATGAATCACTCTACCTATTGGTGAAAACCGCATGAAAATCCGTTCAGTAGTTTTTGAGTTTCTTGCGAACAGATAGACTGACAGACAGGCTCACGCGGCGGGGGACTTTGTTCCATAATATTTAGTGATAGTAATAGTGAAGTGCTCTAAATATTATTCCTAGATATAAGTATTCAAAAGGCGTCATCAGAGCTGCTTCAGATAAAAGCCTCTTCCACATTTCTCAAAAGACTTGTTACCAACTGTCTGTCTCATTCACTGCCCCCAGCTACTAGTTACACCTATATAATTAAATGGCGACATTTTTTGTCCATCAGTCCGTCTCCTGAGGCCTTGACAACACGGAAGACTCTTAACACTTAACAACATTTAGCTACTGGGCATTAGTTGTGTTTAATGTTCTACATACAACATTAAACGTTAGATATCCTAGACTTGTATAATGTGTGCTAAAAAATATTTACTGTTTTAAGAACGTTTATTTTATGTAAACTAGATTTGTTATAGTTGATATATTAGATATAGTTGTTTCAGAATCACTTACTCTGTGAAGACCTACGTAAAAGTAACTGTTCGAGTGCTATGATGTCACAGACACACAAGTAGACCGTCAAGCAGACAAAGACTTGAAAATTACACTGCTCTTTTTACGCAGAAATCAAAAAAATACCTTTGTAACAAATTGTTCCAGATTCGACAACAATAGTATAGACAATGCAACAAAAACTAATCGGATACAGGATGTATCGAAAACTGGGACAGATTGGCGAACATTCAAACAAGAGAGCATCAACACAATACACTTGATCGGTGGTACCTCCGTACCAGGCGACACTCACGACAACTGTATACTCGCATCGTCAAAAAAAGCGTACTCAATTTCACGCAACATAAACTCCGTGATCGCTTTTTGCCATCTTATGATGACAAACGGCTATTTCCTAGTTGGGCTAATTGTCCAGGCTCATTGTAGCCGCCTTACTCATCGACGTTTTTGTCCCCATCGGCCCTCACCTTGCACTTTCGATTTTGCTCGGGTTACGCATCGATCTGATCGAAGTCATTGAAGCCCGCGGCTGTCTTTGTGTGTTACCAACGACCTGAAGTATTCCGGTTTCGGTTCCAAGAAACAGCTTTGATATCTCTTATTACAAAAACTTGATGTCCTTTGTGTTTCCCCAATTTCGTGTGAAATATATTCGTATCTGGTCGAAATGGAGTTAATATGTAACAAAGTTCGATTCGGACTCGAATCTCGTAACTAGCAATGCTCACGGTTTCGGTCGGCACTTCAACTTACTTTCAACAATTCGTGCAATAAAATAAACGTGTCTACAATTCAAGTTATATTTTGTGTTAGATATAATTTAGTTTAGCAAACGTCGTTGTGAGTTATTTAACAATACTAAACTGTAACCCTAACTTAAACCTGGGGCCACAAATTATAGGCACGCTAACAGACAAACATTCCGGCTTACAACATTATTATTAGTTAAGTTGGAGACAAATCGTTGAGTAACGCGAGGCCATTGAAAGTAATTAAGTACAAAACGGAGACGCGGACCACCTTGGTGACAATTTTAGGGCTTCCTCGTCAAGGACGATGGTTTTTTTGACAACCACTGCGGAGGCAAATTTCTGTGGTTTCACAAAACAAGTTAAAATCTCAACTTTTTTAACAAAAACGCACCAACGGCTGACTGGTTTGTGGAGTTGGGTCTCTCAGGTTTTTTAGAAAAAGCTGTTAGTATTTGAGGACATGGAAGAAAACAGAAAAATGTCGCTTATTTTTGTACAGGTCAATGTTTGCCCTGCAATAACATAAAGTATACCGAGGTATTTCCTAATTCGGATACAGAATTTCAGTTCGAAAAAGAAAAAGTGGATGAATCTTTCAATCCAGAATACAAAAAAAAAAAACTTTTTACAAAAAATACAACCGACTTCCAAATAAAAACACTACAAAGTGAAAAATAAATTCAATTTCGGAAGTCGGTGTTCCTATTTTCGTTTCTTCGTTTTTTGACACCGACTTCCGAAATTGAATTTATTTTTCACTTTGTAGTGTTTTTATTTGGAAGTCGGTTGTATTTTTTGTAAAAAGTTTTTTTTTTATTTTTCACTTTTTAGTTGTGGTACATAATGGACCAGTTCTATAGGGAAGGTGCCTATAATGTCCAAAGTGAAGCCAGAATTGATTATCCCAATAACATGAAACTTAAACAAAACCGGTGGAATGAGAGTATACCAGGGTTAACTGTTCACACCTGCGTACCCTCTTTAGAGCGTACTAGTGTGATGTTATGTTATGTAATGGTAAAAACAATAAACAGACATGCGATTGCAGCTATCCCGAGTGATTTGCAGTCATTTATTAAAGAGTTCCGATGTATATCTCCAAAGTTCTTCATCAGATCTTGATGAAATTTAAATGGGACCACATGACACACACCAGCTTTCAAATAAAAAAAGAATCATCGAAATCCGTCCACTCAGTAAAAAGTTCTGAGGTAACAAACCTGACCTCATTGCTGATATAAATAACTATATACAGGGATTAGCCCAATAAAGTGACAATTTACACTTCAACTATTAAGACATCTTTGTTAAAGACCGCTCAACCGTTATCGAAGTCACATTGTCGCGTCGGGCCTGTCAGTGCAAGCCTTTACTCTTGCATTAAATAATATATAAAAAACTATATTAATCAACGATCAAACAGCATTACCTGCGGCCAGACCACCTGTACAACTCATAAAAGACAATTAAAGAACGTACAGTTGTATAACAGATGCCTATGACGTATACAAAATAGAAAGTGCCGATAAGAGCCACTTTTAATGGCTTTCAGTCTCGTTCGTAGCATGCAAATACTGTTACATCAATCGGTATCAAACTATCAACTGCCATTCAATTATCTAACGAACGACCTGCCTTGTAATTGACAATGTGTGTTTCTTTTTTGTTTTTTTTTGTATTGCAGCTTGCAACCTGGTTTGTAAAAGGAAAATTAGTTTGTTGGCTCATCGGATACCAATAAGCGAAAGTTATTAAAAGTATATACGATTTAAAACTTTGTCTATTGTAGTGCTCCTCTATGAACTAATAACAAAATAATATTAGAAAGATGAATGCTCTTCATTAAGTTTTCTCCATTGCTTCCAACAATTTCGGTCCCGGGTTAGTTGTCTAGCTCATCCGGCCATCACATGGAGTTGGACATGGAGTTTCCTTGCGTGATCGCATCAGAAATAAGGATAACCGCAGGAGAACCAAAGTTACCGACATAACCCGAAGAATTGCGAAACATAAGTGGCAGTGGGCAGGACACATTGCTCGCAGAACGGATGGCCGATGGGGCTGAAAAGTTCTGGAATGGCGACCGCGTACCGGGAGACGATGCGTTGGAAGGCCTCCCACTAGGTGGACCGATGACCTGGTTAAGGTTTCGGGCATGCGCTGGATGTGAGACGCACGGGTTAAGTCAATGTGGCGACGACGCCTGGTGAAGGCCTATTTCCAGCAGTACACCTTCTTGACTTTGCTAAAAACCAAAAAATAACATGTTGACATAAATACTAATCAAAGGCTCACGGAAGCATTCAAAACCAAGTACCACGATTAAAATTAAATAAACTATATCTAAACGCAATGATTGATTACAATTCAGTTGACATATTGTAAATTAAATAATAATTAATCAATTAATGAAATCAGATGTACAAGTCAATTTGTAACAACTCATAGGTAGCGGAACAACGGCTTTAAAATGATTAATTGTGATTAAAATAAAAACAGATCTGTAGCAGCGCTTTATGGAGTTGTAGTGTTAAGCATGTCATTGAATCGCATTGTATATATGTATTGATTAAAGTTAAATTGGTGTAAATTAAGAAACAAAGCTTCATTTTTAAAATGGCTGAAAAAATTGTAAAGCCCCTAAGTGAAATATGGTACAGTAAAGTCTTCAAAATAAGTTCAAAAAAATCAAAAAACCCGACTTCTTCAAAAGCAAAACCGGGTTTTTTGATTTTTTTGAACTTATTTTGAAGACTTTTTTAGTTAGTATTTTTTTCGAATTAGATACATTTAAACAATTAAGTGTTATACATTTTTGAAATCACCTCTTAAAACCTTTAAGAGGTTTTTATTTTTTGATACCCCACACGATGGGTTTGGAAGTGAAACAAAATTTGGGCCTCCACAATATGGCACCCAAAAACCGCCATTTTTCTATTGTCCAATTTTAATGTAGCCTATGACACTCGCAGGATTAAGACGAAACGATTGACGTATGAAACATCAAAATCGGCCAACGCGTTTGGTCTCTGGAACGCCATGTAGGAACAAACATACATACATACTTACATACATACATAGACTGATAAACACATTACCCTCCTTCGGCAGACGGGTGAAAACTAAAACCCGACTTCTGAAAAATTACGCTCCAAAAAGTAAGAAACAAGAAAATATTCCCGTAAATTTACCGTGTTCGTATTTCACAATACATTCTGCAAAGTAGCATACGACCACGGTTTTCACGGTTTTGACGGAATATGTCTCGCAAACGATAGGCTTGACAAAAATATGATGTACCAAACCCTACTTCTATTTTAAAATACCTTTTCAATGATACCACACATGATGAGGAGGGGCGATTTTTTTTTCTTGAATTCATGCTCCCCAGAGGGCGCTATATTCAATTTATTACTATATTAATATGTGACTTCGCATAGCCTACTAGCGAACAAACAAGACGCTTCCAACAACACCTGATTTGTCAAATTATGATAAGTAGTTTAGAAATTATGAAGGAACAGATGAACATACATACAAACTTACATACATCATCATCATCATCATATCAGCCGAAAGACGTCCACTGCTGGACATAGGCCTCCCCCAAGCGTCGCCACATTGACCGGTCCCGTGCGTCCCGCATCCAGCGAATCCCCGCAACCTTCACCAGGTCAATCCCCGCAACCTTCACCAGGTCAGGCTTCTTACATACATACATACCCACATACCGGTCAAAAATCTCCCTTTTGCTTTGCCGTAGTCGGGTAAAAAATTGATCCACATATTTCTCAATAAATATATTTTTACGTATTAAAAGGGAGAGAAAGCTAATTTCTAAATATCTGCAAAACCGAAGATGCGTGAAGTAGCGTGAGGATATTCAAAAGCCCTTTTTAACTTATAACACTCCTCTTTTTCGAAACGGAAATCATAATTACGCCGAGTAACCCTTTCGCTTTATCATTCAGATCATTGTTCGCCATTACATAAAATATTTTGTCTTTAATTACGTTTGTTTAATGACCCTGTGTCTCAGAATTAAATTTAATTTAATGTTATTACGCCCAGGAGGTTTTAGTGGCCCTGTTTACACCTAGATCTAGATTTAACTAATTATAAAAAGGTAATCTGACACCTGCAAAGGGCCAGGTTTTCACAACTAGTTATCTCGGCCAGGTTACCAAATGAAAGCGGTCGGTATTCTGCATATCTTACCTTTATGAATAAATAAATCACTAGGTTCTATATGTAGATTTGCGTTTCCTAGATGTTATTACACCAACTGTATCAGTTGCTTCATCTTATAAAATTGTATCAACATGGCTTAGGCAGAATATTTCATTAAAAATTCCTGTTAATACCTACTGCTTTATACCAAAGACTTGCTCATGAAAAGCACGTCTTCACAATATTATCCGATCCGATTACCGTAAAATTTCATATTTTATTTGTCTGTTTTGTTTGTGGCCCTCAACTGGGCAAAGGCTTCCTCTTCCTCCTTGCAAACCTCTCCGTCTTGTGTGATCCTTGATCAAGTCTGCCCCTGTTATCCCTTAAAACTCTTAGATACCAATAGCATCATTAAAGATGACAAGAAACTTATCATCATATCAGCCGAAAGACGTCCACTGCTGGACATAGGCCTCCCTCAAGCGCCGCCACATTGACCGCTCCCGTGCGTCCCTACCAGCGGATCTCCGCAACCTTCACCAGGTCATCGGTCCAACTGGTAAGAGGCCTTCCGACGCAACGTCTTCTGGTTCGCGATCGCCTCTCCAGAACTTTGCTGCCCTATCGGCCATCCGTTCTGCGAGCAATATGCCCTGCCCATTGCCAATTAAGTTTGGCAATTCTTCGCGCTTTGTCGGTAACCCTGGTTCTCTTGCAGATCTCGACATTACATAAGAAACTACTCAGATGATATTATTGTCTACGCTAACTTTATCTGCCAAAAACTACGTTCAAGATCAAGATAACTCTCGGCATCCCTCTCTAACCACTCATGCGCAGATAGCTTCAGTTTACCAACTCTTACATCCTCATAACCAATCCATAAACTTAGATCCTCGTGTGATACTAAAACCCAGCTGCGAGTACATCAAATTAGATATAGTATTAGATTAATAAGATCCGTTACAATGTCGAACATTAATAAATTTGTCCTACGTTATAGATAGCGCGAGAGTGCGAGCGTGGACAATGAGCCTGGCCTGAGTTATGGCCATGATGGCCCATTAGTCTCCGAAGCTACAGAATAATGGCCCAGAGAGATGTACTATCTATCCACCTAGATATGGCACTGGTATTGTGCCTTTAAGGTGTTTGGGCCTCCTTTAGAAATGTTTTAAGTATCTGTATAAGACAATATGATTCATCGTTACTGAAAATGGGTGGGCCTTGTAGGTATTTCAATTAATTTGTGTTTGTTAGCTTTGACTTCCTGTTAAATCATTAGGGTCAGCGGATCGTTCTGGGCCGTGTAGTCTGTCATTCGAATCACGGTAAACAAGTTTGATGGATTGAGCTCGCTCCTTCTCTGTTTGAGAAGAGTCGCCTGCCATAGAAATAAGCACCTACCTTCATTCATAACACAACTATGTTGCTAAAAGGATTTAGTTCTGACACAGATAATACTGGCATACAGATGCCTCATCCCATACAAAGAAACTATGCCGACATTTTTCGACGGACTATACGGACTATTTACGAAAAGTACATCGATCGCGTTCGGTTCCTTTCCACGGCTATACATGGTGTTAGCAGCGACTTGCATGTAAAAGGGTTAACTCGGTTCGTGACTATTTGCTTCTTTAAATACAGTGACGATTTGTTATATAGTATATTTTTACCATTTTTACAGTTCATTGTACCAAAATGTGTTACAATACAAATTTAAAAAATCGAGTGGCATGCCTCAGAAATTTAAAACCGCACATCTATTGGAATCAATTTTAAATGATCCGTTCAAATAATCCATGAAATGTAAATTAAGAGCCCAATATGCCATAATGTTATGTGCTTAGGAGAGTTGATTAAACAAGAAAATATATATTTTATGATCAATTCTAGAAAATTTAAATTGTACCCACAATTCGATAACAAATCGATGCATATCGCGCCATCTAGTGGTATTTATATGAACCAAATTTTCTGTCTTACCGCTGGTTCTAAAAAGTTCAGTTCAGACCATCCGAAAAATTCAGTTCAGATCACCCGAAAAAATGAAGAGTAACTTCAGCCAAAATTTATCATTGTATTACTCAAAGTTCATCCATCTTTCAATCCTTCTTACTTAACCATATCCAGTGTGCATACATCTACAATGCGATCCTTTGCAAATAATGGCGGTGCCAGCCGGTAAGTCACTAAGCGATGCTATCGCTCGTCGATATGCTTCTTTTTATGATCATTCCGCAGTCGTAGAAAGAGTTAGGCAATCTGAAGGAAGAAGGCTTTATTGGCTTGTACTTGGGGTCTTCTTGAAGACCAGTATTGAGCCTTTTATTAGAGACTAAGCATTTGTATCAGTTTTTGACGATTTCCTACTCAATAACCATCGTTGCTAATTAAAACGAATGTTTTTTTTAATACTTTTGCTGTGCGTTTATCTATTTTCATACTGCGACAAATTATAGAAAGTTAGAAGTGTTCGATTCAAAGACCACGCAACATACTAAGTAAGTATCAAACTAGAAAATTATAACTTAACGTAACGCCGCTGTATAGCTATACTTCATAAAAGATGGCTTGTTCTCTGCGACAATAAAGTATACGTCAGTTTGACATATTATGTCAAACTGACGTATACTTTATTGTTACGGTATTGTTAGCATGTCAAGCGCTATTGTTGCTGACAGCTGTAGCAGAGATCAAGCTACCTTTTATGAAGTATAGTTGCCTGCAGATGCAAATAATCGCGCTTCTTCCTCGTGGTCAAACTATTTTGTCAAACTGATTCGTTTCACTACATTTATGTCAATGATTTAAACACAGGTCATAAAACACAAAATCTCATTTGAAATAACATATCAATAGCAATAGCAGACAATACTATAACATGCTAAAATTACTACAAATTTAATCAGAGACCACGACACAACTGGCAAATTAAGTCAAAATAGATTATATGAACTGAAAACCTCTGATCTTTACCGACTCAATTAAGGCTGCAATTAAGCTGAACATGGCTAATAAGATGTACAATGAGTTAATTAAGACATGAGCCTGTCATGCGCCTACGCACACAACTTACATTCCCCATAGATACGACGAAGAGATTCACTCGTTGGCATTTCTAAATTACCCGATACAACTCCAAGAATTCGCGTAAACACTAATTAGAAACATTAACTTGTGATTTGTTTTACAAATGGCCTTTTTATACTAATAACAAATGGCGCTAGTTTACCTATTTCCTTTCTTGATGAAGTTTTATGTAGGACTATCAATGCTAAACAAGATCGTCAATGTGAAACTTTATTTTGTTCATTATTGCTCCTCTTAAAGACTTCTTAGACCTGTATAACGATGCCGTCGAAATTAACTTGTTAATTAGCAATCTGCTATACTTACCTCCTTCTTCTGTGTCATTAAGTTTGCATCATTACTTTTGCCGTTATTCTACGCTTTATTCTCAAGTCTATCCACTTCAGACTACTTAGAGTTGAACGAAACGCAACTTTGCAATGGTGAAATCTGCAAATTTTCTCGAAACTTATTCGATTCTATGTACTCCCATTTCTAAGTGTTGCAAATCCCGAATCCCTTAGTTTCCTAGAATAAATCATGGGCCACCTTTCATTCATTTCTCTAACCATGCTGATATCGTGTCGTTGAGGAGTGTGGTGGTAATCCTCTCTTATTTAGGCTTGTTTAGGTCTGAACAGCTTGAAAATAACACAAATGCTATAAGTAACCGATTGGTCCGAAGACGCAGCGTTGGACGGCCTCCCACTAGGTCGACCTATGACCTGATTAAGACTGCAGGAACAGGAACGGTCGTTGAGGTGACTCTTGGTGAAGGCCTGTGTTCAGCAGTAGCCCGGTCTTTTGCCTGAAATTATGATAATGATGCCTGCGCCCTGCGTTTTGTCCTAAAAAGATCATGCTCTAAAATTCTTGCTATTCACCTGGCGAATAAACCCTGATAGCTTGTGTTCTTGTGTAGCAAAATAGTCATTCTCCTGGTCATCTATAACTAGACTGGCATCGTGTTACTGAGTTGTCATCATCATCGTCTTGCTGTTGTCCCATGTTACTCGGGGTCAGCGCATCAAGTTTTCCTCTTCCATACCGTCCGTAGCAGTGTGACGTGTATTACGGTTGCGCAGCTCGCCATGATTTACCAATAGCCGAATATAATTATCCTGATAGCTTGTGCTCTTGTGTAGTAAATTGCTTGCCATTCTCCTGGTCATCTCTAATCAAGCTGGCATTGTGTCGCTGAGCAGTGCGGCGTGTATTACGGTTGCGCAGCTCGCCGGGGGCGTGTGTAGCTATCGATAATTTATCAATAGCCGAATATATCCTAGCAAAATAGTTGCCATTCTCGTGGTCATCTCTAACCAGACTGGCATCGTGTCGCTGAGCAGTGCGGCGTGTATTACGGTTGCGCAGCTCGCCGGGGGCGCGCGTGGCTGTCGATGATTTATCAATAGCCGAATATATCCTAGCAAAATAGTTGCCATTCTCGTGGTCATCTCTAACCAGACTGGCATCGTGTCGCTGAGTAGTGCGGCATATATTACGGTTGCGCAGCTCGCCGGGGGCGCGTGTGGCTGTCGATAATTTATCAATAGCCGAACATATCCTAGCAAAATAGTTGCCATTCTCGTGTTCATCTCTAACCAGACTGGCATCGTGTCGCTGAGCAGTGCGGCGTGTATTACGGTTGCGCAGCTCGCCGTGGTCGCGTGTGGCTGTCGATAATTTATCAATAGCCGAATATACCCTAGCAAAATAGTTGCCATTCTCGTGTTCATCTCTAACCAGACTGGCATCGTGTCGCTGAGCAGTGCGGCGTGTATTACGGTTGCGCAGCTCGCCGTGGTCGCGTGTGGCTGTCGATAATTTATCAATAGCCGAATATACCCTAGCAAAATAGTTGCCATTCTCGTGGTCATCTCTAACCAGACTAGCATCGTGTCGCTGAATAGTGCGGCGTGTATTACGGTTGCGCAGCTCGCCGGGGGCGCGCGTGGCTGTCGATGATTTATCAATAGCCGCCGCGATGCCTGCACGACGGCTCGGCCCGACACCACTCTTCCTGTCATATAGGACAAGGTAGGGGAGGCAGCGGTCAGGAGTATATGTTGCATTTCAATAAACTAGGGCAAAAATCAGGTCAAGCAGCAAGCATGTGATGATGACTTGATGTGGCAAATAATTTCTTCTAAGTTCATCTGCGATTACTTTTTCTGTGGAGCTTCTTAAAACAATAAGACTTTCAAATGCATGTACTCTTCCTTAATTAATCTTGGTTAATGGAAAAAAGCAAATACGGAAAACTAATTTTAACACGTAGACCGTAGTAAGCAAGCGTGGTGATCAATGCTTTGTCTGCTTGAATTACTGGCTTTTTTCCGGCTAAACAGTCTATCAACTGCACTTTCTCAGTCTCACCTAGTAAGATGGGGGTACTCCAATGACCCACAGTGCGATTGCGGAGCCAGGTCCCAACTAATGCCTCACCTTTAGTAGTGATCTCTCTTCAACAACACCTGGAAGATAAAAGACCTTTGTGAGGCACATGACAACGCTTTTGGCGTGGCTATATTCTGGTCAAAATATATGAAATTTTTGGCATCATCGATACGACGAAGAAAAATACTTTCTCAGGGCGTTTTTGACTGATGCAGTAGGTTCAAGACCAGTTTGACTAAACCAATGTTCCGACCGATCAAATCAACTTATCTATAACAGGACATAGGCCACTCCATATAGCACCATAACACGTTGTTAATTAGTAGATATCCAACTTCTAGCAGCCATCTAATCGCCTAACTTTAGGCTCTCTGGCGCAGGATCTCTCCACGCCTACCGAGTAAGACCGAGTCCTGAATTCATTTATTATAATTCATTTCTAGCTCCTCAATTCCTAACACTTCTCGCTTATACCTCACACCACCGCCTAATCGTACTGTCCCTTCAGTCCCCGCCCCGCGCGCCCCTCTCCCCCCCGGAGCCTAGTTGCGCACGCGTCGCCACGCCCTGCCCCTACCCGCGTTAAATATATCATAGGTCATCTGGCCAGGTTTGTCGGCTTGCCTACTAAAAGCTCAACTTTACAACTGGTGCCGAAGTATAGATATAGTTCGCTATGTGACTCGGTGATAGTGTTTAAGTAGTTCAGGTGTCCTGTTCTAGCCTATGTTTGGTTATCTGTGGTAATTGACAGTGTTGTAATATTTAAAGGATAGGTTTTTGCTGTTTCGACATGCTTTAAGTAGTTGGTTTTGGTTCCTGGGGGTAAGGTGTGTAAAGTTACCACACTTAATGCGTAGACAACCGAGAGGTTATCCTGTTTATAATATTAGATAAGCATGCT
This sequence comes from Orthosia gothica, assembly GCA_949775005.1. Lineage (NCBI taxonomy): Eukaryota > Metazoa > Arthropoda > Insecta > Lepidoptera > Noctuidae > Orthosia > Orthosia gothica. The sequence continues at coordinate 4,320,614 of OX459067.1, read as the reverse complement.
CGACAACACTCACTATTACCATGGGGTCCGGGGCGCTAACAAAGAAAATTTGGTTCAAATAAATGTCACTAGATGGCGCGATATTCATCGATTCGTTATTGAACTGTGCGTAAAAGTAACATTTTCCAGAATTCATCATAAAAATTGTATGTCTTTTTTAATCATTTCTCCTAAGCACAAAATTATGGCATATTGGGCTCTTAATTCACATTTCAAAGATTATTTGAACGGATCATTTAATATTGATTCCAATAGATGGCGCGGTTTTGAATTTCTGAGGCATGCCACTCGATGTTTTAAGTTTGTATTGTAACACATTTTGGTACAATGAAACTGTAAAAACTTTCAAAAAAATACTATAAAACAAATCGGCACTGTATTTAAAAAAATATATAGACACGAACCAAGAAAACCCTTTTACTTGCAAATAGCTGCTAACACCATCTATAGCCGTGGAACGGAACCGAAAGCGATCGAAGTACATAAAAAAAAAATCTTAATCAGACGAAAAACGGTTTCTTTGTAAGGGATAAGGCATCTGTATGCCAGTATTATATTATCTGTGCTATTCCTGAACTTATCAGCACGGTCGACACCATGACAATTTTAATGAGTACAAACTCGTTTTTGTGATGTGCTTTCTTGAACAAAAACGTGCCCAAAAACCAAATCGCCGATCGATCATCACAAGCACAAAAACAAACCTACTTTGAATCTGGACGACATAAACTGAAGCAACCGCAGAAATCGAGAGTCAATAGCATCTAAAATTAGAATACAAGACCGAAAGAAGCGGACACCCACCGTCAAAATATGGAATTTCAAAAGCTCACAATACATTTTCGTTTCTATTAAGCCAGTTTCTGTTGGGGATTGAAGCCCGACAGTGTATAAGGTATTGAAACTTGAAACTTCTAGGTTTGTGGTTTATCGTGGCTCCCTAGATTCCAATGAGATGCAGTAAGGGGCATGTCGCACGCAGCGGGACCGCTGCAAGCGACGCGCGCGCACGAGCGGCCTATAACCAACGACTACCGACTTCCTTACGTAAGCCCAAAACCGATAAAACGGAGAAAATGAATTTTGCCGAACAATCGCTGTCACTGTCACAATGACGCAAGTCTAGATTTTTGACAGACTGTCGTTTTTGATCGATGGATTACAAATTGACCGGAGATTTGATCTGCGAAAACATTTTCGAATTTCGCAATATATGCATAATGATCGCGTGGCCATAGGAACATTGTATTGGGCATAATTTATCAATTACGCCGAAAATCGTATGCAGAAGCACAAAAACAAATAACCTTAACTTAATGTACAGTTACTTGATTTTTGCAGACTCATTGCGGTTTCAGAGCACACCATCTTCGGCGCGGCCTACAATGTGACCCAAATTATATAGCTCGCAATTTCGGGCATAAGCAGTGATGCGGCAATTTGATCCTCTATACTTAGCGTCCCAACCAACCATAATTTACTTTAGTTGCAACATTACCGGCCAATTGCGATGGCCCTCGGTTTTCACCTGAGCGAAATAATTTCGAAAATTTATGGCGTTAATAAAATCCCCTGATGGATTGATCGATATCTTGTTTATCTGATTATACTCCTGCATGTCTGAAGAAACGGTAGATATGGCAGGAATTTGCAGCAATAATTAATAAAACTCCTTTTTTACGGTTATTAGTATAAGAAATTATACAACTGCATCATTTCTTTATAAGTATTTCATCATCATCATCATCATCAGCCTTTTTAATGTTCCCACTGCTGGGAAACGGGTCTCCTCTCTATGAGAGGGAATGGCCCGTAATCCACCACGCGGGCCGCAATGCCCATAAGTATTTGCTTAATATTATTTGAGAAATAATTATAATAAGTATTTGCTATTACTCTGATAACTACTTACATAAAATACATAATATATACTTATTATACAAATGTTATTATAATTTTAATTACGTTGTCTTAGTAGATACATATTTTTAATATTGCATTATTTAAAAATATGTATCTACTACCTTATCTAAAATATGAAAAATATAACTCTATATATATATTATTTTTCTATTTAAACTACCTTGCTTCAATAAATGTTGATCGATGAGTTTCAGGAATAATGTTTTAATAACTGGTGCAATGCCAACTTTTTTGAAAAAAAACTAAAATGTTCTCTATTTCCCAAGTCTGTGGTCAGTTGGTACAGACAGCTCGCGAGCTCCTTGCCCCTACGTGATACAATCTGTACCCACATTGCCTCTAAATTTATTTGTATTATCTTCCCGATTCAGATTTCTTCATTCAAGGTATTGGGACGAACACCGAAATAAATTCGCGGAATGTCTTCATTTTATACATTAACGTCATTATTATGCCAATTTGGAGTTTACTGAGAACTCATATTGTTTATGGTTTCGTTGAATTTATTACTGTAGGTAAGTACTTGCGAGATTCACACTAATTTTCATGAGAAACAGAATCTTTATGGCGATTTTTTATACGATTAAAATTGTATCTAATAAAGTTCTACAGAAATCTCTATGCATTTTCCCAATTCTAAATGACATATTTACACGCAACCCATAGATTACACAATCAGGTTTTATTCGTTGACTTTCGGTTACATTTCGAATCGATTCGATTACTCATCGAACGCGATTTCTAACGTAACACATAACACGCGTGGACCGTGGTCACGCTATATGGACAAGTAGACACAACTTTAGTTCATTTTACACAACAGATTATAAAAACCGTCGTGATATATAAATTCAGTGTGAAATTAAGAATCAGCGACCACCGTACGGATTCGATGGAATCAATTGTTTGACCACAAAACTCATTTCGTGGTGTGCTCGGGAAGAGTGAAATTTTGATTGATGCAGCCTGATGTTATCTTTCTTTCAATCACGTATATAATAAGGTCTGTAAGCAGCCTAATGTTGGAAAGTTTTAGTTTTCATTAGCGGTATGATTCGATATGAAATCTGTATCATAATCGTCAGAACTTGTAACTGTTTTATTTTTGAAATGTCTGTCAATGTTACTTAGTGTGGTGGTTTCTGAATCCGGCACAAACTGCAGTTTATTGTCTTCTTGTTTCGTCGAAATACTGCTTCTTATAAAATCTTCCTACTCGAAAATAATAAACTATTCCATCTATTTATCTCCAGTATGTTCGCATTTCGCTGTTAACTTTTGGTATGGACCAAGACTTTTGGTGCATTATTTTCATGCTTCTAACAGTTATCAGTTTTATTGCTTGTTTTTATGCAAATGAATTAAAATGGAAACACATAGTTCCTTGTTGTAGAGCATTTAAGCCTACAACTTAATGACCCACTACTAATTGAAGTTTAAATAAACTTTTATCAACAGTTACGTATAGTTTACATTATAACTTAATTATATCAAGTTTATGGCACCTGAAGGAATGTTGAAAAAGTAACAGAAAGATGCGGACAAAATAAAAGTTTTAGTATTTAATATAACCATACTTTAAGAAGCATTGCTATCAGAAATGTACAGATTTCTGACTTAAGGTTCCCCTAGTCGACGGCATGAACTATTTTGTGCGCGAGGTTAAAATGCATGCTATCTCATTAGACAACACGTGTTAAAGAGATAGATGCTGTGATGAGCAGTTAGAAGCTAGTTCGCGTACGAATTAGCAGTTTTGCAAGTTTGTAGCAAAATAGATCATGATTTAGGACGAAAACTCGAAATTTTATAAACAGACCTTTGGGAGTCTAGATATCATGAAAAAACGACTAAATGTATAATAAAATGATTTGCATTGTTGAATTACTAATCTATCCCTGTATGGTGGCCGTTTTGCAATTTTCCTTCTTCTTATGGTATTTATATCCGCCCAAAGATGCGTTACAATTAGTGTTGAAATTAGAAACTTTCGACGCTCATAACTTTCAAAAAATTTATTTTTTTACTTTAATTGATATAATTTTTTATTTTGAATGTAAATCGTCAAACAGTGGGGTAATCGCCAGACTACGCTTGTATGGAAGAATGATCGACTAGTGTAACCTTAACACCTCAAAGAGAAACGCGCTCACGGTGAATACCATTTATGACACAACAATTTCAGAGATGCATGGAAGCGCCAAGCAAACAAAGGCTTAGGCAGTAAACTGTCAATTAACGGGTATTTGGTAAATGAAACTTGGAATTCGACAGGGTCTGGCATCGTCAGGTGTGGCCGGTAAAGCGTGAGTCAGAGCCCGCGCCGCAAATTCCGTAGATAACCGACAACTCCTTTATTCTCTTTGGTATATCGAGCACCGCGGCACCGCCATATTCGTGCCCTTTCGTACGCCCGACTGTTGTTAAGTTTTGAATAATTCAAATATTGGCTAATGGTCATAATAATAACGTTTGGCTGCGAGTATTCGTGGCTGGCTTTTGTTAAAAAATTGGTTGAGATTATTTCATATCGCTGAGAGGGTTATTATTAAAACTGAACACTACACAGAACAATATAAGTACAAGTTAATACAAGTTTTAAAGTTAATATAATACTACACAAAAGCTTACAATTGACCAAACGCAAGTAAAAAAAACCGGCCAAGTGTGAGTCGGACTCACGCACGAAGGGTTCCATACCATTATCGCAAAAAAACGGCAAAAAAATCAGGTTTGTTGTCAGGGTGGGGAGCCCCCACTTAAATATTTATTTTACTCTGTTTTTAGTATTTGTTGTTATAGCGGCAAAAGAAATACATCATCTGTGCAAATTTCAACTGTCTAGCTATCACGGTACACGAAATCAGCCTGGTGACAGACAGACAGACGGACCGCGAAGTCTTAGTACAGGGGGGTAACCACAAGCTCTTAGAGTAAGGTTATTTTGAGATCGAGTAAGGGACAGATGTATCTGACTAATAGGGTGCCATTTTTACCCTTTGGGTACGGAACCCTAAAAAAAGTAATGTATTTATGTAAAAGGCATATCATTTTGGGATAATTTTACCATGTACGAGAATGCAACGTTAACTTACAATTATTTGTATTTACATCACCCAAACAAGTTTTATTAAGCGACCAATCAAAAGCCAGTATTACATTGTCTCAAGGGTCAGACAAACATGTCGTTGAGCCAGGTAAATAACTTAAAGTCAAGGGTCAGGAACTCGCTCTAGATTTTGACCTAGACCAATTCACTTTCACTTAGTAGTGTTGTTATTTTGTTGGACGTTTATTGGTCGGTTAAGATTTTGTTTAAGGTTTTGTGCAAAAGCTTTAGTTAGACTTTATAATTTTATGAAAAACATATATAAGTAAACAAGCAAAAATTTAATTTTAAATTTAAATCTAAACCCCTGACACATTTTTAGGGTTCCGTACCCAAAGGGTAAAAACGGGACCCTATTACTAAGACTCCACTGTTTGAGTTGAAATTTTTCAAAGATGATGTACTTCTGTTGCCGCTATAACCAATATTTTAGTGGGGCTCCCAAACAACAACCGTGATTTTTTTGCCGTTTTGCGATAATGGTACGGAACCCTTCGTGCGCGAGTCCGACTCGCACTGGGCCGGTTTTTAGGATTCCCAAAGGGTTTTATTTTACCCAAAGGGTAAAAACGGGAACCTATTACTAAGACTCGGCGGTCCGTCTGTCTGTCTGTTACCAGGCTGTATCTCATGAACCGTGATAGCTAGACAGTTGAAATTTTCACAGATAATGTATGTATGTTGCCGCTATAACAACGTATTTGTTGTTATGGCGCCGCTATAACAACAAATACTAAAAGCAGAATAAAATAAACATTTAAGTGGAGCTCCACTACTAATACAAAAAACGTAATTTTGTTGCCGTTTTTTGCATTAATGGTACGAACCCTATGTGCGCGAGTCCGACTCGCACTTGACCAGTTTTTATTTAAAGCAACATAATATATCTAGTTGTAGACATGCTTCGATCGACAATTTATTGAACACGTAATTATGACACGATATCTTGCTTAAAAACCCCGATTTAAACAGTAAAACGCCCATGATTTTAGAACTGCTGAACCGATTTTCATCAAACGTAGAGAACATTGTCGATAAAGTTACCTTTCAAACAAAAAAAAAACGAAATCAAAATCGATTCATCCGTTTAGGAGCTATGATGGCACAGACAGATACACAGGTACACACGTCAAACTTATAACACATCTCTTTTTCCTTGAGGGGTTAGAATAGAATAGAATAGAAGAGGGACTCCCTTTTCCGCACTTAGAAATAGACTTTCTTGGGGGGTTAAAAATATGGAAAAAATAACAGTATTCTATGTCTCCTGATTTCTTTTTTATACCAATACCTGAATGTCTTCCCCAAAAGAAGTAAGTGTAGAAGGTTGCAGAATGGTGACTGATGGAAGAAATGGAGGGTGGCTTTCTCCCGGCAGTGGAACAATTCGAGAATCTGCTGGATGCGAGCCGCACAGGAACCATCGATGTGACGGCACTTGGGAGAGGCCTATGTCCAGCAGTGGTCGACAGGGTTGGTGTAGTGGTTGAGCGATCCGCTGCTTAGCTGCGTGTCGCGGGTTCGATACCCGCACGGAACAAATATTTGTATGGCCTACAGATAGTTGTTCCGGATTTGGGTATCTTCTGTAGGTATGTTAATTTAAATGTTTGTAAACGCTCCCACGATACAGGAAGAAATGCCTAGTGAAGGGCAACGTATAAAAAAAAAAATATATGAAAACGAGTTCGAATATAAACGACTATGGTAAAGGCATTTTAGTATTTCTTTCGTCCTTAATACTTGATCGATGGCTTGCGGTAAGAAGAGCCTTAAACAATGATAAATTTGGCTAAAAGCTTGTGACGATTAACGCGATAAATGGCAATTTGACCACACTAATTTGACAACCGAATAACAGCCCGGCTGCCAGTTACACCGTTCTGTAACAATAGTGAATTTTGGCATTTATATGTATTTAATTATAAGTATAATTATGAAGTTAACAGAAAAAGATTTATCAAATTGTTCATGCAGTGATAAATGTAGTTTAATAAAAAAACGGCCAAGTGCGAGTCAGACTCACGCACCGAGGGTTCCGTACAAATAGCTACATTCACTAAAATGAAGCCATTACTGAAGTTCATAAACAGTGACAGCTCCAAATATTTCTCAAACGAAAATATAAAGTGGATTGAGGGACAAAATTTACTTTGCCGTTTGAAAACTGTTGTCCTCATACATCGACATAGACTTCGATTATTCGACATCGATTATTCGAAATCGATTATTCAGCATCTATTTTTTGACATCGATTTTTCGTCATCGATTATTAACTTATTTTTGTATGTACAAATTCACGATTTTCGGGGCTATAAAACATTGCTTCTTGCCAAATTTCATACTTCTAGATCAACGGGAAGTACTCTATAGGGTTTGATTCCCTTGCGATTCGTCAAATTTTTGACATAAACAGCTATATCTTTTGATTCCGTTGTTCTAGAAGTTTAGTGTCTTTACAGATGCAAGGGGCAGACTTGAGTATAACATATTAATTTCAACTCGATACCTGCAGGCCTTCCTTTTCTTTTCTTTTGAGGAATGGAGTGCTAAAGAGTATTTTACAGCTCAGTTAAATAAACAAAGTATTAGTATAACATTTAACAAAGTAACTTCATATCACACAAATTTTATGAACTCACTTATAGTCTCACTTTACTCACTTACGGCCGCTATGTGACGGCACCGCTATCGTAGGAAACCAGAGCTTAAAAGCAAACCAAAGCTTGGCGGACTCGCTCTAAATAAAAAAAACCGGCGAAGTGCGAGTCGGACTCGCGCACGAAGGGTACCGTACTTGGTTAATTGCGGTTTACGATTTATGACGTATTAAAAAAGAACTACTTACTAGATCTCGTTCAAACCAATTTTCGTTAGAAGTTTACATGGTAATGTACATAATATTTTTTTTTAGTTTTATCATTCTCTTGTTTTAGAAGTTACAGGAGGGGGGGATACATTTTACCACTTTGGAAGTGTCTCTCGCGCAAACTATTCAGTTTGGAAAACAATATATTATTAGAAACCTCAATATCATTTTTGAAGACCTATCCATAGATACCCCACACGTATGGGTTTGATGAAAAAAAAAATGGGTTTCAGTTAAGTATGGGGAACCCCCAAAATTTATCGATATTTTTTTTTGTGTGATAACCTTAATGCGGTTCACAGAATACATCTGCTTACCAAGTTTCAACAGCATAGTTCTTATAGTTTCGGAAAAAGTGGCTGTGACATACGGACGGACAGACATGAGAAATCCATAAGGGTTCCGTTTTTTGTCATTTGGCTACGGAACCCTAAAAACGAAGCCCTTTAATCGTTTTCGATGGGGGCTGGTTTCGTGTAGAAAATATAGCTGTATCGAGTTCCCTCATCATCAGATATTCAGACTTCACGCTGTGAGCCGCAATACGGGAAGCTGCGAATGTCAACAGAAATATTAATAAACTAAATTACATTTACCAGCGTGATAGCATACTTACGAGTACTTTCGGTGTAAATGCACTGAAAGAAACAAAAAAGAATGCATAATATCAGAAACTTATTGTATGTCCCTGTCATTTGGACCAATTAACTTGAAATGTTTCGGGTAAATGAAACTTTGAATAACAGTGAAATACAATGTTACAAGCGATCATAAAAGTAAAAACGGACAAGTGTGAGTTGAACTCGCGCACCGAGGGTTCCGTACAAACAGCTTCATTCACCAACATAATTAGGTAAAAATACTGAAGTCCATAAACAATGAAAGCGTTTGTTAGCTTGTTGACTGTTTATTCGTAAACTTTTAAAGCCTACTTAACTGTGATAGTTTTCCATTTTACCCGGCCCAACTATTGATGGTCATAATTCAGAAAGTCTGGTCAATTGAATTATTTCAATAGTTTTGATCTTATTGCCTATACATATTGGGCATTTTTCAAACTGCCCGGGAATTATAAATAATGCAGCCCACGTGGCCCGTAACATATACATACACTACATCAAAAATTAAAAAGACACATATCCGAAAGTTACCATTTAGCTGGCGGATGTAGGACACTTAAGACTAAGAAAAAATAGCAATTTAAAGCTTAATTTTACGCAAACGAATCTATGATCGAAAAATGGTTATCACAGACCCGTTTTTTCAATGTCCTAGAATCCAATGATACCCCACACCATGGGATAGACAAGAAAAAACAAACATCCTAGCTTTACGTGACCAGGAGGTAACCTAAAATGAAGCTATTAAAAATATGAATTTATCATAATTTTATTTTACCACTTTTCGGCGTGATTAATATGTACATCCATGCCAAATTATAGCATTCTTCTCTGAGCTAAGCTGCGGATGGACGTACAGACGGACAAGGCGAAACTATAAGGTTTCCTTGTTGACTACGGAACCCTAAAAAAGATAAAATTTATTTGTTATTGACGTTTTATCCATATTTTGAGAGCTAAATACTAAAAGATATAAATCATTTAGTAAAATTTCCAAGGCCCTGCAGGCAAGAAGCGGCACTTTTACGCCGTCCTAATGAAATGGTTTTATTTAATACGCAACAGTTTTTTATTTATTGTTCACGATACATCTTGGATAATCGGTTATCTTTTAATTTATCAATAACTTCGATAACAATGACCGAAATACCGATGTAGGTCAAACGGCTTCGTGGAATGATATAAAATATTTTTACAATGTAATAATGCTTGTAATATATTTACTTTTGATTGAAATATTTGCAAAAGTTTATACTGTAACTTAATCATAAGGTGGTTTAAAAACCGGTCAAGTGCGAGTCGGTCTCGCGCACGAGGGTCCGAAGGGTTCCGTACCTTAATCGTAAAAAAATGGCAAAAAAAAAAACACTTTTGTTGTATGGGAGCTCCAGCTACATATTTATTTTATTCTGTTTTTAGTATTTCTTGTTATAGCGGCAACAGAAATACATCATCTGTGAAAATTTCAACTGCTATCACGGTTCATGAGATACAGCCTGGTGACAGACAGACAGACCGTCGAGTCTTAGTCGTTTTTAGGGTTCCGTACCAAATGGGGTAAAAACGGGACCGCGCGGACTCCGCGGTCCGTCTGTCTGTCTGTCTGTCTGTCGGTCTGTCTGTCACCAGGCTGTATCTCATGAACCGTGATAGCTAGACAGTTGAAATTTTCACAGATAATATATTGCTGTTGCCGCTACAACAACAAATACTAAAAACACAATAAAATTAATATTTAAGGGGGGCTCTTATACAACAAACGTGTTTTTTTTGCCGTTTTTTGCGATAATGGTACGGAACCCTTCGTGCGCGAGTCCGACTCGCACTTGGCCGGTTTTTACCCTTTGGGCACGGCAACCTAAAAACTAATATATATAATAAAATATTACAGAAACATGCTCAACATTAACGAAATCTAGACTAAATTTCAATTAAGGGTTTATGAAACAGCCTGTAAAATATTATTAAATGAAGCAATACTAACATCTACATTTTTAATTAAGCCTTCACAAATTGAGGTATTTATTTCGAAAAGAAATTCAACGAAAAACGCAGAGTCATCGCGGTGCAATTTAAAACTGTGTGTCTGTTTTTGCCGAGACAGCCCGATCCCTATCTTGATCTCATTAGATAAGTTCATATCTCTTATTTATATTTTGTTCCTTATATAAAGTAACAGGAGCAAATGGCAAAAGTATGCAAAACCAATAACTTGACTGAATTACTACAAGCAATATAAACGGTCACTATTAATTGACATAAACTTGTACGGAAGAGGGTACTTAAACTGTGTGATCTCATTTCACAAAGAGAGGAAATGCAATAACACTCAGCACTCTACTATAAAAAAAGACAGTAAAACTCAAAGGTTTCGAACATAAACGTTGCATTGAACAAACAAAAAAAATAAAATAAAATATTAATAACGACCATCAAGAAAACATTTTAATTGGCAATACATTAAAAGGTGAATTATTCGATCAATTGTTTAGCAAACTCATTACAACTTGCAGTTCTGAACTATATATAGCATTTTACTTTTCAAGGTGGTATCAAGGCAGCTTGTCTTCACACTGTTATGTAACAAGCTGTAATAAAGCTTTGTTTGATGAACAATCGATTTTTTGTACAACAAAGAAGCATACGATACTTTTACTGTTTCTTTATTCGGTTTGCAGTGAATGATTGAAGTCATTTAGATTCTTTTTATGGTTCCGTAGCCAAATGGCAAAAAACGGAACCGTTATGGATTCGTCATGTCTGTCTGTCTGTCTGTCCGTCCGTATGTCACAGCCACTTTTTTCCGAAACTATAAGAACTATGCTGTTGAAACTTTTACCAAGTTTGTGATGTAGACGTATTCTGTGAACCGCATTAAGATTTTCACACAAAAATAGAAAAAAAAAACTTTGGGGGTTCCCCATACGTAGAAATGAAACTCAATTTTTTTTTTCATCGAACCCATACGTCTACATACCATACCAATACATCTATGGATAGGACTTCAAAAATGATATTGAGGTTTCTAATACCATTTTTTTCTAAACTGAATAGTTTGCGCGTGAGACAATTCCAAAAAAAATATGTGTGTTCCCCCCTGTAACTTCCAAAATAAGAGAATGAAAACGCTAAAAAAAATATATGATGTACATTACCATGTAAACTGCCAGCGAAAATTGGTTTGAGCGAGATCTAGTGAGTAGTTTTTTTTTTAATACGTCATAAATCGTAAACCGCAATTTACCAAGTACGGAACCCTTCGTGCGCGAGTCCGACTCACACTTGACCGGTTTTTTTACTTCTACTTTTATGATCGACGTTCTAACTACCTAACAAATCAAAATACTTTTGAAAATAAACAAGTAACTGAAACTCGTGTCACTTTCAAAATAAAATAGATTGGAAAATAAATTATTAACAAGCAAAATGCAGGCACAGTGTGACAGGCGGCCGTCCTAACCTATTTCTGCAGCGTAACTGATTAAATGCACACGCGAAATTAAATTTTAAATGAGCTGCATTCTTTTTTATTAATCAAACCATCCTTGAAGGCAGTTCCGCTAACAGTCTCTGGCCAGTGATAACTGTCACTCCAAAACTTAATAGCGGATTATGTCACGATGCTTGCCCATTTTGGGCTTGACAAAAAACTATTTTTGACAAACAGTTTATATAAAAAACTAATCCTTTTATTTTTGTGGTAATGTTAATTTGAATGCAGATTAGGCACCCACTGATACAGGATGCATTAAGGCTCTTATAGTGCTGGCACGTACAATGAGCCAAAATGTACAACCGTTTTATTTGTTTATAGTCAACGTTTAGGTCGTATAAAAGGGATTAATTTCTGTTTAAATAGTTAAATTTTTCGTAAGTACATTTTGTGTCAACTTACATGCCGCGCAATACGGGTAACAAACTGCATTTGTACTGCACATCACATCATCAGCCTATTAATGTTCCCACTGCTGGGACAGAGGCCTCCTCTCTGTGAGAGGGAATGGGCCATAATCCACAACGCGGGCCCAGTGCGGGTTGGTGGATGACACATGTCTTCGAATTTTTGGTTCTAGGACATGTCGGTTTCCTCACGATGTTTTCTTTCACCGTTTTGAGAGCAGTGGTGATAAATTAATTTACACAAAGTAAAGCGCCTGCCTGGGCTCGAACCCACTTGTAAGTCGCTGCGATACCACTAGGCCACCACTGCTCCATACTTTATACTGCACGTTTAGAGTCACAATACAGCCTGCATAAGCTTGTTCTTTTAGTGTACGTAATACCAACGTTTAACAATAGGATTCTCACTATGATTTGCTCCTGAATAACCTACACATCGATATAGTTTTTAGGGTTCCGTATCCAAATGGCAAAAAACGGAACCCTTATAGATTCGTCATGTCTGGCTGTCTGTCCGTCCGTATGTCACAGCAACTTTTTTTCCGAAACTATAAGAACTATCCTGTTGAAACTTGGTAAGTAGATGTATTCTGTGAACCGCATTAAGATTTTCACGCAAAAATAGAAAAAAAAAATGTGGTGGTTCCCATGCTTGAAACAGAAACTATTTGTTTTAGTTTCATCAAACCCGATTTTTTAAGAGAATGATAAAACAAAAAAAAAAATATTATGTACATTATCATGTAAACTGCCACCGAAAATTGGTTTGAACGAGATCTAGCAAGTAGTTTTTTTTTAATACTTCATAAATCGTAAACCGCAATTTACCAAGTACGGAACCCTTCGTGCGCGAGTCCGACTCGCACTTGGCCGGTTTTTCTATAGCCTAGATAGCCTTTAACCGTAACCACATAACGTCCTATTAGCGAGCAGACTAGAAAATCCAATTACAAAACCAATCACCGGATCAATAGTCCTTATCGACATTGCTACTGCACTGAAATATTAGACATGGGTATTACCGTAACCACCCAATTTCACGTATCCTTGACACTTCACTCTGGCCGGTTTTAGGCACGTCCGAGCCGGTGATTGGGGCTATTTCGGACAGGTGCAATCATTCCTCTATTATTTGTATTAGTGTTTTACAATGGACATGTACGTGATACGACTGCCGACCCACCGCGACCCACTTACCGTGACCTTTTCGCATCGGAACAATTTCGTTGATGCAAGGTTTTGGGTCGTTTCCATTATTGACACATATTTTCAACCCTCGGAATCGAACGAGTGTGTCCGTGACTCATTCTTACTTTTATGAAATGATTCTGATTTGCCGAGGCACTAAAAAAAAGCATTTTTCTGTCATTAAAGTATTCCTCATTTAAACTGCCTGCACCAGCAATGCAGGAATGAATTCTGATTTTCATGAACACTTTGTGTAATGTAGAAGTGTTTCATATCCCTCGAACATTATGGTTTGTTTTTGCTTTAGAAGAAAAATTGTGGACCCCTGCTTTAGACCAAGCAGACAGAAATAGGAGGCCTAATAGGAGGAGCGGGCTTCGTCGTCTTACCTTCCTACCTTATTCAATTTTATTAAGGCCGTTCCCTGACCAAAAAAAAATAAGCATTCCTAGTGCCCTAGCGGAACACTGGCGGCGCATGAATTACAGTAGTGAATACGCCCAGATTTTAGAATAAAATCTTCATAAAATCGATTATTGGTCTTTGAAAAAAAAAAGTTACAAAATGTTCGTTATCAAATTGTCTAACCATTAGTGTTAGTACAAAAATTAATTAATGAACACTTTACGAGGAGATGCATGCTATCAATCATTATTTCTCATTTTTATGGTTTTGTTGGCAGGAGATTAGTGCAACATATACTTCTTTAAAAAAAAAAGTATACTACCATTTTGGAATAAATATTATGTCGAAATTTTATGTATTTTATTAATTAATATTTCTTTTAAATAACGAGTAGATAGCTCTTAAAACTGCATAAAAACGGCTAGTGTTGCTTTTAATTACTAGTGACGGGGAAGGACGGTATGGAAGAAGAAAACTTGTTGCGCCGACCCAAACTAACAAGGGACAAGAGCAGGAAGATAATGACTTTTAACTATTAGTTTGTCTGTCGAACTCAGAGACGTGTAAAAGCGGCGTTAGGCAGTAGTATAGATTTTTAAATCTTTACTGAGGAGCGCCTTAAGTAACCGTTAAACGGCTCTGAGCGCGGCAGTACAAATAAGTGTATGTTATATCTACTTATATCAATTGTAGAATTTCGACAGATAAAGAATAAGTTTATTTGTTCACTGTTACAAAGTGAGTCTTAGAGCTATTAAATAATTATCTGGTCTGTAACTATTAAAATCAGTTTATATGGACGTTTAGTAAAAAGGCTAGGTTGTTAACTGAAACCTAGATCCTAGGCTGTAAAATACTGGTACTCAGTTGAATCCGGTTAGGTTAGCCGACCCCATCATTGTTGGAAAAACACTATGCAGATTGATTGTTAACTGAAAGGCTAATAAAGCTAGTTGGCTGACAAAAGCGAGAGGTACCGAAGGATCGCTGCACAAACTCCTTCACAGATGTCGAGTTTCATGACGGATTCTATTTGAGCAAGCACCGCGCTTAACTCTTCAAACGACAAAAACGTTTCGTCCCAATTTCCACCGAAGTGGCTGGCAGCTGGGACATTGAGGACCCAATCTATACGATTTTCGGCTAACATAAAATCAATAAATATACGGAGTATATGTGAAGATTTCGTTTTATTGATCAGCACTAGTACTCTGTGCACAAACTTGTCTAATAAGTAACGCGTTAGTCGTTACTTTGTAACAAAACATCTTAAATCGATAAAAGCTAGGAAATAGCGAATTAAAAAGCAATAATCTCTTTGAACTGCTAGACGTAATCAGACGTATAACAGTAAAACTCACTCGAACTCAAATTACTCCAGATATTTTCAGGGTGGCTTCCGTGCACCTTTATAGTCTGGTCGAGCTACTTTTCTATAATTAAACCATAAATAAGTAGTAAAATAGTGGTTTTTAGTGATATCGCTAGTATCAGAGCACGACGTAATAAACTGGACGAGAGAGTGTATCCAACAATTGCTCTATACCGTATTGATGTTCGCAAACGTATATTGGTTGAGTTATTCAAATTGCTGTAAGCAGATCTGTTGTCCATGCATCTTTTCTGACTTTATTTCAAAAGGTATCTGCGATTTAGGAACCGGCCAAGACGACCTAACGGAAGGTGGAACTCTCTTCCTTTTTAACCCGACTGCCGAAGGAGGGTAATGTGTTTATCAGTCTATGTATGTATGTATGTATGTAAGTATGTATGTATGTATGTATGTTTGTTCCTATGTGGCGTTCCAGAGACCAAACGCGTTGGCCGATTTTGATGATTCATACGTCAAACGATGCGTCTTAATCCTGCGAGTGTCATAGGCTACATTAAAATTGGACAATAGAAAAATGGCGGCTTTTGGGTGCCATATTGTGGGGGCCCAAATTTTTTTTTTCTTCCAAACCCATCGTGTGGGGTAACAAAATAAAGGGTTTTAAGAGGTGATTTCAAAAATATATAACACTTATATGTTTAAATGTATCTAATTCGAAAAAAACTAACTAAAAAGTTATAAATAAAAAAACTTAATTCAAAAAATCAAAAAACCCGACTACTTCAAAAGCGAACTAAAAAGTCGTAAACAAGGAAAAAATCATGCTGTGCAGGCGGAGGATACACCAGATTTTGGTCAGCCAGCCCGCGAATATGTATCCTCCGACTGCACAGCATGATTTTTTCCTTGTTTACGACTTTTTAGTTCGCTTTTGAAGTAGTCGGGTTTTTTGATTTTTTGAATTAAGTTTTTTTTTTCGAAGCGTTATGTCGTACAAGAAGGCCCATAGCAGGATAAGATTTAGTTAGCGTCTACTGCTGACACACAAAGTTGCATTTGTCTATCTTTAACTGTTTATGAGATATCAATACTTAAAATACGTCGATTTTGTCACTCATTTACTGATGATAATCATAAACTCTAGGGCACTTCCTGAAATATTGGAAAGCTGAAATTTTGTGTGCAAGCTAGGAATTGCCCACAAATAATGGCAAAATAAAGAAAACTGTAATTTTCACCGTCCCGGCGCCAAACCCTCTTAACCTCTTAGGAAAGTTCGGAGAAACAACCCAATCGTCCGTCCTGCACCCTCCTGTGTAGATCGGACGACTGGGCTATTTCTTCTAGGATATTTGGCGCACGGTTGGCGCAGTGGTTGAGCGATTGACTGCTGCGTGTCGCGGGTTCGATTCCCGCACGGAACAAATATTTGTATGACCTACAGGTAGTTGTTCCGGCTCTGGGTGTTGTGTATGTGAGTTTATATGTTTGTAAACACACCCACGATACAGGAAGAAATTCCTAGTGTGGGGCAAAGTTTAAAAAAAAAAAAAAAAAAAAAAAAAAAAGTCTTAGGAAGCTCAAGTTTAAGGTTACAGGCTAGGATTTTCACAAAAGAAAGGCAAAATATCGATCTAGGTAGGTCTCATATCAGCTCGGTCGCCCAGGTACTGTTCTTAATTTTCGTGGCAATACACCACATCACAGCAAAAGGTAAGGAATTATCACAAAGTCTCTTGGCCAATTTCTAGTCATACTTCTACTTTGTTCATCGATCTAAGATCTCGGGAAGTGCTAACACAGGCAGCACACTCTGTAGCTATTACAAACCACAGTTCTTCCTTGTTTAAATCCAATTTAACAGATTCATCTTATTCTGAGGTTATTTTGGATAACAAGCTGGTTTTCCAAATTCAAAATACAGGTTTTTCATTATAAAACATTGCATATCATGTATTTTTCTCATGTTAACTCGAATCGAAGACATAAATAAATCAGTTACTGTACTTGAACTGAACGGCAGCTTGATATCGACTAATGAATTGTCAAAAGTTGACATACTGCATGCAGGTAAGACCTATTAGATATAAGTGCTCGTTTACAAAGAGGTCCGTTTTACGGATACCCTTTATCGTATACGTTTTTATTCGGCACTGACGTATGTAGTTGTTTACTCGACTTCACAGGGCGCACGATTGGCGCAGTGGTTGAGTGATTGACTGCTGCGCTGCGTGTCGCGGGTTCGATTCCCGCACGGAACAAATATTTGTATGACCTACAGATAGTTGTTCCGGCTCTGGGTGTTTGTGTATGTGAGTTTATATGTTTGTAAACACACCCACGATACAGGAAGAAATTCCTAGTGTGGGGCAACGTTTTTCTTAAAAAACAAAATAAAACAGACATAACAGTATTCCAGAGCCCGTAAAAAATACCGATCCGAAAAAATATACAGTTGCCCGTTTTACAGGTCCGCTTTATCGTATACGTTTTTATTCGGCAATGGCGTAGGTATGAGCGATTTCACACACACAACTGTATTAAAATACTGATCCGTTTTATCGGAACAAAGCCACGCGGGGCGTGTCATACACCAAGTAGCGATGGATCCGTAAAAACGGTTGTCTCAATGCGCTGTCTCTTCGGCAATCTCTCAATGTGATGATCCGATCACGAAAAATTTAATGACAGAAAATAACGTTATCGTTTAGTGCCATAGACTACTTCTTCTCCCGGAAAAGTGCATGGTTTGTACGGGATAGGCCATGGAAATAACCATTCTAGTTATTTTCTATGTCCACGTCTGTCGACGTCATTTCTGTTGCTCCGCTAACTTGTTCTAAAGCACGCAAAGAATACGGAAAAACGGAACGGAACGGGTTCATACGGATTTAAAAAATAGAAAGAGTTATAAACGAGGAAGGTTTATGTAAATGTCGCATCAAGGGTGGCCGATAGATGCAAACCATCGGGAATTCAGGATGTATTCCCTTAGGTTAAGTCATCGTGTGCGAGCAGTGGGTACAATCGTGAAAATTAAATAACACAAATTACTCAATACACTGGGCATAATCAAATAGTCACAATAGTGCTAATATTACGGATCGACAGTGATCCTATACGACGTCTTAGCTCTAAGGCGGTCAGTACTCAACTGCCATATCCTGCTGTCCCTACCACGCAAGTGGTTAGAAAACGCGCGCCAATGCGTAGTTGTTCTTGATTTGCCACCACGGGCATGCCGGTCGGCCCTGGTTCAGGTTATGGTACGGAGCGAGAGGGCATGGGAAGCTGTCACCTCCTTCTGCAGTAATGCTCGCGAAGGAGGAGGCAGAACGCGTGAGGGAGACGCAAAGGAGACGCCCTCACGCCCCAAGCCACCGCAGGAGACGCCCTGGGCATCGGGAGTCGCAAGCCGATTCCCGGCCACCGTAGGCGCGGGCTTGCGGACGGCGAATAATGGATAGCTCGCCGTCCGATAAGGACCAAGCCCGAGTTGACGGGGCGTAGTGTTCCACGCGCGCCTCAAAGAGATGTCATCAGTAACTGACGGGGTCCGTTAGGGCCGATGCCTGTCTGGATCTCGGATAATTTTGAAAAAAAAATAACCGCGGCCCTGGCTCAAGCAACTGAAGGAACACGGGTGGGTTTTAGTCAGTAAAAGTCTGACACGCCCTCCCTTCTCACCTAGAGCGGGAGAAGATGATATCCCACCCAAAAAAAAAAGGGTCATGTCGGTGATTTGTTTTGACGTCCGTTCTATTGACTAAACCCGACATATAGGTATAATTTGTCCCATGTGAAGACGGGGCGGGTCGCTTGTATACAATATTCTACAACGGGCCCTGAAGTTACTACTTAGCTGTATAAGGACAGAAACCATCCAGATAAAAATAAAAGCGTAAAATTTTAATGCCCACATACTTATTAACAATTATCGGTAGTATCAACGAATGAAGTTTCTCCTAAACTGTGGACAAGCCCCTACTACTGTTTCATGATACCTTATTTTTAACCAACTTCAAAAGGAGGTTCTCAGTTTGACCTGTATGTATGTTTGTTCGCGATTTTCTCGCGTTTGGCTTAACCAATTTTGATGCGGTTTTTAGAAAGGTATTTGTTAAATTCTGGTTCGTTATACAACAAACGGATACTCCGCGACGTCGTCGGCTGATACTCTGGATCATGATCATTCTTTTTCATTGGATTAAGTATCTCTCAACTTAGGCCATAGTGCAAGTTTCATCGGTTAAGCAGTTTTCTAGATATGGAGCATACAACCGAACTCTTTAGCGACAAACAGCACGAATGTGTAAATAGAGTTGTTATGGGTATTTTGTCAATCCTTTAGGTACTTTACTATGGAACATGCTCAATTTTTAGTGATGGTGAATCTAAATAAAAAGGAAGAAAAAAAATTTTTTCGCAAAAAAAATAACCGATTTCAAAAACAACACACTAAAAAGTGCAAAATAACTTTACTCCGTAATTTTTTTGCGAAAAAGTTTTATTAGAGATTATTTTATGTATGCTTTCCCACTGTAGGATAAAAGCGATTGACTTACTTGACTTAATGTCCTTTAACCCCTAGATGGGGCAGAGGGCGTCCACAGATGTCCTCCATCGCGATCGGTCTTGAGCTTCACACTTCACCTCACTCCATGTCATTCCGATGCTCGTCGCTTCTGCCAACACTGTGCGACGCCAGGTTTGACGAGGATGGCCACGCTTTCGTATCCCCTGGGGATTCCAGTCCAAAGCTTGTTTGGGTATGTGATCGGGACCCCTTTGGAGCGTGTGGCTAATCCATCTCCACTTGCGACGCTTGATCTGGCGGTCGATCGGGCTCTCGTGGCATTTCTCCAACAGCTCTACATTGGAGATGGTCTTGGGCCAGTAAACTCCGAGAATACGACGAAGACAGCGGTTGACGAAGACTTGTATTTGGCGTGAGATGTCCTTTGTGACCTTCCACGTTTCGCACCCGTAGAGCAGCACGGATTTGACATTGGACCCGAAGATTTTGAGTTTGATCCTTCGGGTCAGTTTCCGCGATTGCCAAACAGGTCTCAGCTGCGCGAAGGTTGCTCGGGCTTTGGCGATCCGTGAAACGATGTCCTCTTCACTTCCCCCAGTCTCTGACACGACACTCCCGAGGTATGTAAATTTGTGGACGCGTTCCACTGCCTCTGTGCCAATCAGCAACGGTGAGTGGTTCTTCACACCAGTTAAAAGTAATAAAAGCGATTAATATATGAATATTTTTCATACATGTCTATCCACTATCATCTTAGAAATCACTTCCATTCAAGGCACTTAACACCATGATCATCACTATTTCAGCCAAAAGTCATTGGCACATGTGTTCTGAACATGGATCTGTCCCTAGTGTCTTCGCATCGACCACTATGAAGGTATGACTACTTGTACTCATCTCCACTTTATCAGCATGCAAAAGCAACCCAGTCTGCTTGTAATCAAGTTCATTTACATTTTTTTTAAATCGTTTTAGTATTGCAACAGGACTCTTAGTGCCTCACTTCTTCGTGTCTGAAACTAATTGAATACAATTGGCGTGAAATAAAAACATTATCGAATGTTTTATTGAGTCGAGATCGGCAATCGATGGTTATGCGTGACAGCAGACACTGAAAGGTTTGGTCAATGAAATTGCGGACACGCAGTTACGCAAGCCGATGACCGACTGACGAGAAATAGGTCTTAGCTGCGGAAGCGGTAATAATATTATAATTATTATATGGAGGTATTCGGGATCGGTCAGTGTGGCGATGCCTAGGGGAGGCCTATGTCCAGCAGTGGAAGACTTTTGGCTGAAATGATGATGACGATGATGGAGATATTCATGAAAATTTGGTCTCTACTCATGATACATAAAATATTTGTTGTAACACAAGTTTGTTTCCATAGAGAGTTTCTTTTTTGATGACAAATTAATATATATTTTTTAGGGTTCCGTACCCAAAGGGTAAAAACTTGACCCTATTACTAAGACTCCGCGGTCCTTCTGTCTGTCACCAGGCTGTATCTCATGAACCGTGATAGCTAGACAGTTGAAAATTTCAAAGATTGTGTATTTCTGTTGCCGCTACAACAACAAATACTAAAAAACAGAATAAAATAAATATTTAAGTGGGGCTCCCATACAAAAACGTGATTTTTGGCCGTTTTTTGCGATAATGGTACGGAACCCTGCGTGCGCGAGACCGACTCGCACTTGGCCGGTTTTTTTAAGTTTTGTTTTAGCTGCGGAAGCGGTAATAAATATTTTCTTTTTGTAGACAATTCGTACTGCCTACTATTATATTATATTAGCTGCTTCGCTTCCGTCAACTTGCTATCTACCTACCGACCTACCTTACCTACCTATCAACCTACCTACCCTACCCTATCCTACATACCCTACTCAAATACTTACCCTACCCTACCTACCTACCAACCAATTTGATAAACTTTATATTTGTATAAGAATTAATACAACAATACGAATGTAATCAACTTTTGTTTCTACCAGCGATCTTATTAAATTTTAGAACACAAAAGCTGCTATTGTGACTTAGCTATGATAGTGAGATATATTCTCTCCGAGACTTTTTGCAGGTAATAATGAGCACTTTAATCATGTAGTACATAATTTTTATGTATTATCAATAGTTTTCTCAGTGCACGCCATATGATGAATTTTATAGGCCAAATTTTGCTACTTTTGGTTAAATTATTGCAATTTTCATAAGGATCTCTAATTTTTTGAGAATAAATTATAACCTATGTTACTCAGGAATAATGTAGCTTTCCATTGGTATAATCGGTCCATTAGTTTCGGAGCCTATTCGATACAAACAAACAAAAAAATCTTCCCTCTTTATAATATTAGTATAGATGGAGGTATTCATGAATATATGGTCTTTAATCATGATCCATGAAATACTACTTCAATACGACTACTTTCAATCATTCAATTTAAGTAATCAATTTCGCATTTCAAGTTTATTTTTTGTGGACCAGTAGTAGCAGCCTTCGGATGATCGGATAGTCATGACCAGTCCAAAAAAAAAAACTCACACCGCCAATTATACGATCATACAGAACCGATAATTTCTCGTTGTTTGTGTAAATTTTAAGAAATTATCACCGACCGCCTATGGTGTGCTCGTCATTATCATAATAAAATTTAAATTTTTAAAATATACCACACAAAAATCGATGAGTCTTAAATTGAATTCGGGGAGCGCGCAAATAAGAAATGGAGGTGCGAAAATTGGACGAAGCACCGTTTAAAGTATCGTTAAGGCTTGTCGAAGAGAAAATATTGTAATCGCGGGCGCACAGCCGATCAGTATGCTTTACGAGCTGCGGAAAGCGGCCGCCATTATTCCACTCGTTGATTTAGTTCATTATAGTGTACCGAGAATTCACGGTGTGATTTTGGCAGTGGAAGGCGTGAAGCACAGGCCTTTTGGTGTGAACAATGAGATAGCTATCAACTTCGTTGTTTATAACCTCCTCTGCAACGCCGCCACTATTTTGCATTTTATTTTCACCGGACACCAGTTACAAACAGCTCCAGTAGATATCAGTTAAGAAATATTTTCTTCTAACGACCATTCGTTTATAGTATTTCTTACAACTAACAAGCTCTAATTTACATAAATGCTAAAATCATTTACTATGCCGGGACATAAAACATGAAAACGTACACAAACACGTTGACGTGATACCACAGAGGTAAACACACTGGCAAAAACAATTAAGAAATAAACGTTCTGTTTTTAAAAATTAGAAAAAAAGAACGAGCATTTCGAAAGAGATCAAGGGAAAAGAAAAGATAAATTAAAATAACGGCACAGGATCGTGAGGGCAGCGCGGACGTGCGGCGGACTATCTCACGCGATCGTCGCCGCCGCCTCGTCCTTCCTGCGATGCTATCGACGCAGCACTCTGCAGGTCACTGTGTCGACGGACATTTCGCATTCCATCGTCACCTCCTCTAATCTTTATAATTTCGTCCAATATGTAGATAGCACTTACTTTCTATCAACCCCCGGCATTTCTGACCGCACAAAGAGATGCCGCAGCATTATTCTCGAGATATAACCTTTCGTATTTCTCCAACACCGTCAAAGAAACAGCCATAAAAGGTACTATAGAAAATGCTTTACATAAGTCTTTGGAACGGCTATGTCAAAAAATCTTTAGAAATTATTAAGCGTGCATAAACAAAAATAAAATATTCAATAACACGGTTTTTTATTACTACAGTGCGTATAACACTAGCTATTATCTGCGTCCAATGAAGCATGTAATTATACGTAAGAAAAACCATAACAAAGTAAGCAAACGTCAAGTGAAAACTGCTTTGCAAAAGTTTTTAATGAGCTTACGTAAAATTCTCAAAAAAAAAACTTAATTCAAAAAATCAAAAAACCCGACTGCTTCAAAAGCGAACTAAAAAGTCGTAAACAAGGAAAAAATCATGCTGTGCAGGCGGAGGATACATATTCGCGGGCTGGCGGACCAAAATCTGGTGTATCCTCCGCCTGCACAGCATGATTTTTTCCTTGTTTACGACTTTTTAGTTCGCTTTTGAAGCAGTCGGGTTTTTTGATTTTTTGAATTAAGTTTTTTTATTTATAACTTTTTAATTAGTTTTTTTTCGAATTACATACATTTAAACATATAAGTGTTATATATTTTTGAAATCACCTCTTAAACCCCTTTATTTTGATACCCCACACGATGGGTTTGGAAGAAAAAAATAATTTGGGCCACCACAATATGGCACCCAAAATCCGCCATTTTTCTATTATCCAATTTTAATGTTGCCTATGACACTCGCAGGGTTAAGACGCATCGATTGACGTATGAACCATCAAAATCTGCCAACGCGTTTGGTCTCTGGAACGCCACATAGGAACAAACATACATACATACATACTTACATACATACATACATACATACATACATACATACATACATAGACTGATAAACACATTACCCTCCTTCGGCAGTCGGGTAAAAATAACGCCTCCGCAGCTCCGCTTACTAATGATACGCAAGAGAAAATACAGTTTAAAAAACACATTTGAAAAATGTGAGCAATAACATTAAAAAAGGAAGCACAAATGAAGTCGGCGAAGATTCAAATAGAGCCGCTAATCAAAGGACGGTAGCTCAATCAGATGGTGGTAATAAATCTTCGAAAACCAGAAGATTCAACTACACGGCTACCGGAAGGCATGAAGAGTGGCATTAACAAATTGTCCAAGATAAATAAAACCTTTTTAATCTAAAGAAGAGGTCCCGAACTCGTTCCTGTTATCGGTGGTCGCGGCGTTTTTCGAGAATTTATTGAACGCTTAATGTATCGACCAAGAATTAATTGGTCCCCCTGAGTGAAAGGTGCGCCGCTTTTAAATTATAACGATCAAAAACACTTTGAGGCTGAAGATTATAAATTGATAAGATACCTTGTTACATGGGATTGTACGGCATGATACGCATCAGGAGCTGCGATTAGATGTACAGGTGTCTACTAGTATGGTTACCATACTGAATCGTTAAACATTCAAGCTTATGCTATTGATGGGTAGAACGATCGACAAGATTTAATTAAAAGATGCTCCAACCATAAAATCTAAATATTTGTAGAATTTGATTGGTTTGATGAAGATACCTGTAAAAGCAGATTAAATATACTACTACTAGAATTTAGAAAAGGTGTATTTTGTTGATGCTGTCACATCTAGCGCTAGACAATTATGTCTATATAAGACCCTGACCTCTCCAACGCACAAACTGAAATAGATATCCTCGTTTGTGCAACTTTTATTACACATGATAAGTATCACAAAGATATTTTTGGATAGCTAGGCGACAGAATAAATGCTTATCATCGTTTGAAAGCCTACCCACGTGATGACATGAATAATATCTTCACGTCTTACGAATCTAGATTTCAGCGCAATGATGAATACTAAAGTGCCGAATTTGAGAGTACCTTGTAAATTTAAATATATAACAGTGATGCTGCAACACATCTTTATATAAGTGAAAGGGCATCAGATTTCGCTGCTGTTTTTGATGTGCACGATGTTAAGAAAGATTTAAGACCCATGGAAATGACAACAGGAGACGATAATCAATACGTAGATGAAAATGAAGAAGAAGAACGTTCTAGAGGAAATGACGATTGATTTAGAGCAGCTTTAGTATCTTCTGATGAATAAGACATTCCTTGTTGAAGCATATAAAAAGATTGAAACATCTCCTTTGTAATATCACCAAGCCCTCAGGATATTTTCTGTTTATCTATTGGAGACATCAGCGTGACTCGCACATGCCGACACGATGTGAGATGGCGCGTCGCTGTTCCAAACCGACGCAGCCGTGATCTAGGCCACTATTTCGCACACACTACCAAAATCTACAACACCGTTACCTTCAGCCTTATCATTTTCAAAATTAGGGTTAATATTGGTTGTGTTGAAGATAGCTTTAAATTGGCGTCCAGTTTACGGTCACGGGTCAACCCTATTTGGTGATAGATCTCAGTTAGGAAGTGAAGTGACATGACACCTCTATCGATTGTCTTCTGTTCTTGTATTTGAATATTGTTTTCAACACGTAATATTATCTCTACAATTTAGCAGATGTTATTGCAAAATGTAACATGTTTCATGCTTCAATAATTCCCATTTCATAAAGATACATTCGCTATTTTTATATAAGACCAGACGCCAGACAGACAGACAAATATAAATATGCAATTAGTAAAATCATATTAATCGTACCGACAGTTCACTCTTAAGCTTGTATAATAATGAAATCTGTTTCAATTAACCTGCACATTAATAAAATGAAAATGTTTTAATTGAAATATTGCCTGAATAATAAATTTATATCATCAAATAGCCGTTATAATCCGGATTAGTAAAGTTTGCGCAGGAGTGACACTTAATTGGTCGGTATTTCATCGCCTACTCATCTTTGCTGACGTGTGATCATTAATTGAATTTGTGCTATTGTATGGAAACTGTCAAATGAACTGCTAACTTAATTTTATATTTTGTTAATTTCTATTTCTTTGACAACCATATTAATTTCTCTATTTTGTTAAAGTAGGTGTCCTAAAGCGATTGACAGCTGAAAGTTTTAGCTGAGTCAAGATTAATTTGGTTCTCTTCGGAATACGTTTTTGAGTGTATTGCAATCTGTATTTATAGTTTCGAAAATATAGAGTGACAATGTTATGTAATCGGTTTTATAACGATAGGCCACTCAGTTTTAAATATTTCATACAGCGGCTAGAACTTACCTACCCAGGTTGTACCTACCTCTAACGGTTCCCCGCGCGTTCATTTGGAAACATCTTCAAACAAGACATGCCGAGAATATTCGGAGCCAACTCAGAGATAAATTTATTTTCGTCACAGATACGTCGTACCGAACCGTTCCGTACAAACAGTTTGCAGAAAAATCTATATAATAACTATGATAAATCCTTGTTTTCCACTGGAAGCGACACAATAATTTACAACGCTATGATAACGGCACACGTTCAAAGATAAACGCGATTCCTCGTGAGATTAGTGTGATAAAAACTGTGGCGGTAGTGGACGTTATAACGGAATACAGTTTATAATTAGAAGTATGTTCCAGTGCTCTGCAATGATCGTGTTTATTTTCATCGTAACTGGATTCATACCTTTTGGTAAGCTTCACAATAAAAACGCTTGTATACAAACAATAATAGTAGTTTATGCAATGGTCATATAATAATAGGGGTTATTAAAACACGAACGTGGGTTTATATAGATAATATTAACACGCGAGTGTTTTAATATCTAATTGCATACACTATTTTATCTTCACTCATGCAGTTGAAATAAAATAAAAGTGGAAACGGAAAAAATATGCAGTATGGCGGGCATTTAGATTTTCATTGCACCATGACTGTCAATAAAAATTAAATGTATGTATGTAATTATAAGATGCAGCTTTTTGAAAATCGAAGGAAAATGTTGCACTGTAATGGTATTTTTTTTTTATTTTACCTATCCACGAATATAAAGTACATGTTTAAACAATATTTTTTTAATTCATATTTAGAACATTACGTTGTGAGTGTAGATAAAATGTGTAATGATTTGTTAATCTATTGTGTCTACAAGTTGACATCCGATTGAATATAAATAAAACAAAGTGCTACACGTTTTATTACATCACGCAGTTTTCAATTCATTTCTGAACCGGCCGCCCGCGCCTTGGCGACACAATGGCTTACCGTATACCGACTCATCTTGTCTCTGGATAAATATTTATTTATTCTGTTGACAAT
Organism: Orthosia gothica; assembly: GCA_949775005.1. Classification (NCBI taxonomy): domain Eukaryota; kingdom Metazoa; phylum Arthropoda; class Insecta; order Lepidoptera; family Noctuidae; genus Orthosia; species Orthosia gothica. The sequence goes on along the minus strand of OX459067.1, from coordinate 4,292,911 downwards.
AGTATTTACATTGTCAATGCGTCTAGTAATGTCGCCACAGTGCGCGTGGGCAGGGGATTTTATGTTGATGATCACTGGTTATGAATTTAGGTCAGTGCTGTGTTGTGACTTAGATAAGTGAAGATAACGCGATAATAGGTTCGTCTAGCTTTGTCTAGTGAATTTCTATTGTGATTGTAATGGGCGATTCTGTTATGGAATATAGTACGTGGATTTTTGTGCCAACTTTACTGGCTGCAGTTTATCCTTCTTGCTGTATCTACGCAGAGTTATTTGATGTCTAGTCTAACACTACATCTCTAGTAGGTATAAAGGTTTTTTTTTTCATTTTACGGTGTAACTTCAAATTTCTTTTTTAACCTACTTCAAAAGAAGGTCCTCATTTCATTGAGTTTTTATATTTTTATTTATTTACCTACCACTGCTCTCAAAACGGTGAAGGAAAACATCGTGAGGAAACCGGCATGTCCTAGACCAAAAATTCGAAGACAGGTGACATCCACCAACCCGACCTGGGCCTGCGTGGTGGATTACGGCCCATTCCCTCTCATATAGAGGCTGCCTGTGTGCCACATTAAAAGGCTGATGATGTTGATGAGTTACCTAACTACCTATGTTTACCAATTACTCGTAGACGGCTTGACTGATTAAGATGAGTTAACGTTATCGCGTTATAATATCAGGTTTCCCAAGATGGAACCATTTATTTTTTGCTAGCGACCCACCCCGGCTTCGCCTGTGACAAATTATACACAAAAACCTTCCTCGTTTCTCACTCTTTTTTTGGTGAAAACCGCATGAAAATCCGTTCAGTAGTTTTAGAGTTTACACACTTTACGCGTACAAACGCGTAGGGTTTTTTTTTATAATATGTAGTGATTTTGAACACGTTTTAGTAGGTCGTTTTCAGGAAAAGTAGATTTGTCTGTCGCGGCGTCCACTCATCGTCATCATCCCTCTATATCTGTAAAAAAAAAGATAAATCAATAAAATCAAAAAACCCGACTGCTTCAAAAGCGAACTTAAAAGTCGTAAACAAGGAAAAAATCATGCTGTGCAGTCGGATGATACATATTTGCGGGCTGGCTGACCCAAATCTGGTGTATCCTCCGCCTGCACAGCATGATTTTTTCCTTGTTTACGACTTTTTAGTTCGCTTTTGAAGCAGCCCGACTGCCTCAAAAGCGAACTAAAAAGTTTTTTGATTTAACTTTTTTTTACAGTACACGTCAGAAATGAAGAGAACCTCAAAATAACGATCAGGGTACGGATATAGCCTGAAGAATTGCCAATCTTAAGTGGCAGTGGGCAGGGCACATTGCTCGCAGAAGGGATGGCCGATGGGGCAGAAAAGTTCAGGAGTGGAGACCGGGAACTGAAAGACGTTGAGTTGGAAGGCCATGCACTAGGTGGACTGATGAGCTGGTGAAGGTTACGGAGATCCGCTGGATACGAGAAGCACGGGACCGGTCAATGTGACGACGGTTGGGGGAGGCCTATGTCCAGCAGTGGACGTCTTTCGGCTGATATAATGATGATGACATTAGCAGTGCTGCCAATTTGAAAGATTGACATATTCATGTATTTGAAATAAATACCAATTACAAGTTATTTTTTTTTTTCTTTCAATTATTAAAAGAAGAGTATTGTCCTTGGGTGTTGTCGCTTCATTCAGATTCTAGTATTAACTCCTTAGCTTTTCACGTGATTTAAACACTAATCGGGTTATGTCTAGAATCCTTTGCTCGGGATGCAATTATATGACGCTTGCGATAAGACACTGCTTAACCCTCTAGGTGCAGATTCTGCTATTATTGTACGAGTACCTAGAGGTTCCTAGCTGGCCCGGTAGACGTTGTTCTTTCCAAATAATGCTCCAAAAAATAAAAAAAAGATAATTAAGAAAAAGTGTTTATTAACACAAACCGACCTACATACCTACACTATACATTTTGCTTAAACTAAACTATTATTAACCCTTACTTTCAGTATCACCCTAATTTTCTGTATTTCCAGGCAACTTTCAATTTTCTTTCCTTAGGAATCTTACTCGAAATACATATTACAATCATAAAAAAAAATTCTAACCTAATTGGTCCAGCCGTTATCTATCAACTGATGCGTTTACCAAAGAACATAATTTTTTTATTTACATACCTACTTAGATAGATTGTGTGTGTATCTATGTACCTTTGTACATCCTTAATACCATGTTTTTGGTAAATACAGTAATTTAATATTAGTCCACACCTTATTAGAAACGCTTCGTAGTCCGATGGTGCGTAAGATCGCGTCTATGATCTCCACATCTTGTCTATGCCTGGCGAGAAAGTGCTTGATAGGCGTCTGACATAATTGTGCAGCTAGCCTAGCTGCCTGCCGAGTACCGTGTCTCTATTGTAACTCTATATGGACCAGTTTTTGCACATCAGCTGGTAGAGTACTCGTTCATTTGAGTCCATATAAAATGGCAGGAAGGGAAACTGACCAATCTGATTTACCAATGTTATAAAACTAAATCATAGGAAAGTGGAACTTTGACATCTTTAGATTATTTTAAGTTTTTCTAGAAGACTAACAAAAATAGCAGCAACAAGCAGAACTCACATGTAGATAAATATGAAAGCATTAATTACCTAAGAATAAAACATGAATGCATTAATTACCTAAGAATAAAACATGAATGCATTAATTACCTAAGGATCTGCTTGTTTTTACCCGACTGCCGAAGGAGGGTAATGTGTTTATCAGTCTATGTATGTATGTATGTATTTATTGCGTTCCAGAGACCAAACGCGTTGGCTGATTTTGATGATTCATACGTCAATCGATTCGTCTTAACCCTGCGAGTGTCATAGGCTACATTAAAATTGGACAATAGAAAAATGGTGGATTTTGGGTGCCATATTGTGGGGGCCCAAATTTTTTTTTTCTTCCTAAATCATCGTGTGAGGTATCAAAATAAAGGGTTTTAAGAGGTGATTTCAAAAACATACATAACACTCTTAAGTTTAAATGTATCTAATTATAAAAAAATAACTAAAAAGTTATAAATAAAAAAAGTTAAATCAAAAAACTTTTTAGTTCGCTTTTGAAGCAGCCCGACTGCCGCTGTTTTTGTTAGTCTTCTAGAAAAACTTAAAATAATCTAAAGATGCCAAAGTTCCACTTTCCTATGATTTAGTTTTATAACTTTGGTAAATCAGATTGGTCAGTTTCCCTTCCTGCCATTTTATATGGACTCAAATGAACGAGTACTCTACCAGCTGATGTGCAAAAACTGGTCCATATAGAGTTACAATAGAGACACGGTACTCGGCAGGCAGCTAGGCTAGCTGCACAATTATGTCAGACGCCTATCAAGCACTTTCTCGCCAGGCATAGACAAGATGTGGAGATCATAGACGCGATCTTACGCACCATCGGACTACGAAGCGTTTCTAATAAGGTGTGGACTAATATTAAATTACTGTATTTACCAAAAACATGGTATAAGGATGTACAAAGATACATAGATACACACACAATCTATCTAAGTAGGTATGTAAATAAAAAATGTATGTTCTTTGGTAAACGCATCAGTTGATAGATAACGGCTGGACCAATTAGGTTAGAATTTTTTTTATGTTTGTAATAAGTATTTCGAGTAAGGTTCCTAAGGAAAGAAAATTGAAAGTTGCCTGGAAATACAGAAAATTAGGGTGATACTGAAAGTAAGGGTTAATAAGAGTTCAGTTTAAGCAAAATGTATATAGTGTAGGTATGTTGGTCGGTTTGTGTTAAATAAACACTTTTTCTTAATTATCGTTTTTTTTTTTAATTTTGGAACATTATTTGGCAAGAACAACGTCTAGTGGGCCAGCTAGAACCTCTAGGTACTCGTATAATAATAGCAGAATCTGCACCGAGAGGGTTAAGCAGTGTCTTATGTCGCAGGCGTCATATAATTGCATCCCGAGCAAAGGATTCTAGACATAACGCGATTAGTGTTTAAATCACGTAAAAAGCTAAGGAGTTAATACTAGAATCTGAATGAAGCGACAACACCCAAGGACAATACTCTACTTTTAATAATTGAAAGCACTTGTAATTCAAATACAAATACGTTGGTAATTGTATTTGTAATTCAATTACTTCTTAAAAAAAATAACTTGTAATTGGTATCTATTTCAAATACATGAATATGTCAATCTTTAAAGTTGGCAGCACTGCTAATGTCATCATCATCATATTATTAGGCGAAAGACGTCCACTGCTGGACATAGGCCTCCCTCAAGCGTCGCCACATTGACCGGTCCCGTGCTTCTCGTATCCAGCGGATCCCCGTAACCTTCACCAGCTCATCAGTCCACCTAGTGCATGGCCTTCCAACTCAACGTCTTTCAGTTCGCGGTCGCCACTCCAGAACTTTTCCCCATCGGCCATCCGTTCTGCGAGCAATGTGCCCTGCCCACTGCCACTTAAGATTGGCAACTCTTCGGGCTATGTCCGTAACCCTGGTTCTCTTGCGGTTCTCCATATTTTTGACGTGTACTGTACGTCAAATTGTCAATGTCATAACGTAATACCTTAGCTACTGTAATTTGTAATTTATTTTTCAAATACACGACATAAAAGTATTTGGTATTTTAAATACATGCGAGATAGTATGATGAGATTTTGTGCTTACGGAGCAGGGGTTGACTGGCGCCAATATTTTGGCATCGCTACAAATTCATTTAAAACTAATCAAGAAGTTAACATTGCTTTAATTATCTTGAACAATGTTATAGATATCAATCTATTTCTGTCACACTAAAAAAACAACAATAACATAGGATCCACGTAACATTATACCTACCAGTATCTAACTACCCAACAACAAACTCATTATGTATCTACTTTGATAACAATATCTATAATATCAGCTATTATAATTTAAAGAGCGAAACTAAACAGCCATTTTAAATAAGCGTTCGTGCATACCTGACGTCGAGAGCGGATTCTCTGCTTTCAAAGTTCCAATAATTACGGAGCGTACGCCGAACAGATCGAACGACGGCTGATGGCCGGCAAAATGGCGCGAAACGCGAGAAAATGACATATGATTGCAGCGGTTAAAACAAACGTAAACTGCAGTGAGGAGTGGCATTACATGGTGGGTCCGATCAAGTAAAGGCCGCTGCACAACAATCCGATTGGACATGGTCATGCATTGTTCGAGAAAATGCGACTTGTGCTAGGATCCGTCTTGACTCTTGACCGAAGGCTTTCAATCATTAATTTCGCGTTTTTAGCTACCTACTCATCATGAAAGATTAGATCCGCCAGTAGTCAGTAACTCCGACTGGCTATCTATATACCTGACCTGTGTTACGCTAGTATTATATTATCTGTGCCTGTGTCATAGTTTAGGATTTTTTACAAAATGAGGGCGGCAGTTTTGGCGGGAACGTGATGGCGTCTATGTCGCTTCTCTGTTTTATTTTCCTAAAATTGTGTTTAACTGAATATAAATAGTGTAAAAATGGCGGTGTTTTGTTCAAATAATATTAGTGAACGTGCACGAGTGTGGGAAAGTGAAACACAGCGGTAGAACATGAGTTTGTTTATGTTGTCGACAAAACTCCGTGGAGGCTTCCAGTAAAGTTACCGCCATTTTACTGGGGCCTAAAAACTAAAGAAACTAGAACTTCTATACTTGACACTGGCTAAATGCACAAAACGTGCGAAGCCAAAAAAAAAACAAAAAAAAAATGAGGGCGGCATCGTCGTTATTCAGGAAGGCTAGAATGGATTTGGATTAAAATCTCAAAGATGTAATTTATTTAAGGAAAAAAAAACAATAGCGTTTTCAAGTTTTCGACAACGGGTACGTAGCCAGTGACTGCTACATTGCGTTAGATAGCAAAAAGATTTCAATCAAATAATTAAATTAAAAATACAGTACCTAGGTTTTCAAAAACACTTCCCTTTTTTATCAAATTTTTAATACCTAATTTTAATTCATAAGTTTCAACATGCCAGTAACACTAAAATTAACATAGCAATGGGTGATTTCGGGCTAAAATGACTAAAAACAACTAATATTTAACTAAAAGAAATAACCCTCCGGCAGTCGGATAAAAATATTTCGCATGTAAGAGAAATCAGTAGGGTAGACTGGGTACGGTTGTGCCAGGGTACGATTGTGACAATCGTAATATTAGCGAAACTATCTGGAAATCCTTAAATAGGCTGCGAAGCCAAGTGGGCCGCTGTAGGTACAACCTTGTCAGATGGGGGTACTCCGATCAGCCACAATGTGACTGTGGAACCACACCGCAAACAATGCCCCATCTTCTGTCCTGCTCTCTGTGCACAAACACCTGCACCATGAAGGACCTGTGTGAGGCCAACGCTAGGGCTGTCGACGTGGCTGAGTTCTGGTCGAAGCAAAACATATAAAATTAAAATCTAAAAATGGAATCACCGACACGATGAAGAAGAAGAAGCGAAACTATAAGGAATACGGGGACTGGTGTAAGGGGAGAGAGGAGCGGCATGCGAGTCTGAAAGTGTTTGACAGTGTTGCGTTAGCCGACGCGCGACGTTGACTATAACAGGAGAGGCTCTTCACTTTTGACAGGCAAAAGTAAGTATTTTTATTCGATTTATTTTTATGATTGTTTTTATTTGTGTACAGATACTGTAATGAGTGTTTTATTTTGTTTTAACTTAAACATTAGTGGTTTAAAAGCAGTGCTTACTTTGTACGTACGTTATTTTATATTGCCATAGTGAATGTTTTTTTGCGAAGGATTGCTTTGGGTACGGTTGTGACATTTTTTTTGGGTACAGTTGTGACAAAATGAATTATGTATTTTTGAAACAAATGTTTTATTTTTGTTTTAGATGCCAAGGAAACGTTTGAGGAAGATGGCAAGAGGTCGATGTTTTATAGGAAAATATGAACAAGCTTATATAGAAGTGAAACAGCAACGTGGCATGCAGCAAATTGAAGCTCTTACTTCAGCTGAACGAGGCACATTGGTCACAGTTACATTTGCAGTAAATGCGGGCAATTCTATTCCTCCTTTATTTATATTTCCTCGGGTTCGTCATCATGATCATTTTGTTAGAGACGGGCCTGTAGGATCGATTAGAACAAGTTTATGCAACCAGACTGTTATATTAGGATTTTTTATAGCTTATAGCTATAGATGCTACAGTGCTGTATTACTTATAAACATTAAATGTTATTTTATGTTAAAATGTAAATGTATTTTTTCCAAGACATTATGTGAAATAAACGTGATTGATGACAATTTTGTGTATTTTTTAACTTGTCACTACCGACCCCAACTACTGTCACAATCGCCCTTGGGATGTGGTCGGTTGTGACATTTTCTCTTTTTTTTCTAACTTGCTCCTACGAGTTAACCACAATGCTTAGCAATACTATTTTAATATTTATGTGTAGTCAAATGTACTCTTATCAGTAAAAAACATCTTTTATACATCTAACTACCACACTGACAAAATTATTAGCCGTCAAATGAAAATTGGCACAACCGTACCCAGTCTACCCTACACTGCATTTAGCGACTATGTTCACGCCAAAAACTGCGTTAACGGAACTCGACTTGATGAAAACCGTTTTACGTAAATTACTGGCAGTAACATATTTTACTTAAAAACAAAACAATAACACACACACGAGTTTTTATTGTATTCCACCTATTAGCATAAAATAGCTAGCTAAAGACCAGAATCCTTAACTGATTAAATTATTTTATGTCCTACCGATCAAATAAATTGATCCCTAGTTAACTTGGCAAATAAGTAACAAACAGTATGAACACTTAAGGTTAATTATGTGGTAAACAAGACCGTAGATATCCCGTAACGATTTCAATTATAATAAACGTCAACGGATACTAAAATCCGCATTGGAGTATCCGCTATCATCAGCTATGCTTCGAAAGTAAACTTATATTGACGGAACAATGTCTAGAATATGACAGGGAATGTGCAATCTTTGTACAGAATAAAGAATCCTAAGTATGGCTACTGCCATACTTATGAAGTATTAATGCTGTTGCGAAAAGGATATGGTGTTATCGGTCAAGGTGTAATTCTCTGGCGTCGACCGGAAAAATGATAGCATTAAAATATCATAATGCCTCAGATACTGAGCCCGCGTTTTGGATTCCAGCCCACCCATTCCGTCTCACAGAGACGAGGCCTGTATCCCAGTAGCGGGAACATTAAAGGCTCATGATGATGGACTAAATTCTCATGTCACTGAGGAGACTTTGACCGTAACGACGTGATATTTGCTATACACATTAGTTAGTGTCTAATTATAAGTATAACATTAGGTACCTATATAATAATCGTGTCGACATACTAATTGCGATAAGTATTTAACATCTCTTTTAGGAAGGAAGATATTTATTCATCCTATTTTCGCCGGATCTTTGAAGTTGATCAAAACAAAACGTCACTAATCCTAATTGGTCGATTTAGGTAGGTAGGTTTTGAAATTGTTTGGCATCTCTAGTCCCCTGTATTTAAACCACCTATTGACGTCTGGGAGGAACTTTTATCTGAATGGCAATGTAGGTGGTGGGATAATTCCATCAAGGGGCGACACCTCCACCAATTCTTTCCATCCGTTCGCGTGCGGCTGGCCAGGACGTGGCTGTAGGTGGATCACAGTGTTGCCCAATTTCTCACAGGGCATATTAACTTTAAAAGTAAATTATTTTCCTTCACGCTCGTTGCCTCGCCTTTATGTCAGTGTTCTACATCTGACTGCGAATATGCAAAATCTGTACATCATATCTTATAGGTGTACCTATTCTTTGGCAGAATGAACGTAATATTATGTTGAATAATGTACAGGCTGCATCAGGAGTTCTTGACTATACGGACCTTGTGAAAACTAGAAGAAATTTCCGTGCGTTCAATACCTATTATTGGAATCAAATATAACAGCTCACAATGTTAGGACCCATAAATATTAATCCTAATTTGTATCCGTGGTGCTAGACTACTGGGTTTATCCCAGTTGTAAACGACCCTTTGTGCCTATTGGCCTTGTTTGTTCTGTCTCCTGCTTGATATGAAGGGAAGTGGCAATTTATATTTTTTCGTACCCCTCCGTTATTCTTTTCTAATTAATTTCGTTGCGGGATCCAAGACAGTTAAATTCATTCGCCGGGACTTCGTCGAGCTTCATTGCCTCGGCGCTTTTCTGGTGGTCGCCACTGTTGATTCTGGCTTTCAGGAGTTGCAGTGGTTTGGGAATAGTGCGGTGGGATTGTTCCAAAAGAAAAAAGTCCCCGGTAAGGCTTACGAGTTTGCCTACATCCATATCCTCTTAACTGGATCTTTAGGTCCACAAACGCTAAACAAAGAGTCAGGTTATACTCATTGGTCTTCTGTATAACCTGCCGTAGCGTGTGTATGTGGTCTACGGTGCTAAAGCCTTTTCGGAAACCGGCTTGTTCGGGAGGCTGGAAATTGTCAAACCTACACGAGAGAAGATTCGTGATGACTCTTGAGAACAACTTGTAGACATGGCTAAGAAGTGAGATGGCCCTATAATTCTTAATCGGGCATTGTCGTCCTTCTTGAAGAAGAGTACCGCCACACCCCTGTATGCCTTTGGCGTTTTCCCTTCGAGTATGACGGAATCAAACAGCTTCTGAAGGGTCTTAAGTACCGGTTTCCTACCCGACTTCGGGAGTTCGGCCGTAATTCTGTCATCACCCGACGGCTTTTTGTTCTTAAGTTGTTTCATAACCATCCTTAAAACGTACAGACTGACGTCCAGGATGTCTTTGGTATAGTGTCGGGTCAATCTAGCTCTTGGGTCGTTTGCTTGAATCGCAACGGGTTTTCTGATTGACGTGTACAACTTTCCATAGAAGCCCTCGATCTCCCTCAGAAGCTCTGGTTTAGCTGATACGATCGTGCCATCGTCGGTCTTCAGTTTCGTGAGCTGGCTCTGTCCTACAGCCAGATCTCTTGCAAAAACCTTAGAGCCCTTATTCAGCTCAATCGCGTCTATAATACGCTCAGAATTAAAGCGGTGGAGGTCGCTTTTCAAGACTTCGAGATCTGTCTATTGAGCTGTCGGTAGTTCCATCGCATTCGCGTTCGCATCGTCTGAAGACTGCAGGATAATGATCCTGCAGTCTTCAGACGATGCGAACGCGAACACATCTCCTTCATGAGCTTGAGAGTAGGATCGGATAGTTTCTTGTTCTTCTTTGTACGACGGGTCTTAAAAAACTTAGACCCGACCGTATGGACAGTTTCCACGAACCCATCATTTTAATCGTCCACGGAGTTACCTAGGCACTCGAAACGATTCTGGAGTTCGAACTGAAATCTTTCGGGGTTTGGAATCTGAATCTGTGCTGGACAGATCGTACATTTCATCAGTCGAGCTTAATATTTAAGTTGCCTTTTACCATGCGTACCGGTTCTTCCGGTTTTAACTGCGTTGATCACAGAGACATCATTGAATATGTGCTTCTTTGTCGACATGATAATTTATCACAATAAGTACGTATTAACACAGTCAATCCATAGTTTAACGTTATAACCACTTATAATGTAGGTACCCATTCAGGGACACAAGCCAATTCACTCTGTGAGGAATGGACCGTAATCCGCGGTGCCCAGTGTGGGTTGATGGATGTCGGCTTAAACACGTACATAAACTCACGCCATTTTCCCATGGGGGTAAGCAGAAACTACAGAACGCTACGATCCTTACATATTTATTTCGCTTTACTCACATTCTACATCTAGTCATACACACACGCTGGTTATGTGTACTACGCACCTGGCCTTTCTGAAGAACTTCACCAATAAGGTGTATGTAGGTATGTCTTTCGAAGGAGTCCCCTCCCGGCGTTTTCATTCACGTCTGCCTTGTAAAGTCGTACATTTCGTTAGTCGCCTTTTATTCACCATCTAAAACATCTCTCAACATAGCCAAGCCAGATGGTTTAAAATTAGGTATGTTAAGAATATCACTCTTTTCAATTTTAGTCACTACATCTTCTTTATAACCACAACGTTGTCTCAATCTATCATTTAAAGTTACTCCACACATACTTCGAAAGGAACGCATTTCTAGTGCATTAATCCTACTTTCATGTCTTTTTTGCCATACCCAACCCTCACTTCCAAACATAAGTGTAGTAAACAGCGTGCTGGTGCTGTTGTGAACGTCGCCTTAAAATGACAGATTACAAGTAAAATTGCACAATTTAAAAAACCCCCGACACATTTGTCTTGCGAAAACACCCCAATTCAAACAGTAAAATGCCCATAACTTTTGAAAGGCTGAACCGATTTTATTCAAACATAGCTAAGAACACTCTCGACAAAATTAACTTTCAAACAAAAAAAACTAAATTGAAATCGGTTCATCCGTTTAGGCGCTATGATGCCACAGACAGACACACAGATACACAGATACACACGTGAAACTTATAACACCCCTTTTTTCCGGCGGGGGTTAAAAAGGCATGTCGACACTATCTATGCCAAATCACAGTAATGAAACCAGTCTTTCTTCACATTACAGCGGTCCCCGAAACCTGTTTCTACCAGCGCTGCCTGGGCTGCCACCCTGAACAGATGATAGCACATGGAGTGCCAGTAGAGTGCCAGCCTGCCAACTGGGTGTCAGCAACTTGGGTACATAACTATGGACATCCTCCGCCGAGCACGGACTCTAGGGTACCTATCGAATACCGCTGCTTGAAGATGGTGGCTACGCCGGATGATAAGACTTGTAAGTTTTGCACGATTTTCCTATTTCTACTGTGGAAACGTGAAAAGTAGAGCAAAAATTAAGAATTGTGTGAAAAGAAACTTCTGAATTCGGTATCGGAGAAAACTCAGTCAAACAAGCAGCCTTATTGCATAAGAGAATTTGGCAAGGCAAATAGTATAAACAATCGATCAATCACAAGCGAGGCGAAAGATGCGATGTGGGTTTCTGTCTATGTGATTGTTCATACCCTTTGCCTTGCCGAACTCACTGACGCAATAAGGCTGCTGGTTAGTCCCCTTTGGACATAATTAATCCGCATTAGCTTACAAATAGATCCTGATTTAGGAAACCATGATCGACAGCCTAATTTCGTAAGTGAATTCGGCAAGGCAAAGGGTTTTGACACCATGAATCGACCAATAACATAGACGGAAATCCACATTGCGTCTTTTATCTCGAATTTAATTGGTCCATTGGTGGAGTCAAAACCCTTTGGCTTGGGAAAACAAGATTCACGACGAGCCACACCCACCGAAATGATTTTTGTAATGCGGCGAAAATCAACGATTCAAAGTTTGCAGCACTTTCTATCTATCTACCTACTACCACTCAATGCATTTCAATCTTAATTTTCAGTTGGCAACACAGTAGACACTCTCCGCGGTTGCATTCCACGAGCACAAGTAGATTCTGTCTGCATGGGCCTACTCGCCGTCGAGAGAGCACGAGGCCACAGCGACGCGCGTTGCTTCATCTGCAACGGCAACAACTGCAACTTAGCAACGCAAGCAACACTACCGCTACATGCAACGATAGCAACATTACTACTATACCTTATTTTCAGGTGAAAAATAAGGGAGTGTAAATAAAAGAAATAAGTTTAATAAACAGTTAATTTAATGACATAGATTCTCATATAATTTAATTTCATACAATTCATTGTACATTTTTATATATTTTTGTAATACGACAACAGTTTGTCAAAATAAAAACGTTAAAGTTTTAATAGCACTTTATACTATTTGTGATTTTATACCGTGGTCTAATTCCTAAAAGATATTTCTAAAAGCACCATGTGAAAAAATAGCGAAGCTGTCAAGAAATTTTACTAAGAACCTAACCTACTACATCCTACTGGTCGCAAATTGTGGAATATTATTATTTATTTTATATTAACTGTATTTCCCCTGCAGAGTAAAAGCCTTCCTTCCCTCCTCCTACTTGTCCCGGTATACTGTGATCGCGGGCCACTCCTCCAGTCCAGTTCCATTTATCCAGCAATATAAATAGCGTCTGCTATTTAAATTCTGGAACGAAGTTCCTGATATGGTAAGTGAGTTTGAAATCCAGTATATTTCGTTTCATAGCTCGTTAGCTGAATCGAAGTGCGGACTTTTGACGATTTGTAGGAGCCCATGTAGAAACTGTTAGAGGAGGCCTATGCCAAGAGGCACACTGAGATAAGCAACATTTTATAAATTAAGAAGATGTTTTGTTGTATATCTCCGATTTCAGAATAAAAGGCTTTATTAAGAGGGGACTCTAGTGAGACTTTCTCCATACAAACACATTCTGCTGTTTTCATCGTGGATAATGCCTCTACAGCAATGATTTTTTTCCATAAAATCTAGGTCTAATTAATACGTGCCTGTATCATTTCCTTTTTTCCAAAACATAATCACAAAAAGAAATATGACAATCCAAAAATCCGAAAAAGAATGCCCGTTTTTACCGCCATGTTCAGAAGACTTTCAGACAAAATTCATAAGTTTTTAACAAAAAAGGAAATTATAGGAGCATAGATATACTTTTCCTCTAAATTTTGATATAAGAATTTTTTAGATCAGACCAGATTTCATGAAGAAAACAGCAGAATACGAAACGTCTTTTAGTCAAAGTTTTTGTAGGTAAAATCAGCCTGAGCTGCAGTTGTCCCTTTCGCACTTTACGGGGTGAGGTTGAAGGTGACGCGACGGCAATAGTTTCTTCAAATACCTATTTTTCAAATTCCTGTTGACTACAGTCCGCTCTTAATATCTACTTAATAGAACATGTTTGCGCTCCGTAGGAGAGGGTCGAAAATATTATTAAACGGGGTGGAAATTTGTAATGCCACCTGAAGGGAAAGTACTTTTAATACTGTAGATAGAAAATTTTAGTCAAAGAAAACATTCCCTTATTTTTGAAAAGAAAGAAAATAGATTTTCGAAAATTCGCTTGCCACACCCGGGAATCGAACCGACTAAAATCTTTAAAATTACACCCTGTACTTTTATTGCATCGATCGTTAGGGTCAATTATAAGGATGAAATCTCTCTAACAAACTTGATAAATTAAATGAAAGGAAAACCATGAATAATAAAATTATTTTCAAAAAATGGTAAACTAACTAATTTGTTGCTCGAAATGAGCTCCATTTTCTTGGATACTCAAATTTATTCTTCCAACGAATTCTAGTCTCATCTAAATAATTATTCGTTATTATAATGGATAAATGACGTCAATAATAATTATTAATTACTCTCATAAGGATACAGATGGATCTTTGAGTAAAAGTGCTATAACTTGACCCATTGAATTTATAAGTCCAGATTTCATGGTTTTCCTTTTATTTAATTTATCAAGTTTGTTAGAGAGATTTCATCCTTATAATTGACCTTAACGATCGATGCAATAAAAGTACAAGGTGTAATTTTTAGAGATTTTAGTCGGTTCGATTCCCGGGTGTGGCAAGCGAATTTTCGAAAATATTTGAATGCCGTTTTCTTTCTTTTCAAAAATAAAGGAATGTTTTCATTGAGTAAAATTTTCCATCTACAGTATTAAGAGTACTTTCCCTTCAGGTGGCATTATAAAATTCCACCCTGTATATGTAATTTTTTACAAATATAAAGCAAATTATATAAAAATTTAAAGTTGCTTAGATTGCCTACTTATAGTTTAATAAAAGCACTTCGAATTCTCTCTGACAATTTTGGGAGATCCACTCCCAATATGAATTTCGTAGAAAAAATATTAGTTAATTATTGCGGCAGGTTATGAGAAAAGTTTCGAAGTGGTAACTGGAATGTATCGCTGGAATACTGTACTATTATAATTAAGAAACTAACTACTAATTAGATAAGTCCTAGGTTAAAAAGTATTCAGATTTAGTCAAGACTAGAAGAAAATATAAACGCTGCAAAGAGATTTAAAAAAATCGATAGTTTTAAATAAACGCTAATTATTAATAATAATGTTGCCATGATTTTGCCTTGCATTAAATATTTATCATAAAATAATAAATAAACTATTTACAAAAAAACCGGCCAAGTGCGAGTCCGACTCGCGCACGAAGGGTTCCGTACCATTATCGCAAAAAACGGCACATAAATCACGTTTGTTGTATGGGAGCCCCACTTAAAAAAATATTTTATTCTGTTTTTAGTATTTGTTGTTATAGCGGCAACAAAAATACATCATCTGTGAAAATTTCAACTGTCTAGCTATCACGGCTCATGAGATACAGCCTGGTGACAGACAGACAGACAGACAGACGGACAGACAGACAGACAGACAGACAGACAGACGGACCGCGGAGTCTCAGTAATAGGGTCCCGTTTTTACCCTTTGGGTACGGAACCCTAAAAAGTAATAGTCAGAGATTCTGAGGTTTTACAATTCAACCTTAGCATCTACTCAATAAGATCGATTTTACTACCTAACAGACAACAAAACATGTTTTTTATCAAAAAGTTACCAGAAAAATATACTACATAGAGAACAATCAATAAAACTTAAACATAGTAAGTATTATAAGCAGAAGTAAAGATACGCTCACAACAGTGGAATGTTATTCTGACGGGAACCATAGACATAGAGAATGACAGAAAAGCGTTCGAGAGATAAAGCGATCGTGCGGCCATTTTGTCTCTTCCTTGGATACTGATTGGGCCAAAGCTTGCAGTGTTACCTTTGTCACTACGACCCACAGAAGAGACAGGTATTGGCCGCACATCGCTGTCTCTTAATATTATAAACCGTTAAATTTGGGTTGTTTAAATCTCGTGGAGAGACCATCCGGTACATAAAACAGTATCGATTTGTAAAGATAAAAAAACAAGTGTTGCAAAATGATAAAACAAGAGGTACCAAAAAAGACAGATTTCTGAAACGAAAATTATTTTTGCACTTTTTGTGTTTTTCTTTGGAAGTCGGTTTGATTTTTGTTTGTTTTTAGGGTTAACCCTATTACTAAGACTCCGCGGTACGTCTGTCTGTCTGCCAGCCTGTCACCAGGCTGTATCTCATGAACCGTGATAGCTAGACAGTTGAAATTTTCACGCATGATGTATTTCTGTTGCCGCTATAACAACAAATACCAAAAACAGATTAAAATAAATATTAAAGTGGGGCTCCCATACAACAAACGTATTTTTTTGCCGTTTTTTGCAATAATGGTAAAGAACCCGAAGGGTTCGGCGATAATGGTACGGAACCCGTCGTGCGCGAGTCCGACTCGCACTTGGCCGGTGTTTTTATTGTATTTAAATTTTATCTTTACAAATCGATTCTGTTTTATATACCGGATCAACCCTCCACGGGATTTAAACGAACAAAAATTAAAGGTGGATACTAGCGACCCGCGAAACACGAACGGCGAATCTTCCTTGTTTAAATATCACTCTTTTTATTGGTGAAAATTGTACCAAAATCCATTGCGTGGTTTAGGAGAAGTAGCGACAGAGGCTGACAGCGACTTTGTTCTACACTATTAGAGATGCTCAGTCTATTCTCTATGTCTATGGCAGGAACAATATCCGCCATTTTGTACGTCTATCAAATAATAACTTAAAAATTGTAAATTATTAAGACAATACCTACCTATGAAGTTAATAATATTAAAAAATCACAACTTATGGTCTTGCTCCTACAAACTAGTAATTTCATTTCAAAAGTAATATTACAAATCACAGGTGATGAATATTTCAAAATGCCTTCCTTAGGGTGCTGGTTCCACCAGAGTTGTGCTATGCAGCTATGCTGCGAGGATGTGAAAGCTAAGCTACAAAAATATGTAACCATAATATGCTAAGCTATGTAGCTGTGCGAGAAAGATGCGCAGCTCGAGCTATGCGATGTATCGACAGTAGGGAAGGCACGGGCTGCACATCACGACCATCCATAGCACGCATCCAGAGCATGCATCCAGATCATGCATCCATCCATATAAAAAACATAGTTTAACAGAACCCGTTTCCACCACTGCTATATATGTTATATGGACCAATGAATATTATTGGTGGTTATCAAACGCGTCCATAGCAACGTAGCATAGCATATCTCGAGTGGAAAGGCACCCTTATGGTATTGTCCAACATTTTGACTTACAAATTAATTTATAAGATTCCGAATCAGACTCAAATAATATTAAGTACTTACATAAAATCTCATTTTGCACTTAAATTAATGTACTTTTAGATCTCCGAACTTATACTATACTTCATAAAAGATAGCTTGATCTCTGCGACAGCTATCATTACAGTAGAGTGCGCGCAAGATAAGTCTGCGCGCGGCCAAAATCAGAACTAATCGTTTGTCATTTATGTCAGGTGTCAAGAGAGTGTGTTGTATTCCGTGTTTTTATTCGTTTCCGAAGTAAATAATCGCCATCATTATGCCAAAAGTAATTTAGAGTGCTGGCAGGGATGTTTTCTTGAAGTGAACAAGACAATAACGGGCATACGGTCCCGTTTTACAAAGATAGAGCCCGCGTTGCTTATTTGATAGGTAACTTTTAGGGATACCATTATACTAAAATTTCCCTGAATTTTCGTACTACCGGTGCCCGACAGTATTGGTTTTTGGGTGGTACATAAATATACCAGCGGGACAGGATCGGCCTCATGTAATAAAATGAATAATTGTTATTTTGTTTTAGGCATTTCTGAATGCATCGTCACCCAAACACCTCAAGAGGGTTATGTTCAAAGCTTCTTCAAAAATTGTTGAAAAAGAAATTAAAAAAGAATTGTAATTGAAATTGACGGTATTAGCCTGTGCAGGACTATTTTTAGGCCAAACTGAAATTTAACAGTAGGTACTACTAAGTATTCAATAAAAGATTATAATTTCATGAAGCCTTTTTCATCATATCCTATGCAAGTAGAAAAAGCTAGTGATTAATTATGCTTAACTTAAATTACTTTAAGTTTCGAGTAATGAAAAATAACTATTGATTAAATGAAGGAAAAAAGATCAGTTATGCTGGCAACATTAAGCACGCCACCCGTCGCGCGCAGACTTATCTTGCGCGCACTCTAACAATAGCGCTTGACAGGCTAACAATAACGTATACGTCAGTTTGACATATGTCAAAGAGATCATGCTATCTTTTATGAAGTATAGTGTCCTTTTCTTTGTTAAATTATTGCTTAGTGTATTTTTAATTTGTACTACCTACATGTATCACAATGTTAACGCCAAGGCACGCGACTAAAATGCCAGATTTGTTTATCATCATTAACGCACTTCTTTGATGTTAAAGCATTATCTTTAGTAACCACTAAAGTTAGACACAAACCAGCCTGAGTTTTTAATCTGGGCCCTTTCTGTACCCATATTTGTTTGCTGCTATCACTGCAACTCTTCCAAAGGGCGCGTCCGTTTCCTTGCTGCAAACATAGGCCTTCATCAGCCATTATTTTTCCCTCTGTAGTAAAAACTACTAAACTTTCCAGGCTGAGTGTGTTACCACAATCAACCGTTACAGCTGGGCTACCCATTCCTACAGTTCCAGCGACAACTCCTATGCAACCACCTTTTTCATTCTTTATTCTCCCGAACCATCTCTGGTCGGTCGGGAAAAAGTGTTGGGGCCACACGGTATTAAGATACCATTCGAAGCTTTTGCACTTCAAATTCTTTCTCAACTCGACTCTATCTCCGACTGACTGTTGATCACGGATCAAGGCTACTTCAGGGTTGAATTTGAAGAAGAAGTCAGCCCACTCATCCATCCACACTGTAGCCGCTCGAGCTAAGTTTGAATGTAGAACCTTCGTTACTCCGCCAGGGTATTTATAAGGGCTTTTACTCCTAAATATGTGTCCTACTCGGGAACAGGAGGTTATTTCAACTCTTGCGCCGCATTGCCACGCACGCCAGGACAGTTCTAAGTTTTCTGCTCCCCAAATAGTCATACCTTCGTCGTACCCGCCTAATCGCCAGAAAAGGCTCTTGCGGACTGCAAAAAGACCTCCAGCCATTGCTGGAGTAGGGTAAGGTTTGGAAGGGTTTTGTGACTTCTTCTTGAGTACATCACTACCTGGTATGAGCCATCGGAAGTGTAGTCTCCAGCTGAATGCTCCCCAGTGTGCGTCGATACTCTTCGTGTAAGCTAGAGTGTCTGAAGATAACAGGTCTATGTGTGGACATATGAAGACATCGTCGTTGCCCGCACGGTCTAGCAAAGGTTCCAGCCATCCTTTCGTAACCTGAAATCGTCACACTAATTTTATAAAGGCGAAAGTTTGGGAGTGTGTGTGTGTTTGTATGTTTGTTAGTTCTTCACGCTCAAACGGCTGATACACAGAGATAAATTATAGTCAGGCTAGCACATAGGATACTTTTTAAACCCGGGAATACGTTCCCTCGGGATAATTTTCGACTTTCACGTGGGCGAAGCCGCTTGCAGAAGCAGTAATATTATAATTTATGTAAATATTCGAAAGGTTTTTTGGTGATTACGTTTTTGAACATGTAAAAATTGGTGTTTTAGTACCCTACGACAGAGAATTTAGCAAGTTCTATAGAAAGATATCTAAAGGATTGACAAAATATCCATAATAAATTAATTTACACATTCGTGCAGTTTGTCGCTAAGGTTTTCGGCTGTATATTCCATATCTTGAAAACTGCTGAATCGATTTTAATAAAACTTGCACTGTTTCCTAAGTTAAGAGATACATAATCCAATAAAAAAGAATGATCACAATTCGATAAGTAGTTTCGGAGAAATGCATGGACATACATACATATAAACACACACTTATGAAATTAGGCACACGTATTTAGAAGCCCATACAGAGTAACATAATATGTGAATATTGTGCAATGCCAACAATATTACATACATACGTGTCGAATTGATTACCTTCTTTTTATTGAAGTCGGTAAAAAAATCAACAAGGATTTTAATAACCTTCCTGGCGCCAGTACCCTACTTGGTCAGGCCAACCCTGTCCTGACAGGGTTCTGTTATTATATTATCATGACTAATCATGAGACTATCACACTAACCTCGCAGTGAGCGGCGAGGAAGACCAGTACGTCGCCAGTAGTCATTCTGGCACCAAAGAATCAGGCGCCCACCAGCCACATCCTGACAGGGTTCCTTAGCAAATCATGTAACTATCAGACTCACCTCGCAGTGTGCATCAAGGAAGACCAGGACATCACCAGTAGCCTTCCTGGCACCCATAAGCCGGGCGCCCACCAGCCCTGTCCTGATAGGATTCCGTAGAATCAGTACGTTGTCCAACTGCGCCACAGCCTCGTCAAGCTCTGCATGAAGATACCTTCTGTCACTCGCATCGTCGACTAGAATTATCTGAAATGTAATGATACTTTATTGTATATTTCTGACAAATATTCATCTATTTCACAAAATAAGGCTACTATGTTTCGATCTAATAAAAATAAAATTACACAGACATCACAACAAAACGTAAGACAGTGAGAAAGTGTGAGCATCTATTATCGTGGCAATCTAAGGGTTTAGGTGCAGAAAGCCTAATTCTCAAAATGGCTACAGAGTCGCAATGGAGTGGCTATGTTGGGGTCGGCTTCCAGTCTTACCGGATTCAGCTGAGTACCAGTGTTTAACATGGAGCGACTGCACATCTGACCTCCACAAACCAGTAATTGGGTAACACGATACCCCTTGGCTAGACTGGTGTCAGATCTTAAGCTTCTGACTACCCGTAACGACTGTCCAAGATCTTCAAATGACAGCCGGGACCAACGGCTTAACGTGCTTTCCGAGGCACGGAGGAAACTCGGTATGTTGAAATGGTCACCCATCTACGGACCGACCTCGTCAAGCGTTGCTTAACCTTGAAGATCAACCCGTGCAGCTGTTATTATTACCCGACTGCCGAAGGGGGGTAATGTGTTTATCAGTCTATGTATGTATGTATGTATGTATGTTTGTTCCTATGTGGCGTTCCAGAGACCAAACGCGTTGGCCGATTTTGATGATTCATACGTCAATCGATTCGTCTTAACCCTGCGAGTGTCATAGGCTACCTTAAAATTGGACAATAGAAAAATGGCGGATTTTGGGCGCCATATTGTGGGGTCCCAAATTTTTTTTTTCTTCCAAACCCAGTGTGTGGGGTATCAAAATAAAGGGTTTTAAGAGGTGATTTCAAAAATATATAACACTTATATGTTTAAATGTATCTAATTCGAAAAAAACTTAACTAAAAACTTATAAATAAAAAAAGTTAAATCTAAAAACCCGACTGCTTCAAAAGCGAACTAAAAAGACGTAAACAAGGAAAAAATTATGCTGTGCAGGCGGAGGATACACCAGATTTTGATCAGCCAGCCCGCGAATATGTATCCTCCGACTGCACAGCATAATTTTTTCCTTGTTTACGTCTTTTTAGTTCGCTTTTGTTTAGCCACGAGCTCCTCTTCATAGAGACCTAACATTGTGGCGAAATTAAAATTTTAATATATCGAGCAAATCTCTGTGACAGACGAACAGGTGATCTTAATAAAGGTACCAATTGTCTTTTAAAGTCGAAACCCTAACAACTTTTGTTGTATTGTTTTAATTGTATTGTTTATGCGTGAACGTGTTTAGCCTTGCACCAAGGAATACTTGACTGCATTTACAACAATACATACAATTTTCAATACGATTTTATTTCAGTAGTTCAATCAACGTGAAGTGTAATTTGATTATGACGTGTTGTTGCATTATAACCTACACCGACGTATTTTATCATATCTACGGCATGTAAATAACAGTTTATGGTTTAAACATAATGTTAATCATCATTTAATCAAATTGATCTTGTTGCCAGATTGTAAAAAAAAGCCAGTATAGCCCAGTTTAAATGACAATATTTTGCAAAAAGTTGAAAATTGGTATAGATCTTAGGTGCATTATTATAAATGAAATATCAAAAGTAGCATTCATGCAAATTCTGCAAAAAAAATTCGTAGTGACCTTTTACCATTTTTTTTTTGTAATTGTAGATCACGCAAATTTATTTTTATACTTTTTTCTACGAATTACTATTCCTGGTATGATCTGGCTGGTCAGATGTGGCGTAAGCGTTAAAGGAATGGTGATTCGGAGGATAAAAAGTATATGTATAACAATTTTGTTATTAGGTGGTTTTGTAGGTACGAGAAAAATGCAATAAACCGATATTTATGACCTTTGACCGCAGTTCGAAACCAATAAAGGTTTCTTCCTTTTTTTTTGTTATTTTGATGCAACACTGTGTCAACTCGCTGTCATCGATATTGACAGTTTTTGGTTGGGTTGAAATTGGCAACACTTGTAAGAATGTCATTGATATCGCGAGACGTAATACGTTAGTTTTGAATTGATTTTGTTGAAATTGCTATATAACCAACCAATCGTTATTCGAAATTACGTTCGCGATCCGCGAGTGGTACTGTGAGTCGCCCGTGCATTTTTTAGGGTTCCGTAGCTAAATGGCAAAAAACGGAACCCTTATAGATTCGTCATGTCTGTCTGTCCGTCCGTATGTCACAGCCACTTTTTTCCGAATATATAAGAACTATGCTGTTGAAACTTGGTAAGTAGATGTATTCTGAGAACCGCATTAAGATTTGCACTCAAAAATAGAAAAAAAACAAAAAAATTTGGGGGCCCCATACTTGAAACTGAAACAATTTTTTTTTTTCAGTAAACCCATACGTGTGGGGTATCTATAGATAGGTCTTCAAAAATGATATTGAGGTTCCTATATATCATTTTTTTCTAAACTGAATAGTTTGCGCTAGAGACACTTCCAAAGTGGTAAAATGTGTGTCCCCCCCCTGTAACTTCTAAAATAAGAGAATGATAAAACTAAAAAATATATATGATGTACACTACCATGTAAACTACCACCGAAAATTGGTTTGAACGAGATCTAGTAAGTAGTTTTTTTTTTAATATGTCATAAATCGTAAACCGCAATTTACCAAGTACGGAACCTTTCGTGCGCGAGTCCGACTCGCACTTGGTCGGTTTTTTGTGTATATATTTCGCGCGCAGCGAAGTATTTATGTCGGAAACGTTTCTAGCTGGATCACGTCGATTATCCAAAACTATTATATATATTTTACACCTATAATCCTCGACCGGACACGGGATTGAACGAGACCAGGATACCACCACGGGGACAAATGTGAGTTGTAGCTGTAAGTTGTTTATGCTTGTATAATTTTCCACCTATAGGGGCATCGATATCCCAAAAAACAAACCCTAGTTACGGTTTCGCGGGTATATACCTTGTAGGATCCAAGAGTCGCAGCATTGCTCATGGGTCCCAGTGTTGCCTCTTGGCTTGTAATCCGCAGGCCTGTATTCTACCATATGGTAGCAGAGCGCGGTTTGCATTCTACCATCATAGTATACGCTAGGACACTCGTTCACACTGAACGCTGTATTGTTTGTCAGTTTGTTTTTTATTGTTGAGCATACTTTGGTTGGAATGTGGTACATTTTTGAGTCACTCAGAGGTATCTGTGTCTTGTTAGGTTGAAATCAACCCCCACAGTTATATTCCAACCTGTTAAAAAAAATACACAGTTTGCAACTTAATATTTGTCACTCCGGGATAAAAGGTTAAAGTTTTGTTATTGAATTTTATTGTTTTTTGTAAACAATATAGGTTTGGTGAAGACTTAATAGTCGCCCCTAATTGTATTTAATTGATTTATAGTTATTGTTGGCCTTTGAACCTATTATCTTTGTTAGGACGGTTGCCTACCTTGGACTGGCCACACTTTAGTGGAGATCTAGGTTGTTGGACTGCCTACTTCGACCTGAGACCATCAATATGTAGAGACTCAGGTTCGCAGCATGCGCTGCATATTTTGCAGCAGCGCTTTAAGTGCACCGACCAAACTGACCCTCCCAAAGTCGGAGAACTTGTTAAAGAATGTTTTTGTTATTTTGATGCAACACTGTGTCAACTCGCTTTTGTTTTCACTAGTTTTTCGTTGGGTTGAAGTTGACAACACTTGTAAAAATGTCATTGATATCGCGAGGCGTAATACGTTAGTTTTGAATTGATTTCGTTAAAATTGGTATATAACCAACCAATCGTTATTCGAAATTACGTTAGCGATCCACGAGTGGTACTGTGATTCACCCGTGCATTTGTTTGTGTATATATTTCACGCGCAGCGAAGTATTTTTGTCGGGAACGTGTCTAGCTGGACCACGTCGGTTATCCCAAACTATTGTATATATTTACTCCTATAATACTCGACCGAACATGGAATTGAACGAGACCAGGAGACTACCATGGGGACAAATGTAAGTTGTAGCTGTAAGTTATACGTATGCTTGTATCATTTTCCACCTATACGGGAATCGGTATCCCAAAAACAAAGCCCTACCGCTTTAAACCGCTGCTGCGTATCGCGGTTATAGACCTTGTAGGATTCAAGAGTTGCAGCATTGCCCATGGGCCCCAGTGTTGCCTCTTGGTTTGTGATCCGAAGGCCTGTATTCTACCAACCGCCTCTACCAATTTTCAGCTGTCTGCGAATTATTTTTATTTTTTATTATTATAAACTATCACGTATTTTTTCGTCATTTCTGACCGGACTTTTGCGACACTCCAAACTTAATTCAAATTACAATAATGTGTACAGCGAGCAATGACACTGCATTGTTAAAACAATGTCATTCATGCCATTTAGCTTAGCATTGCAATTTTATATTTATTACGATTTACGTCACTGATAAGGAAGAGAAATGGTTCGAACGCGCTATTCTCTTGAACTACCAGTTGGATTTGAAGAATAATCCAACTAGTAATTCCAGTCGGATTTGTATTTGTTAGAAAATGTAAATTACCTGCTGTAATAGTTTCGGTGGCGACCTCATCAGCACGGACATAACTGTCCTCATGAGAGTTGACCAGGCTTCATTATGGAACACTATGATCACCGTCGCAGTCGGCAGATTGTCTATGTCAAATACAACCTCTTTGCATCTGAAAATATTATTAAAAGAGTTGTTACGTTTTACTGTTTTATGTCGTTGTAATTTATTCCTTACGGCAATGAAATAGGAAACACATGATCCACGCTTTTCAATTCCAAGGACAATGTAGATTAATTAGTTAGATCTTCACTATCTTGGGTTTTCATATCATTTTTACCTGTAAAGAAATACTATACTACTATTAAACTGTGCTATTAATATATTAGCCAGGTCCCGCTTTGAGGGGGGCTTTTCCCTTTTTTCGCTACTGAGCCCCAATGTTTCTGAGGACAGCTGCGGGATGCTAAATTGTCTGTGTTCTCAGTTAAAGAAGATTGAACTCTGATAAAATTTAGAATCTCTAACAGATAATTAAAGCATTTCTAAATGTACCTACCTAATAACAAATGTTAGCAAAAAGTTTTCGAGTGCGTTTAATCAAGTATTTTGAGCAACCATATTCAGGGAGAAAAGTTGATAGCTGAGTAGGTGGGGCCTGCTGAGAGAGAGAGAACCCCGAGAATATATCAGAAAAGATTAAGATAGAAGCCCTGTGGTCAGGAGTCTATTTTCAGATTTCGAAAAAGGGTACTTTTTATTTTGATCTTCAGGGTGGCTAATTATCTTTTGATGGGTTGACGCAAAATTGTGCTCATTTTGAAAAGTGCTATTTTGCGAAGTGCATATTTTGAGAACTGCACATTTTGCGAAGTGCAAATATACCGAAGTGCACATTCTGCGTTTTTAAATCGTCTTTTTTGTTTGTTATCGGTTTATGTATCGATACCGAGCATCCTCATGAAATTCTAGGAATTTTTTTTACACCTTGCATATTCCGATGGACCATGTTATTTGGTTATTTACTTAAATTCGAAAAATCACTTTTTCATACTGAAAAAATCACATATGAAATTGACTATTATTAGACTCGCTGCTTTTTCCGTACACAGAAATAGACAATTTTTGCAATACTACGGCAAATTCAAACTGTCTTTTTCATTGAAAGAATATATTTAGAAAAAAAAATCATAGAAAACAAAATTAAAAACGGGACATTTTCTAAATATGAAAATAATGGGGAGGTGTCGAAAACAGCAATGGTATAAAGTTTATACCATTGCTGTTTTCGACACCTCTTATTTAGTTTTTACGTACAAGTAATACCGGTACATTAAAATTAATAAAAAAACAATTATTTTATCCTTACAAAGTTCCTTACATGCTAATTTGCAGTTTAAACTAGGGTTTTACTTTGTGAGAGTCTTGATTAATAGACACAGGTAGTACATTAATCAATAGACAGAATATACCTAATTATGTATTACGTGTCGCTTGAAGTGTGTATGTCACAAGCTATGGCACCGTCCGCGGTCGACGATCCCCATAGTATTTGATGGGATATTGATTGAGTGAATAACACAAAGCGCAACACAGACTACAATCAACAAATGCCATTGTATACCTAATAGACAGCAACTTGTTACAATTTCATTGTGCTGTATGTATTCATATATAAGCTGCCTAGCTATCTTACCATTCACAGTTTACTGTGCCTTCGGTATCTGATGTGCATAACGGAATTCAGAAAAAACGCATAACTGCCGAAAATCATTATTATATCATTAGACCCTACAGCAAGTTATTGAATATAAAATATAACAAAAAATTGCGCGTGCATCACCGTACACGTGTTAGAAATGAAACTTCCTAAAAATAAAGAACAAGAGAGATTTAGTGTGAGAGCAGGAAAGAGTTATATCTTTATTCTTTGTCATGTAAAGAAATGTTCCTAAACGTGACGCGCCCATGAAATTTATCTCTCAATTCTCGTTGAAATAACGAATCACCCCGCCCAAACAATTTCATTTCAACAAAAAACGAAAATTCTGACAAAATGAGCAGATACTGTGGGTAGGACAATTTTTCAGTTGATAGTTTAGATTTTTAGAAATGTGACATTAGACCTTTTTACCCGACTGTCGAAGGAGGGTAATGTGTTTATCAGTCTATGTATGTATGTTTGTTCCTATGTGGCGTTCTAGAGAACAAACGCGTTGGCCGATGTTGATGATTCTTACAATAGTATCTTACTTGGCAAATGAAAAATGGCAGATTTTGGGCGCCATATTGTGGGACCCCTTTTTATTTTTTTACCCGACTACCGAAAGAGGGTAATGTGTTTATCAGTCTATGTATGTATGGTTGTATGTATGTTTGTTACTATATGGCGTTCTAGAGACCAAACGGCCGATTTTGATGATTCTTACGTCAATCGATTCGTCTTAACCCTGCGAGTGTCACTGGCTATATTTTGCAAAATAGAAAAATGGCTGATTTTGTGCGCCATATTGTGGGGACCCAAATTTTTTTACTTCCAAACCCATCATGTGGTGTATCAAAATGAAGGGTTTTAAGAGGTGATTACAAAAATATGTAATACTTATATGTTTAAATGTACTTAATTCTAAAAAGAGCAGTGGTGGCCCATTGGTATTGGCCGCGACATGGCCGCGACTTACAAGTTGTAGGTCGTGGGTTCGAACCCAGGCAGGCGCTTTACATTGTGTAAATTATTTTTTCACCACTGCTCTAAAACGGTGAAGGAAAACATCGTGAGGAAACCGGCATGCCCTAGAACCAAAAATTCGAAGACATGTGACATCTACCAACCCGCACTGGGCCCGCGTGGTGGTTACGGCCCATTCCCTCTGACAGAGAGGAGGCCTGTGACCCAGCAGTGGGAACATTAATCTGGTTTTGGTCAGCCAGCTCGCGCATATGTATCCTCCGACTGCACAGCAGGATTTACTTCTTCTTTTAAGTCTTTTTAGTTAGCTTTTTAAGCAGTGGGGTTTTTGTTATTTCTAAATAATTTTTTTCTTCCATACCCACCGTGTAGGATGTAAAATAAAGGGTTTTGAGAGGTGATTTCAAAATATATAACACTTATATGTTTACATGTACCTAATTCGTATAAATCAGTCGGAGGATACATCTGGTTTTGGTCAGCTTGCCCGCGAATATGTAATCTATCCCCCGACTGCATAGCATAATTATCTTATTGTTTACGTCTTTTTAGTTCGCTAATTAAGTAGTCGGGTTTTTTTATTAACTTTTTTATTTATAACATTTTAGTTACAATTTTTTTTTCGGTTCGATAGTAAGTTTAGTTAAGTTTATTGTATCACATTTTGTAACAAAAAGTTCACGACGAAATTCAATATAAAAACAGGCGAGTAAAGTTATTTTATAATATTGAAAACAGTAATATCGCAGAGAACAGAGATTCATTCTGCAGTACATTCGCATTATCAGTAATCAATTATGTTTTTATGTAGCTTCTTGTATGAACATGTATTCGAATAGGCATGTATTTACAAATAACCAAATCATTGAAACAGTAACTTACCGTTAAATGGCTATGTTACATCATAAATTTATAATGCTTGTAAAAACGTTTTATGTTTATATTTGCCGATTATATTGACAGTGGCGTAACCATAGGTACCACCTGAGGCCCGTGGCAAATTCATTGGATGGGGCCCCAGTAAAAATCGTGACGTTATAATTTAATTTTATTAAGTTATTGTAGTAGTTACCCAACAGTAATATTGTGTGCATTTTAGTTAAATACTTGTAGACATTACAAACATACAGACACTTTTATTTATTTGTATAAAATAAATTAAAAGTACATACCACTGTTTAAAGCATTTATTGGATCAGTTTTAACACTGTCATCGATAGAATGACTCGATTTCTTTCTTTCTTAGAAACGTTGACAGTATAGCAGTGAAATATTTAAATCGGGACATCCCCGGTGACCCTAGCCCGCTCGCGTCGCATCGCTTCGGGTTGCGTTCATAAACTCATCCACGGCACGGCTTTTATAAAAAACCGGCCAAGTGCGAGTCGGACTCGCGCACGAAGGGTTCCGTACCATAAAAACGGTACAAAAATCACGTTTGTTGTATGGGAGCCCTACTTAAATATTTATTTTATTCTGTTTATAGTATTTGTTGTTATAGCGGCAACATAAATACATCATCTGTGAAAATTTCAACTGTCTAGCTATCACGGTTTATGAGATACAGCCTGGTGACAGACAGACAGACAGACAGACGGACCGCGGAGTCTCAGTAATAGGGTCCCGTTTTCACCCTTTGGGTACGGAACCCTAATAAAATAATCGGGTATTGTAGCGACTGCGGAGGTTCAAGTAACGTGAATATTGTCTTGGGAGACTTGTATCTACTTACTTATCGATACTAAACTGTAAAAAATATGTTTTTAATCAAATATTTTAAAAAATCACGTATTTAATCAATAAAATTCTATAATTGGCGCTGGCCTTACATCCTATTGCCCTGGCGGGCCGCACAATTCGCACATAGGGGCGCGGGCGGCTCGGCCCTGCAGTGCCACCCTATAGTTACGCCACTGCATATTGACTACCTCTACAGTAACTCTTTACATGATATTCTTATAAGAATCTTGTCAGTCGATTGGTGACATTGGTTCCAGCTCATTGTCACTTAAACTGACTTTATGTGTGAATTATTTGCCTTTGTCTTGCAGGCTAGTAGTAATAATAATGACAAGATATGAACTCATAATAGATAAAATAGTCACCTGTCACTGCGCATGTCCGGAAGAGTTCTGTTGATTGCTATCTTGTCACTGACAAATATGTTATATGAGTGTAGTGAGTATAACTCCCGAGCAGTGATGAGCTCTCTTTGGGACAGCTGCACTGGACGACCAAATTCGCCAGCCCCAGCCACTGGCGCATAGTTGTTACTGTTTTTTACATCTGAAATTGAAGAAATAAAACTGTGTTACACGCATATCCTATACTATTAAACAAGCAAATAGGTGATGTTCTTCAGATAGGCCAGGTGCGCAGTAATCATAACCGGCGTGTATGTATGAATGTGAGTGAAGCAAAAGAAGTATTTAAGGATCGTAGCAGGTGGCGTTCTGTAGTTTCTGCCTACCCCCCAGGGAAAAAGGCGTGAGTTTATGTATGTATGTATAAATTTGTATATAAACACGTTCTCCAAAACGACGAATATTCACGCAAAAGTAGCTCGCGCAATGTGTTTCGTATTTTTTTCCGCCGCTGCTGCTCGTCTTAATAGTCTAATGATAAACGTGGTGGCCCACTACGCCCAAGGTTGTGGGTTCGAATCCCAGCTATGGATATTTTTTCGATAGATTCCTTAAACCAAGAAGAAAAACCGGCCAAGTGCGAGTCGGACTCGTGCACGAAGTGTTCAACAAATCACGTTTGTTGTATGAGAGCCCTACTTAAATATTAATTTTATTCTGTTTTTAGTATTTGTTGTTATAGCGGCAACAGAAATACATCATGTATGAAGATTTCAACTGTCTAGCTATCACGGTTCATGAGATACAGCCTGGTGGCAGACAGACAGACGAACCGTGGAGTCTTAGTAATAGGGTCCCGTTTTTACCCTTTGGGTACGGTATCCTAAAAATGAACAGAATCATGTTGCAGCCCATTGTCATGAAATAACTTATAGTCGCTAAATAGGCAAAACGCATCTTTGGTAAAAGGAAATTTCTTATAGTACAGTATATCATCATCTGCCTAGCCTTTTCCCAATTGTTGCTGGGGTCGGCTTTCAGTCTTACCGGATTCAGCTGAGTACCAGTATTTTACATGGAGCGACTGCCTATCTGACCTCCACAACCCAGTACCTGGGTAACACCATATCCCTTGGCAAGACTGGTGTCAGATCTCAAGCTTCTGACTACCCGTAACGACTGTCAAAGATCTTCAAATGACAGCCGGGACCAACGGCTTAACATGCTTGCCGAGGCACGGAGGAAACTCGGTATGTTGCAATGGTCATCCATCCACGGACCGACCTCGGCAAGCGTCGCTTAACCTTGAAGATCGACCCGTGTGGCTGTTATTATTTAGCCTCGAGCTCCTCAAATTCTTATAGTATAGTAATTGAGGAAAACTTCATTACTTTTCACCATAAATCTGGTGATTCAATCTGTTAATTATAAAACTTCAAGAAGTAATTTTGTTGTAAACAAAGTGTTAGTTAAAAATAGCATTAAATTAAAAACAGGGGTTAATCAATAATAGTAAGACTGAACACACTATCAGATTAAAAATCAATTGCCATGACAACTTCTGTAGCCTTAATTAAATTGTGAAAACAGTGTAGATGGCAAACCCAAACAAATGCAAATTAAAAAAAACATGGCTAAGGTTATAAATAACATTTATTTGAAATGTTAAACAAAACATACTATGTTAACATGACCCATTTTTACCCTACTCCCCCCTTCGGTGACCACCCATAGTATATGCCAAGACCCCTCCTCCCCCTTTAGTTTTCATGTAGTGAAGTAATACTAATCCAAAAATATTGTTTCAAATAAAATTTTTGCAAACAGTAATTTAAAAATTAATAATTTGTCTCGTATTATTTGTCTTTATTAATAAGGCACTTGCCGCGTGACGCTAAGATCGCGTGCATACCTATAAAAATATTATCAAGTAGAAAGAGTAGAGTAAGTGGCCGGGCCAGCCTGACGTACATAGAAAACTTATATAAAGGGGCTTGGCCTATTTATAAACAGTGGATTCACTAGAGGATATTGACTATGTGATGAAAACCTAAGCCTCTCCCTCCACGCCCCTGTGACCGAGCGTGGTATCTTGAAGATCGCACGCTCCCCCCTCTGAACGGGTCACGTAGTATGGGTATGTGTCCTAATTAGTATGGGTATGTTAATTTCAGGCTTGCTGTTAATCTCAGGAAATACTGATGCGATAACAAAAACTCTTTACAGCTATTCTATAGGCTACTTTATGTCCTGGGAATATGCATGGTCTCTGTGGAACAGCCCACTGGACCAAAACAATGGTAAAAACTAGTTTAAAATTAGATCTTTATGTGAATCTGATTAGATTTTTATTAACACTAGCTTTTTCCAGCAGCTTCGCTCACGTGGGTATCGGGAATATACAAAACCTTAACACATTATACACCTTAACCTTCCTCAAGAATTACTCTATTTATTGGTGAAAACTGCATGAAAATCCATTCAGTAGTTTTTGAGTTTATTGTGAACATACAGACAGAAGCGGCGGGGGACTTTGTTTTTTAATATATTGTGATTCCCAAATTGTATTGGAACTTTTCCGGAGGAACTCTGTACCCTAGCTTTTCACTTTTCCTTTTGTATTTTCTTCAAGAGTAGAAGTAGATCAAAGGAACAATGGATTGACTGTGTGAGAGATGATGGGCCATATATATATTCTCATTAAAAAAAAACAATTTTGTATATTTCTCAACCAAATCAAAACAACAAGTTGATGATTGGAGCCTCCTTTTAGGTAAAAAATGGCTGTAATAGACTCCAATATAGTGTTTAACAATTCATTAAAAAATTCTATATTCAAATTCTTTATATAGAAAATATGACTTAAACATCTGCTAAGGTAAGCAGTTACTTAACGCCATCAAGATTTTTTCGAGTTAATGGCTAGATTTCCTCAAGAATGGTTCCAATACAATTTGTATCATAAAGATCTTATCAGATTCACATAAGACTCTGATTTGGCTATAAAGTTGGTGTATATTGAGATGAAAAATTTAACCATTTTGAATTAACTAACCCAAGAGGATAATAAGTGGCAGAAAGCGGTAAAGGACATCAGATTCCAAGTAGGTCAGAGTCAGAATCCATGTACGTCATTTTCCAGTTAGGTCATTTTCCATCTAGGTCAGATTTTGAGTAAGTAATGGTTTCTGGTACAGTTAGTGCCTTTTCACACGCCCCGGTTGGCGGGTAGCTGGTGCCGGTTACCCGGCGGCGAATGTATAGCCATGTTGGCGTACATGAGAAAGCTAACGTTCATGGCTTCATACTTCGCCGCCGGGTACCCGGTAACCGGGGCGAGTGAAAAGGCCTGCTGGACATATTATATTCATATTATATTATTTATTATATTCAAGTGGCATAGTATAGGGCTCCTGGCTATGACAAATTTTGAAATAACAATAAATATTTAAAGTAACAATCAAACTATTTCCTGTTAAATCAACAATGTGTGCAGAGTGATTGGTATCTCAAAAATATTCAAGGTTTTGGGCTTTTGTGTATTAACACTATCATAGTATTTTAGTTATGGACAATTTTTGAATTATGAAGAGTTGCCTAGGATTTTCATTTATTTTTATTTCATGTTACTGTAGCTAAAGAAACATATTATTAATATAGAATTATGCTAAAAATGTCCATTCATGATTTGAGAATGTTCACTTCTTAAGTATAGATATTGTTTCAAGTGTACATCATTTGGATTGTAATAATTTTTTACCTTCAGATAAATTCCCGCCATTTGTTCCTCCAACATAATGTCCAACAATAACTCTCATTCCGCTCTCATCCACATATGAGTTTTTATCAAAATGCAAACTGAAATAAAAAAATATATTGAAGAAACATTGTCATAACTTAACATTAGTCTAAAAACATTCCACATTTTGAGTGAAGAAAATTCTTTACATGGAATTAATGGTTTTGTAATACTCTGTTACTCACCTACTATACCAAGGTTCTTTCTCTCTCCTCTTCACAGTATTGTATAATTCTAAGCTAACATAAAATAAACCATTCAATAAAAATATTAATATAACAATAAGCGCCACAATTTTTTTCTTCCGTCCTCTGCATAATAAAGACCAATAATCCTGAAACAAAATTAAGTGTTTGTTTAAAACTTTTAACAAAAATATCACTCAGAAACTTTCATGGGACAAGCTTAAATATAACAAAAATATTGTTTGAATCCGTAAATGTATGATAATAAATGCTTACATTTCTAAGAAGCATTGTTTTAAAACTTTTGGTACTTATAAATATGTTTTTAATTCATTATTATTATTATTCTAATACACACAACACAACATAGACTGGAGGTATTTTTTGCTGAATGAATCAAATGAATGAATGACATTGAATGTCACTGACACTGTCAGTGTCAGTGACCTGCTGACATGTCCATGACAGCACGACACTATGTGCCTTTTCACACGCCCAACTCGTTGTGCTTTTTCCCAACTCGCCCGACGCATATGTTTGTGTCTCTGAAAAAAGCTTCACCTCTTAATTAACAACTTTGAATAAACACAGTGCTTGTAATGCCTGCTTACCAATTTATGTGCCCAACTAGAATTTAAGCAGGAGCAATTTTATTTAGCTCATATACTTCCTTTCAGTAATCCTTTTATCGATGTTTTCAGTTTACTTACTTACTGACTAAATTATAATTTAGGGAATGACACTGATAGTGTCCATACTCTTTGATAGTGTGTATCGGAATTAGATCCTATACTTTCGAACTAAGAAGTGGTTTTGTAAGGTCGCTGACGCATTTTTTGTCAGTGCATACTTCCAGTAGCAGTACCGCGTGGTAAGTAAAACTGTAAAACCGGAACACAACACAACATTCACTACATCACTATTTTTAAACGTCAGTTTCAAAAACGTCAAGTCAAATGTCATTCATTATCGATTTGAAAATTTTGAAATCAAATCCATCATATAAATTTAAATCTTGTATGTAATTAATTTTCAAAAACAGTACAAAACACCAGAGCACCAGCCCTTAAAATTTCATAGTTAGTTATTGTATTGTAATGATAAGCTACTGACACAATAAATCTTTAAAATAGCATCATTTGTCATTAATATCTAATCTGCTGTACACTCGATGTTTATTTTGTGTTTTATGTGAAAATTAAATCATTTTGGCAGAAAACCAGCCAGGAACCGGCCAGACAGGATGTCTCGACGAGGGAATTGGAATAGAGCGCTCTACAGAGGTAGACCTCAAGGTTTGCGCGGCAGAGACATTGGTCTCTACTATAGAGACAGGCAGATCAAGAAAGGCAAAACCAACAATGATCCAGATTGCATGGTATGTATTTTGAAATTTTTGTATATTTCATGGTCCAAGTGATTAATTAGTGCACTATGTATTATGTCCAAGCATTATGAATCAAGCAAATCGGGCAATATAATGAATACTGATTTAAACTTCTATAATTATCACATTGTCTGGTCATTATGCATATTGATGAATGAGTCCAAGAGCTTAGATTTTATTTAATGTTAAATTAAAGAGCAATTTTAAAATTTTGAGTATGAAAAATAATTATTTGTAAATGTGCACTTCCTGACACTCATATAGTCACAAAAATTTTCAATTATACAACACGTTAGGTTTGGTTAAAACGGGCTGGTTATCACAACTCCACGACCAAGGGCGTATTTTGCATACGGGGGGGAACTAACCTACTACCAACTACCTCACTCGATCCATCCCAACTCCTCGAGGGGGGCAGCGCCTTAGTGTTGCTGACTACCACCTGTATGGTACCTGGTTCACCAAGGTATTTGGCCCTGTAACTGGCGCTTACTGGGCAGCTTAGAAGCAGGTGCGCTGCTGTCTCGTCCTCCTCCATGCATGCTCTGCACAGTGGGCTGTCCGTAATCCCTAAGACAAAAGATGCTTATTAAAAGTCCCATTGCCAGTCATTACAGCTGTGACTGCTCGCAACTGCTGCTTCGTCAGATGTAGGGCGTGCAAATTTTAATTACACAACATACAATTGACATTAGTTAATTACAAAATGTATTCTTTCAGATTAATCTGATAATTCCAACAAGAATATTGTCAAGCTTACAAAAAAATATAGAGTCAATTAAGAAGATAGCTAAGGATTGGAATATAACAATATCACCACCTAAAACCATGAAGTTGATTAATTTAAAACATGAAAAATCTGAATTTTCCTATGACATGGGGGAATTAGATTTTCAACCGATAAACGTAAATAACTTTGTAAAGTTGTATAATTCATCAAAATCAAGTTCATCAGAAGAACCAAGTACTTCTTCTAACAATAAGCAAGAAGATGTAGTTATGCCACCACCAGAGGAATCTAAAGTAGAAACTGAACAATTCCTAAGTAATGATGCAGAAATGGAACAAGCTATTGATGAAAAACGAAGGGATTCTCTCAGAGGAGCTGGAGACTACAAGTATGGTTATGAAGATATCATAACAGGAACTTTTGAAGAAAAACTTGATAAGTGCCTTTCTGAGGGGACTATTATGTCAATGGAGAACCATTCAAAAGACACATTGAATAAAACTTTATATGAAAACTATTTAACCATGATACAATCAGCAGGATATAGAAAAATGAAATCATTTCGTGAGACCTTACCAACATATAAGAAATCAAAGGAGTTATTAGACGTTATAAACAATAACCAAGTGATTGTAATAAGTGGTGAGACTGGATGTGGAAAGTCTACACAGGTAACCTTACAGAATTTTGTTACAGTATAACCTAACGTTATTCCTTATAATGATAAACTGCATATAACTTAAAACCCTCTTCTAAAAACCGCCTTAAAATCCTTATATTAATTTGAAGAAATTTGTTCATATTTAGACATTGGTTAATATTTATTATCTATCAATATTATTGCTTATGTTAACAGTTTACAAAAGGCTTGGAATAAATCTTTGAGGTGTGTTATAAAGGCTGGAAAATAGGCAATTGCAGGTCGAGTATGAATTTGATTATGACGAGACAGGCTATTGCCATTTCCGCCGAGGCATATATAGGCAGTGCTTTTCTCAAAAGAATGCAGGGAAATAAAAAAGTAGTTAAAGTTCCCTAATTTTTCAAGTTAATGCCGTTTTTAACATGAACTGTACATTTCAGCATGGAATAAATTGCACATAATGTAGATGGCTTTTAGTTTTAGCAATCTCATTAAAATACGCCAAACATACTGTTTCTGAAAAAAAATACCCCTTTTTTATTGTTTCTCCAAATCATAAAATTTTCATATACCTACTTTCATGTATTTTTCGTTTGACTTCGCTGGAAGCAGGTTTTCCATTGCCAATTTGGCTTCTGATCTTAAATTGAATTAAAATGACTTCCAACGGTTCAGCCGTTGGAAGTCATTTTAATTATTAAATTTATTTATATTATATATATATAATTATTAAATTTATATATTTTATTAAATATTTAAACAAATCAAGACGAATTTTCAGCATTGTAGCCAATATTCTATTTATCATCTGTGCCGAAAGGCAAACGCATTTATGGCTATACAGCCACGTGAACGCAATTTTTACTAAGCAAAGAGACTTACTTTGGTATGCCAAGAATGATAAAAGAGATCCAATCAAAGAGTACCTAATAACCCCAGCACGCCGTTTCATACAACAGCTGGAGCGTTGTAATGTTCCAAATTCAAAAAACGCTCCAGCAATGGATTTGATTTTCTTTGTCCGTAAATTCGGTACTTCGCGTATTCTTTTTTCTAGAATAATGACAGTATTTCCATGCATGTTTGAGAAAAATAAACATACTAAATACCTATTGGAATTTGGCTATATACATATCTTTCTTCACTCGTTATAATGATAGCTTAATGATTGGTCTAGCTTAACAATTACATGTTCAGTTGCTTGAGTTTCGTTATGAAGAGTTTACACTCTATTTTGTACTTCTTTGTATTGAAATTAAAACACATTAAATATTATTCAAAAACATGACCTGTATCAAAAACTAAATCAATCTGTATCCATCTGAAATCTAGTTTTTCTATAAAATCCTCATTTTATGTAAATGCTGTACCCAAAAACTTAAAGTATTACCTTATCAAATTAGAAGTATACTTATAGTTTTTCTATTAACCGCCCAACGGTTGCGACACCTGTATCAGGTGTGAAACAATAGAAAAATAATTGTGCTAATTATGACCGATCGACAGTTGAAATAATGCCTAAATAATAATTTGCAATTCTATTAAACCATTTTCAGATACCGCAGATAATTTTAGATGACGCCATTGTAAATAACAGAGGTGCTAATATACATATTCTAGTAACACAGCCACGACGTATTGCAGCTTCTGCTTTGGCGAAAAGAGTGGCTGTAGAAAGATCTGAGAAACTAGGCGTTTCCGTAGGATATTCTGTTAGATTAGAAGGGTATGTTTTATTATTTCTTTTATTTTTTGGTTTATACATAACTCCTGTAACAGCACTACCCTGAATTCCCCGAAGCGTTAGGCAGAAATCTACTTTATTACTTCCACGTTTCGCCAACTATGTTTAAGCCCCACATATCCAGGCTACAGGCTGCTACTGGCGTGTTTTTTATTAAGCGTAAACCATAGAATAACATCTGCTATAAATCTATGATCATGTTATCTTCTTTTTGTTTATTATTACTGTTTAAACTTATCACCATAACTGCTGAGTATCTTTAGAAAGCCTTTGACTCAGATGACCATAGCACTCTGTGTAGTAAAATTAACTACTGACCTTGTGGACATGATAGGGATCTTACTTTTCTTATAAATGCCAAGGGCGACAAATTAAGTGATATTATCACTGTAAATTTTGTAGGTCCACTCTCTGCTTACAAAAGGTATGCCCCAAGGCTCGATTATTAGCCCCTTCCTGTATGCCTTTTTCTAAATTAAAAGTCTAATGCTTCTAACACTCAAACATATTATGTAACTATATTAAATACCTAATACCGATACTTTACAGTGTGGAGCCAAGGCAACGTGGTAGCATTAAGTTTTGTACGACGGGTATATTACTAGCTGAACTGGAAACTAATCAGGGTTTGACTAAGTACAGTCATGTGATACTTGATGAGGTGCATGAAAGAGACTGCCATATTGACATATCTATGTTGATGTTGAAACAGGTAAAAAAAGCAATTAATTAGCAAACACTCGCTTTAGGCAGCTGCTTCGCCCTCGTGAAATTCTGAAATTAACCCAAGGAAATGAGCGAGCTAAAAAGTCCCTTTCCTAATCCAAGACATACAGCCTTATTGTGTAAGTGAATACAGCAAGGCAGGCAAAGAGTATGAATTATCGACCAATCACATGACGGCAATCGACATCTTGTCTTTCATCTCGCATTTGATTGGTCTATAGTTCATACTCTATGCCCTTTGCCTTGCTGAATTCAACTGGTCTATCTGTGTGCCAAATTTTATACAAACGTTAAGTAATTAAACTTGATGTACAATAAAGTGTATATAAATAAATTCAAACTTTCATATTTGTAAAATTAGTAGGATTGAAAATATGAAATTCCATTGAATTTCATTACACAAGGTATTTTTTAGGTACTGAAACGACGCAAAGACATCAAACTAATTCTAATGAGTGCCACAATAGACGCAGAAAAATTGACGTCTTATTTCGATGACTGTCCAATGATGCACATTGAAGGACTAGCTTACCCTGTGAAGGATGTTTACTTGGAAGAAATCTTGCGAATGACCAAGTATGTTCCGTCCTTTGATCGCGGTATGGGAAATGCCAAGAGTCAGCAAAGGCACAAATCGAAGAAAATGGAAGCTGAAATGCAGAGGGAAATACAATATAAAGCTGAAATTGGTGAGCATAAATAGAAACTTAACTTATCTAACCTAAATTGACTAAACTGGAAACTTTAATATCCTTTAAACTGTGTAGATAGACAAAAATATTGGACACTACATTTTCACGTAACCCCATAGTAAACTGTTAACCCGCCCCTAAGACGACCCACTGACCAATCGTTTTACTTAGAAGTGACGTCACAAGCCTCAGTCTTGAACTTTGATGCGCTTCATCTTTGTATTTTTTTTAAATTGATAGAGCAAAATGTACATGTCTAGTAATTTTTGATAATCTAACTGAAGGATTCAATAGATTGGACACGTAAACATAAACTGACGACGATATAATACGTTGAAATATCGTGGACGTCACGCCGCTAGTACACTTTATACTGCCATAGTGACGTCACAAGCCCCCACTCCTGAACTTTGATGTGCTTTATCTTTGTATTTTTTTATTGATTTGGTAAAGCAAGGAATACGGGTCCAATATTATTTGATAATCTCACTGACGGACTACATAGAATTATCATTTTTCTACCTAGGAAACATCCCTATTGTTTTTCTGTTTCAGCTCCTTGGCTTGAATCTATCAAGAAACAAATAAGCCGAGATGTCTACACAGCACTTCAAAACGTCAAAATTGAAGATTTGAACATCGATCTTATTTACGAACTCTTGTGGTGTATATGTAAGGGAGAACCCGGCGCTATTCTCGTGTTTTTACCAGGAATCAGCGAAATAACAAAGCTATTGAGAAAAATGACTGAAAGTAATTCCTTCCCGAACTCCCAATATGATATCATTCCTCTACATTCAAAACTACCTTCTTTGGAGCAGCACAAAATATTTCAGAGGCCTCCAGAACATATAAGGAAGATAATACTCGCTACAAATATTGCTGAAACATCTATTACTATAGATGATATTGTATACGTTGTTGACTGTGGTAAATTAAAATACAGCGGACTGAACATTGAAGACAATATTCCAACTTTGCAGACTGAGTGGATCTCTCAGGCTAATTTACGTCAACGGTAAGAATTTGTTTTTTTTTTATTTGTGATTGGTTTGCTCTTGACTCTAGTCTAGGTCAGAGGTGACAGAGACAGAGTCTACGATGGAGTGAGCTTACCCAGAAGAAGCCTGTTCACTCTAACTTTGAAGAGATTCGGGTTGAATGCGTTCGGAAACACAGACGCAGGGCATGGAATAGAGCATTATATTTAACCCCCAACGGAAAAAGAAAGACGTGTACCACGAAAGATGAGACGTATACGCGCCTCCCGCGCTATGTCCGCTGCCCCGATGACGCCCGGATTTTAACCCGCACTCATACCTCATACCGCTAAAGAGACCTATAATCGTCTACTGCTCAAGTCAAACCACGTGGTGTGGAAGTCTCATCTTTCTTGGCACGCACTGTACCTGTGTATTTGTGTATCTGTCTGTGGCATCATAGCTCATAAACGGATGAACCGATTTTAATTTAGTTTGTTAGGGTTCCGTTTCCGTTTCACGAAAGGAAAAAACGGAACCCTTTAAGATCACTTTGTTGTCCGTCCGTCCGTCTGTCTGTCAAGACCCTTTTTCTCAGGAACGCGTGGAGTAATCAAGCTGAAATTTATATCTTATACTCACGTCTACTGTCCCTTAAAGCTGTGAAAAAATTAAGCTTCTAAGCCAACGCTATAGAAAGATACAGCCATTTATGCCGCAAATATCCGCAAATTTTCGACACTCGCAAGGGAATCAAAACCTACAGGGTACTCCCGTGAACTCAGAATCTTAAAATTTGGTACGAAGCAACGTCTTATAGCACAGATAAAGGAAAAATTTCGAAACCCGTAAATTTTTTGTTACATCATATAAAAAAAAAGTAAAAGCCGGCCAACCACCGGCCGGCCGGCCACTTTTACTTATATAACTACAGGTTTATCCGGAACCCTGGGTGCGCGAGTCCGACTCGCACTTGGCCGGTTTTTTTTGTTATAATGTGTCTTTATCGAGTGTTCTTAGCTATGTTTGATGAAAATCTATTCATCCGTTAAAGTTATGGGCGTTGTACTGTTTGAATCGGGGTGTTTTCGCAAAATATCGTGTCATAATAACGTGTTCAATAGATTGTAGATCGAAGCTTGTCTACAACTAGATAAATTGTGTAGCACTAGCAGACGCCTCGCGGCTTCACCCGCGTAGTTCCCGTTTCCGTAGGAATACAGGGATTAAAAGTAGCCTATGTCACCGCGGATAGTGTAGCTTCCCAACGGTGAAAGTATTTTTGAATTCGGTCGAGTGTTTTTTTTATTATGTTATTTTGTTTTGGCTCGCGCTTGGCCACATTCTCACCTGATGGTAAGCGATGATGTGGTCGACGGCGAAACACGCTTGCCACTTCTCTGATATCATCATCCCATCTTTTCTGCGGTCTGCCTCTTTTCCTTTTTCCATCCCTGGGATATCAACTTGTCACTCTTTTGCTCCATTTGTCCTGACCTCTTGTTATATGAGCTGCCCATCGCCATTTCAGTCTTTTAATTTCCTGTACTACATCTATAGTTTTTGTTTTACTCCTGATGACTCGATTTTTCAATCTGTCTGATCTCTTAACATTCAGCATTCACTCTTGACTTAGACTCCTAGATTGTAGCTATCGGGAAACAGACTCCGGCAGGGAATTCCACTACTTAGCTGTACGCATAATAAAAGTGTATCCAAAACGGTTTTGTGCCTATGGGAGGGATGTCCACCATGCACCAATGGAATATGTACCATTATCAACATATGGAAAAATACTTTGTATTTAATATGTTAAAGTTCTTATTTATTTGCAGGCGAGGCCGTG
Source organism: Orthosia gothica (assembly GCA_949775005.1). Classification (NCBI taxonomy): domain Eukaryota; kingdom Metazoa; phylum Arthropoda; class Insecta; order Lepidoptera; family Noctuidae; genus Orthosia; species Orthosia gothica. The sequence goes on along the minus strand of OX459067.1, from coordinate 4,250,573 downwards.
CTGGTCGCTGCCAGCCAGGTATTTGTTACCACCTCGTGACGTCATACCGAGCCAGTAAGCTTGAAGAACGCCTCTTGCCAGAGATTCAAAGGAACTCTCTATTGGAGCCTGTGCTGGCTATAAAGAGACTGCGGTTAGGGAAGGCCGGTGAAGCTATGAGCAAGATGCCGTCACCGCCCGCTGAAACTACTGTGGAACGGGCTATAAAACATTTGTCTCAGTAAGTATTTTTACCCGACTGCCGAAATAGGGTAATGTGTTTCTGATAAACACATTACCCTCTTTCGGCAGTTCTGTTTCAGTTCAGTTCTATGTATGTATATATGTATACGACCGCGTGGGCCGATTTTGATGATTCTTACGTCAATCGATCCATCTTAAGGACGCTGTTACATTTTCGACGAACTCAAATTTAGGTATCTAGTCGCACACAGCAAAATTACGCGTACGCACACATTGAAACTACTGAGCGCTCGATTTTATACATCACACAAATAATCTTGGTCCTTGATATTATTTTTTAATTTTATTGAAGTTTATTCAGGAAGGTTAGTTGGCACTTTGAAAATGCATTTGATAACTGTTACAAACCGTCGTCGTAAAATGTAGGTTAATATTTTCAACCGACTTCAAAAAAAGGAGATGCTCTATCTATTCGGCCAAACTACTTATCCGATACTTATCGGGTTTTCATCGATAAATGTATGTGGTGGTATTTTCAGGGAAGGTTTTATTGTATAATATATTAGGATCTGATAAAGATCTTCGGAGATAGACAATGGAACTCTTTAATAAGAAACAGCAAATGACCTGCGATTACTGTGATCGTATGTTTATGTTTTGTTTTAACCATACCATAATATATCATCACGCTTGAACGGTTTTAGGGGGTAAACAGATGTATTTAGTATACCCAATATGAGGTACCTACAAAAATTAAAAAGAGAGTGAAATAATAACTTTCCTGTGTCGAAAAACAATAGGTACCGAGGATCTGATAAAGATCTTCGGAGATAGACAATGGAACTCTTTAATAACAAACAGCAAATGACCTGCGATTACTGTGATCGTATGTTTATGTTTTGTGTTAACCATACCATAATATATCATCACGCTTGAACGGTTTTAGGGGGTAAGCAGATGTATTTAGTATACCCAATATGGGGTACCTACAAAAATTTAAAAGAGAAAAATAATAGCTTTTCTGTGACGAAAAACAATAGGTACCGACACCGACTTCCGAAAAGAATTTTATTTTTCACTTTGTTGTAGTAAGTAGGTATTTTTAAAAAAAACGCTACGTGAAATAAGTAGATGCCTAAAACGAATTAATTTCCGGTCACAAGGATAAAAAAATGACTTGAACATTTTTCATTCTAAGGAATATATTAAATATTACTATCACATCATCAGTCACTATTCATTAATAGTGACTGATGATGTGATAGTAATATTTATTACAGAGAGGAGGCCTGTGTCTCAGCAGTCGGAACATTTTTCCACTGCTGAGACACAGGCCTCCTCTCTGTGAGAGGGAATGGGCTGTAACCAACAACGCGGGCCCAGTGCGGGTTGGTGGGTGCACATATCTTCGAATATTTGGTTCAAGGACATGCCGGTTTTCTCACGATGTTTTCCTTCACCGTTTTGAGAGCAGTGGTGAAGAAATAATTTACACAAAGTCAAGCGCCTGCCTGGGCTCGAACCCACGACCTACAACTTGTAAGTCAAGCTAATGACATACTACCCAAAACCATGAAAATGACACCCATGACGAAAAGATGTCAAATTTTTGTCGGCGCCAACTTGTATTTTGGTTTTGACCCCGTATTTGATATAAGCGTCCCCAAAATCTATAAAAATGACATCCATGACGAAAATTTGACTAATTTTTGTCGGCGCCATCTTGTATTTTGGTTTTGACCCCATATTCGATAAAAGCAACCCCAAAAACTATGACAATGTCACTCATGACGAAAAGATGACAAATTTTAGACCCCAATAACCATGAAAATGACACCCATATCGAAAAGTGGCCATTTTTTCGTCGGCGCCATTTTGTATTTTGGTTTTGGCCCCGTATTTGCCATACATACATACAAACCGGTTAAAATCATAAATCTCCTCCCACCCATCCACTTCTAAACTTCCCCGTCGGCAGCTTAACCTTACCCATCCAAATCCTAACCTTACTCAGAGCTGTTTAAACCCACCCATCCATTTCTCAACCTTGTCAACAACTGCTTAACACCAACTATTCAAATCCCGATCTTACCCAAAATAATTTCTAAATCACATTCTAATAATAATAGGAAACTCAAAAATACGGCATACGTCCGATAAAATATCAACTATTTTCGATCACGACGAGGACGGTACTCACACGCATGCACACTACAATCTTTCTATTACTTTTATCGTATTTATTTCCTGCGAGAAAGCGATACGCCCGTCCTTCCACGAGCGCTTCTGAGCGCGGAATGATGAGCGGCGGGTACAAAATGTATGAAGACGTCGGCAAGAGATTTTATTTTAGCTAATAATTAAAAAATTTAATTATTTGGGTGAAAAATAATTAGCTGAACCTGTAAAGGACCATATATACCGCAATTTTTTATAATTTTGAAGATAAAAATATATGCTGTAAATTTACCTAAACTGGAACCTATTCGGACCCTACTTTTTTAAATTTTTTAGCGATTATTGTGATGGGCAAAACGTATTTGTGCGAAAATGTTGTATGATGTCATACAATTTTTCTGATGCCAATCTGGAGATGAATATATTATCTTTAAATTAAGACCATGATATCTTCACATCGGTGATTGCTTATACATTAAAATGGTACCTCGAAAGTACTGTTATTTGTAGAAAAATGTAATAGCGTCCTTAACCTTGCGAGTGTCACTGCCTACATAAAAATTGGAAAACAGTAAACTGGCGGATTTTGGGCGCCATATTGTGGGGTCCCAATTTTTTTAACTTCGTAATCCATCGTGTGGGGTATCAAAATAAAGGGTTTTAAGAGGTGATTTCAAATATATAAAATACTTATATGATTAAATGTACCTACTTCGAAAAAAAAAAATAACTAAAAATTAATAAAGTTTATTAAAAAAAAACAAAAATCTCGACTGCTTAAAAAGCGAACTAAAAAGACTTAAACAAGAAGAAAATCATGCTGTGCAGTCGGAGGATACATATTCGTGAGCTGGCTGACCAAAACCAGATGGTTTGGTCACAGGGGGGTGACCAAAAGCTCTTGGAGCAAGGTTATTTTGAGTGTGCGTAAGGGACAGAGTGCAGTGGTGGCCTAGTGATATCGGCCACGACTTATAAATTTTAGGTCGTGGGTTCAAACCCCGACAGGCGCTTTGTGTAAATTATTTCTCCACCCAGCTCTCAAAACGGTAAAGCAAAACATCGTGTTCTAGAAACAAAAATTTGGATACATGTGACATCCACCAACCCGCATTAGGCCCGCGTGGTGGATTTCGAACCATTCCCTCTCACAGAAAGCAAGCCTGTGTCCCTGCAGTGGGAACATTAAGTTACAGGCTGGTATTATTTATTGAAGTTGGCATTCAGGCGCAGAACGCTCCAAATGTTGGGGTTAATAAGGTGGACACAAAAGAAAATAAAGGTTAAACCCACCGGGTTTGAATAATAATAATTTATTTACCCTTTATTTTATATATCGGAAAGGTGTGTGCAGCCACAGATAATATAATACTAGCATACAGATGCCTCATCCCATACAAAGAAACCGTGCCGACGTAACTAGCGTTTTTCATCTGATTAATCTTGTTATTTTTGTAAGTACATCAATCGCGTTTGATCCCGTTTCACGGCAATAGATGGTGTTGAAAGTTAAAGTGGTTTACTAGGTTCGTGAATATTTTTTTCTTTAAATACAGTAAAGGTTCGTTTTATAGTATTTTTTTGCACGTTCTTACAGTATTTTTTGCACCAAAATGTGTTACAATGCATATTTTAACAATCGAGTGGAATGCCTCAGAAATTAAAAAATGCGCCATCTATTGGCATCATTTTTAAATGATCCGTTCAAATAATCTTTGAAATGTTAATTAAGAGGCCAATATTTCATAATTTTGTACTTAGGAGAGTTGATTAAACAAGAACAATTTTTTTTTATGTTTTATTACATAAAATGTTAATTTTACACACCATTCTGTTGAATTGTGTGTAGATGTCGCGCTTCTTCTTCTTAGCGTGTCGATGGCAAATATAAAAATTTAAATATTGTGATTGACCCAGAATTCAGCCACGGCAACACCATTCGGTGACGCAGTCATAAGGTTCTCGCAAGTACAGGTGACAGGGCATGCTGCGCACTCCTTGAGGTGGGCCATGGTCTGCGGAGATATGCTGCACAAGCAATGAAGACTAATGCCATCAGAGAACTACATCAAAATTTCATGTCGCGCTATCTAGTGAGATTTATTTGAACCAAATTTTCTTTCTTAGCAATGAGACCCCGTGGTGTAGCACATGTGGTCCCTACTAAGGTTGACGGAATACAGTACCGTGACCAGCTAGACTTTCAGTTACAAGTGCTGACAAGGGCTCAAATAATTTATGGTTAGACAGAGAAGGCTATAGTGTTGAATATAATTATATTTTTGATAAAATCCAACACCATATAATACTTTCTTCTTTATTTCTAAATATATACAAGTTCTCAATTCAAAATCACATCGTTTTTTAACAGAGTGGGTGCTTTGGACAGCGATGAGAAGTTGACACCCCTTGGTTGGCACTTGGCACGGCTGCCTGTCCACCCGGCAGCGGGCAAACTTTTGTTGCTGGGCACTTTGTTCGGCTGCCTCAACCGCGCAGCCAGTGTCGCCGCCGTATGGGGCTTTAAAGACCCCTTCCAACTAGTTATTGGTAAGTTAACTTCAAAGTGTTACACAGCTGGAACCAGAAGACCGGCGCCGATGCCGAGAAAGGACTAATAAACGCTGACGTGACGACGTAGAGGCGTTTACGAGAGATTGGTCGATGCCACTAACACACCGGGCAGAGTGTAATCTAACTTTGCCTAACAGTGGAAATATTAAGATTGAAAAACGCTTGTATTAATTTCACTCCTCATACAATTTCAATGCCAAAAAAAATATGTCGGTTTAGGAATCCCTTTAATAAAACCATGATTTAATTTCAGGCAAAGAAAAAGAAATAGACGAAGTAAAACGCACGTTAGCGTTAGGCGAGCCAAGCGATCACGTCGCTATATCAGAAGCCATAATACAGTTTGAGAACTGCCGTTCATACCATCAGAGGAAAAATTTTGCCTACGACAATTTCCTAGCATACAACACCTTAGAACTACTGTCGGATATGAAGAAACAGTTCGGTGATAATCTGAAGCAGATGGGCTTCTTGTATGAAGCTGACGTTACTACTGATTGGGAAAATCGGAACTCGAATAATTTGAGCCTCTTCAAAGCCATCGTTGCTGCGTCGCTGTATCCCAATATTGGAACTGTGAAGTAAGTTATCTTTCTACCCGACTGGGTTATGTGTTTCGCGCGTATCTCGTATGTATGTCATCATCTTCCTGCCCTTGTCCCATGTTACTTGGGGTCGGCGCAACACGTTTTTTTCTTCCATACCATCCTGTTCCCCGTCACTCCATCACTGACGCCCTTTTCTTTCATATCACTCCTCACACAGTCCATCCATATTTTTTGTATGTATGTAATATTCTTAATTACCTCATATCTTTTAAACCACTTGACCGAATTATATAATTAAGACATCGATAGTCTTGACCGCTCAAGTGTTCTTAGATAGGTGAAATGCCCAATATTATTTTCACCCAAACTCATCGAGTGGGGTGAGAGGTGATTACAAAAATATATACCACTTATATGTTTAAAAGTAATTCGAAAAAGAAAAATATGACTAAAAAGTTGTAAATGAAAAAGTTAACTTAAAAAATTAAAAAACCGACTGATTAAGAATCGAACTAAAAAGCTGTTAACAAGAAAATATCATGCTGTGCAGTCGGAGGATCAGGTGGTCAGCCAGTTCGCGAATATGTTTCCTCCGACTGCACAGCATGATTTTTTCTTGTTAACAGCTTTTTAGTTCGATTCTTAATCAGTCGGGTTTTTGATTTTTGTATTAATTTTTTTTTAACACTCTTTTATTATTTTGAAATTTAAAATGTTCGTTACCTACCTTTTTACCCGGCTGCAAGGAAAGGGATTTTTTCGCGCGTATCTTTTATATATGAATGTTTGTTTGTATGTATGTCTGTAATTTATTTATGTACACACAAAACACTTAACGGATTTTTATAATTAAGACATCGTTAGATAGGTATTGGCCGCCCAAGTGTTCTTAGATAAGTGCCGATAAAAAAAAAAGTTCATGGCGGATTTTGGGCGCCATTTTGTAGGGGTTGCAATTTTTTTTTCTTCGAATCTCATCGAGTGCGGTATCATAATGAAAGGTTTTTAGATTTGATTACAAAAAATATATACCACTTATATGTTTAAAAGCCATTCGAAAGAAAAAAGTATAACTAAAAAGTAGTAAATAAAAAAAGTAAATAAAATCAAAAAACCCGACTGCAAAGATGTATGTCGGAGGATATTTATAGTTTTGGTCAGCCAACTCGCGAATATGTATCCTCCGACTGCACAGCATGATTTTATACATCTTTGCAGTCGGGTTTTTTTGATTTTATTAACTTTTTTATGTAGACAAAACATTATTGGAGCTGCTGGTTGATCTTCCTTCTGAGGTAATTGAGGGTTAAATTTCGAATTTCTTTTGGTGACCCGGATTTGGACTATCGCGAAAAGCATGGGATTTGATATCGTTATTGGTGAAATATATATAATTATATATTTTTTACTTTAACAGTGAGAAATACATACACTAGTGTTTGAAGTGTCCTTTTCAAAATGTTAGTTGTTTGTTTGGTAGGTTACCACGACATATGCATGTTCTATACATATCTACTCTCTTCTAATAATACGGGTGATGATAAATTTAATAATAAAACCCATTTCAGATGGAAAAAGCAGAACATACGCGGTCCATTCGCACAACCAAAGCTTAAAGTGAGAACGCCAGAAGATGGCGCAATATCTGTACACCCAAGCAGTGTCATGGCTTTCAAATTATACCCGGGACGCAAGAACCCCTTAGTGCCGGTGTGTGATACGCCGGGGGCCAACTGGTTGGTCTACTGGCTGAAGCAGAAGTCATCAGACCTCTTCCTCATTGATGTCACCCTGGTATATACGTTGCCGTTCCTGTTCTTCGGTGATTTGGTGGTGTCTGAATGTAGGTGTTATGTTTATTTTGGCTTTATGAATTTGTCTTTTGCTTTTGGCGGTAATAAAATGTCTACATGTTCAAAGTTGTCGACATAGCTCACAGAATAAGTAAGCTGAAGTGGCAATGGGCCGGCCATATAAGTCGTAGAACCGATGACCGTTGGGGTAGACGTTTTCTTGAGTGGAGACCGTGAACTGGTCAACGTAAGGTGGGACGCCCTCAGGCTAGGTGGAGTGACGATCTTCGCGGGGTGGCTGGTAGCAGCTGGATAAGAGTTGCCGAAAATCGAAGCAAATGGCGTGCAATTGGAGAGGCCTATGTCCAGCAGTGGACTGCTATAGGCTGATGATGATGATGATGATGTTCAAAGTTCGAGAGCAGTGGTGGCCCAGTGGTATCGGGCGCGACTTACAAGTTGTGGGTCGTGGGTTCGAATCCAGGCAGGCGCTTTACTTTGTGTAAATTATTTCATCACCACTGCTCTCAAAACGGTGAAGGAAAACATCGTGAGGAAACCGGCATGTCTTAGAACCAAAAATTCGAAGAGAAGTGGCATCCACCAACCCGCACGGGGCCCGCGTTTTGGTTTACGGCCATTCCCTCTCACATAGAGGAGGCCCAGCAGTGGGAACATTAATAGGCTGATGATGAAAGTTTCGCAGTGCAATCATATTGGGTTTGTACCCTAAGGCTATTTATTACAGCAAAGTGGTTTAAGTCAGGATAGGCGCAATTATTTTCGCCAGTGACAATATTGATACATGACCAGTGGGCTTATGCCGAGTTTTTAGTCATGCTCACTCGCGTTAACGTCAACGATCTCATACGTCAATTACTATACAAAAAATACCGGCCAAGTGCGAGTCGGACTCGCTCACGAAGGGTTCCGTACTTGGTAAATTGCGGTTTACGATTTATGACGTAGTATTATATATAGATCTTGTTCAAACCAATTTTCGGTGGTGGTTTACATGGTAATGTACATCATATTATTTTTTTTAGTTTTATCATTCTCTTATTTTAGAAGTTACAGAGGGGGGGACACATTTTACCACTTTGGAAGTGTCTCTCGCGCAAACTATTCAGTTTAGAAAAAAATTATATTAGAAACCTCAATATCATTTTTGAAGACCTATCCATAGATACCCCACATGTATGGGTTTGATGGATAAAAAAATTTTTAGTTTCACTTTCAAGTATGGGGACCCCCGAAATTTATTGTTTTTTTTTTTATTTTTGAGTGAAAATCTTAATGCGGTTCACAGAATACATCTACTTACCAAGTTTCAACAGCATAGTTCTTATAGTTTCGGAAAAAAGTGGCTGTGACATACGGACGGACAGACAGACAGACAGACATGACGAATCTATAAGGGTTACGTTTTTTGCCAGTTGGCTACGGAACCCTAAAAAGAGGTTTCTCCTTACTGTCACCACACGGTGCTTATCCAGTTTCAACACAAATTGACGTTTATGTTAACGCGATCCAGCATGAGATAAAACTCATATTAAGCCCACTGGCGGGAGCCGCTGGGACTGCGAAACACAGGACCTGTTGATATGGCGTCGCTGCACAGTATATCGCCTAGAACAAGCTAGGTGGACGAAAGTCACTGTTGAATTTCCTGGAATTTATTTCCTGAGACCCTAGCCACACGCCCATTTGTCCCAATTCGAAGATATTTTTTGCACTAATTTCTATTACTGATATGGTAATGAGGGCAGTGTAAAAGGAAAGGGTTAAAAAATTGCTTATTAAATAAATTTTTGCGCCTATCGAAGTAACATTTTATGTCATTGAAATTATTATTTTTTGAAAAATATTATTGATGGATCTTCAAGTTAAAGGTACATGTATTTTTTAATTCAAATTAGTAAATGGATATAATTTTTAATATCTCGAGTTTTAATACTTTTGTTAGTTTTTGTCGATTTTCTGTATTCATAGGACTGAAAGTACTTGTACCCTCATGTACCCGGCTAGAAATTATTTATATCACAGCCATTCATTGATGTTTTAAAAGAGAAAGATGCGTTACGCACTAACATCGCGATCAGAAAGCCTGGGCTCGGCGCACAACTACATGCACCGTAACTCACACATCTGTGTTCAGTGTCATCACCAGTCCCAACCCTACAGTTACGGATAGACAAAGACAGAGATAGGAGACGCCGCTGTAGTGCGAGCGACATCGCGTTAGCCGCCGAATGTTGGCCGAATGTTTACTATTATGAATGAAATGACATTGCAATATGTGCGTATCGTGTCTCTCACGCATGTTTGTAATATCTATCTCGCTCTCACAAATATGGCGAAGCAAACATTAAATATTATTGTAATTTTCAACAAATTAACCTTTTTAACTATACTTACGAGTGGTAAGTGATCCCGTGTGGCTTATTTTTCTTCCTGGTATTATTTATACACTTTTTAGCTACACAAGATGTCATTTTGGTGCGTATTTATTGCAAAAAAACATAAAAACACTGAAATTAATGAGCTGTGTGATCAACAATGTGCCGTGTGCGCAACTGAGTACCCGCTACGGGCATGCACTTAGATTAGTAGGACCAAGCGCTGTGAGCAGTCCCGTATCTTCCTCTTTTTAATACATCAATGCAGCCATTTAGGTTTTTTAGCCTGCGTAATTGAGTACAACTTTGATTTTTTGTCTTTATTTAAGAATATGAATTTAAGTAAAAAAATATTGTTAATCAGTAGTAATGATGCCCCATTGTGTAATTAGTTTAGAGGTTATTAGTAATTTACTGTAGTTAATAATTATTTTATTGTTATTTTTCTACTTGTCTTAGTATACGAAATATCTATTGTCATTTTTTGTTTTACCCTGTCTTCTTTTATTTGGATGTTTTGTGCTGAAACCTCATTAAAACATCATAAGAAAGCCGTACGAAGCAAAATACCTTAACATATAATTTTGTCTGGCTAACTTGTATTAGACGAAGCACTGTGCGCTGGGACGTAGCCTATCCTGCAAAGGACGATCTGATGAAGTGATCTTTTATTATGATTAAATAAAACAATGGTCTTTTTACTAACACTATATGTATATTTATTTTATAGCGCAAGATACATCAAACTATACTATTCTTATATCGAACGTTAAAGTAAGCTGCGACAAGGCGACGATGGATTTACTCTGGCAAGTGCGATCTCTGCTTGACCAAGTTCTAGCATCAAAGATCGGTGACTCTAACAAGACGGCAACTCATATGTCTCCTTTCGAGAGAGAAGTTTTGGAGTGAGTATCAATTTTATATACTGTACTATACTGTGTTTTATATTTGTATCATGGTCAGTCATGACGTAAGCAACCTTGGTAGTGGGCCGTGGCCTTAGCCGCGAGGCCGGCCGTGTACACGGTCAAGGTCAAGGTTAGAAGAAGGCTACAGTGTGGCAAAGTGTCCCATTTAATAAAGAATCATCCTGCAATTAGATATACGTAAATACACAGAAAATGTTTGCTAAATGTCATATTTTCAAATAAATCTGGCTAATAATTACTTTAAAGTGACTTATTTAGACCTGGCAACAGTGGCAACATTTTAGTAATACAATAACTTTGAAATCAACTCTCATATCTAATCAGAACATTAAGAACGCCTGTTAAATAATCATAATATTTTAAAATGATTACGCGATAGGTAATTTTGTTAATTATGCGAAAGAAAATAGTTGTTACTAAACGCGTGATTAATTTGTTTCAGTGCTGTCATGGAGTTAATAACTGCTGAAGATGAGCGCGCTGAATTCATTGGCGACGATGACTCCGACTCAGACATTTCCGAATTTGAATCACGTAGACCTTGGCGACCGCGACGCTAAAATATATAATATACAATCGTATTTTTTTTTTCTAATTTTGCCTTTTTATTTATTTTGTCTGTGCTCCTTTGGTTTTTTTTATCTGTTAACCCAATATTGACAGCTCATGCACAACATGATAATAATAATTTTTCTCTCTGTTAACCCTATGATGACAGCTCTAAATGATAACAACTTGTTATGATAAAAAGTTTTGGTTATAAACCTGATTATATTTTGTTTTGATAGTTTATTACTAGATTGTGCTAAAAGTCTGAGATTTAATCATATATTTATAAAATCAATATTGTGAAGAAAAATGTTAATTCCCCTTCAGGTGGGTTTACATTGAGACTTAAAAGTTTACACTTATATTTATTGTACAGGGATTTTGGACTGATTAAATCTAAAATCATCTGGGTATGTTCACTTACTTTTGTGCCTATTTAATGGATAGTAATAACATAGCTATTAGAACACAAACTGTGTTCAGATAATAAAACTAGAAGTAGAAATGTTCAAAATGTGAGCAGGGTTACGAATTTTGGATTTATTCTGATAAAATAATCCTACAAGGGAAACTATTATTTTTGCTTACTTGGCCCTCAAAACTATACGAACATTTTAGCATTTAAGATAAGTTAGAGTAAAGACTTAGTAACATAAAGTTACACCTTACTTCGGCTTGCCTTCGTTGGCCGGATATGCAAAACTTAGCAAGTAGTCCGCGTGATGTATAAAATATGCTTTGTGTTGCCTTTCCTGCAGCCTAATACACTCGTTCCACTAGAATCCCCTATTTCAATCCCCCAGGTTGACTATAAAAATTCGGCAAAGCAAAGATTTGGCCATTTGAAAGAGCAAATAAGGGATAAGGAATAATAAATAAGGCAACAAATTTTTAAATAATTAGGTATTTTTGGTATACCTACTTTCGAAAAGAGTATCTTCACCAATGAAAGCGTCCAATATTTTTCGGAAATACCTACCTAATTATTTAAAGAGAATTTGTCATACTCTTTCATGGGGTCAAACCCTTTGCCTTGCCGAATTACTTAAAAACACGTACGCAATTAGGCTGCTGATCCTCCCTGAACTCTCAAAAGTCTAAAATTCAAGTGCTATGTCCTTCCTCCTCTCTCCTACTTTATCTATGCTGTGCCCGACAGGGTCCATAATTGTGACTTGTATAATTATTTTCCTACCAACTATATACATTATGGTACGCAATAAAGAATTGAGAATTGAGCATTTCACCCTTAGCCTGGAGCATGTTAGGGGCTATCCCATATAGGTAAAGTCAAAAAAGTCTAGTCAAATAAATTTATTTCAACTAGGCCATTATGCGGCACTTTTAAACGTCAACAATTTAAATTTACAAGTACCTAATAATTCTCCTCCGTTATTCTTTTCTGATTAATTTCGTTGCGGGATCCAAGACAGTTAAATTCATTCTCCGGGACTTCGTCGAGCTTCATTGCCTCGGCGCTTTTCTGGTGGTCGCCACTGTTGATTCTGGCTTTCAGGAGTTGCAGTGGTTTGGGAATAGTGCGGTGGGATTGTCACAAAAAAAAAAGTACCTTATAAAAATTGATTCTACCGTCCATTCGGAAAAGTAGCTTGTATAGAGAATATCGGAGAAGATACTCGTACCTACCTATTGTCGATATAACTTCAGTAGGTAAGTATATTGATACCAATCCCTACCAACAGAACCTACCTTTCTCTCAATTTTTGCGCGTAACGGAATGTTTTTTCTTTTTCAGAATAACTTTAAAAGACCTTTGACTGTGTTTTGCCGGGCTTTACATAGCCAGTACATAATAACTAATGAAAATAATGGAACACGTGAAATTACTCTCAATCATGAGAAAACGAAGTTTGTATTCATGATAAAAATTGTATTTACATAAGATTGTTGTTAAATACTAACAATAATCTTAGGTATTTATTTTATGTGTGTGTCATTTTTGTGTAGAAACTCACTGTCACTGGACATGATGAAATACCTAATAGAAGCGATAAATGCGACCAAGGATGACAAATCTTTGAGGGCTATTGTTTTAAGTGCCAAAGGAAATGTATTTTCAGCAGGTCATAATTTGAAAGAGTTGGTAAGTTCGTGAAATAGATGCTCCCCTCCATTTCTGGAAGGCTGATTGAATTTTCGCTCAACTCAATAATGATGCTAAATCTAATTTAGCTATTATATTGTAATATCTTGAATAATTTAAAGAAAAAAACATACTCAATATCATGTCGAATTAGCAAAAAAGTCTGACCCTTACTAAATCCTGTAACTACTACTATGGGCGAAAGTTTTACTATGGGTAGGGTAGATTGGGTAACAGTGGATCACTTTTTTTTAATTTAATGCTGCTCCGAAGTTTATGGCTAAATGATTCATCTCTGATATTTAACCATAATATGTGTATCAAATCTTTAAAGAAAAAATCTAAAAACCCGACTGCTTAAAAAGCGAACTAAAAAGACGTAAACAAAGAGAAAATCATGCTGTGCAGTCGGAGGATACATATTCGCGATTTGGCTGACCAAAACCAGATGTATCCTCCGACTGCACAGCATGATTTTCTCCTTGTTTACGTCTTTTTAGTTCGCTTTTTAAGCAGTCGGGTTTTTAGATTTTTTTAATTAACCTTTTTTATGTAGTTTTTTTTTTCGGATTCGGTTCATTTAAACCTATAAGTGTTACATATTTTTGAAATCACCTCTTAAAACCCTTTATTTTGATACCCCACACGATGGGTTTAGAAGAAAAAAAGATAAAAATCCCCCATAAAATGGCGCCTAAAAGCCGCCATTTTCTTCATTTCCAATTTTAATGTAGCCAGTGACACTCGCAGGGTTAAGACAAATCGATTGATGTAAGAATCATCAAAATTGGCCAACGCGTTTGGTCTCTAGAACGCCAAATAGGAACAAACATACATACATACATAGACTGATAAACACATTACCCTCCTTCGGCAGTCGGGTAAAAAGGCATTTAATGGCGTGTATTAATAAAATTACAAGATATAGCCACTTTAAAATAAAATTGGAAATGATCCAGTCTGCCCCAGTCGATTCACTGTGACCTAATCTCCCCTACCTATACTTCTGTCTAGCCCTTCGAGAAATACTGGCCTGGCGTGATGTTGTGTTAGATAGTCTTTCTGGAAATGGGGGCTAGAATAAGATTATAAGATGCGCAAATAACTGCAATACTAACGGATCTTTCTAATTTATAGCAGTCCAACACGGGAGTAGATCAGCACAAACTGATATTTAGTAAAGCAAGCGAACTAATGAAGTCGATAATTCAAAGTCCGGTGCCCGTTATCGCTAAGGTATATGTTTGTAGAATTAACTATAATAATAAATAATAATATAGCCTTTTATTCAGATCTCTTACAATGGTTTTTAAACTTATGTAAAACTATATAAACTTATTTAACTTATTTTACTAACATATAGACTTGTTTAGCTAACATTAACTATATAAACTTATTTAGTACTTTAAAGACTTAAACTTAATATATATTAATAAAATTAAACTAATATTTGGTCCTTGGTTATTTTGCCAAGATCTGTTTGCCAGTCGGCAAAGGAGAATTAACTATGTACTCTTAATACTAATAAATAAATATAACACAAATCCTTTATCTATACGTATATTTAACCCGCATTAAGTTAAAAATAAATAATCAGAGTGTGAATGAAAGAAGACAGCAAAAGTTTGTCTGAAGTCATTGTCCGATTATTTATTTTTTACTTTATTTTGAAAAGCGCAGTGTTGATATTTGGTTGGCATTGATACCTGCGCTTCGACAGAACGGCGCTGACCCTTTGATTGATGCATTGGTTTTAAAGATGTAAGACCGAGACCGCTATAAGCCAGCTTATCGATTCCACCTGAGTGCCGTCGCTAATTAAAATGCCTACCACCTGTACCATTTAACCTCCCTTCATCCTTCCCCCAGTTATGCTATGTATCTACCTACGTGTTGTATTTCCATTGCTTTGTTTAGTCACTATGCTCTGCTGTAGCATGGTGCGGATGACAGTTTCAATAAAAAAAATACGCGTAGACGTATACGCATTTTTTGTAGTTTAACGTCATACAGGCAACTATGGTATGACGTTAAACTATAAAAAAGGCGTATACGTAGGTATATGCGTAAAAAATGTTATTGAAACTGTCACCCGCACCATGCTACATGCTACAGCGCAAAGTGTGTAGCTGGTTTATAAGTGTATCTTTTGTGGGCCATCTTCACTTTACGAATAAATTTACCTATTAAGGCGGTACCCCGAGCAAAACGCCGCGCAAGCCGTTTTTTTTTTTGCTGTTTTTAGGAGCTATCTACTCGTTATTTAAAAAGAAATATAAATTAATAAAAATACATTAAATTTGTACATATTATTGGTTCTAAAATGGTAGATTTAGTTTTTTTTTAATGTTGTATAGATTTCACTAATCTCCTTCCAAAAAAAATAAAAATGAGAAATAATTATTGATACTAAGCATCTCCTCGAAAAGTGTTCATTAATTATTTTTTGTACTAACACTAATGGATAGACAATTTAATAACGAACATTTTAGTAGAATTATTTTTTTCAAATGACCAAAATTCGATTTTATAAAGATTTTATTCTAAAATCTGGGCGTATTCACTACTGTAATTCATGCGCCACCAGTGCCGCTAGACCAATAGGAATGCTCATATCTCTTGCCGATTTTTTGGTCAGGGTACCGTCTTAATCTACAGTTAAATCATTGATGCATGAGTGAGTCGATATTGGCATTTTATCTACATTACAAGCATGGGTAATCGGTGCATTTTCCTCATAAATGGCTTGTCTTATCAGTCTAGTCTTTTAATGTGCTGTTTAATTTTTTATACTTACCTACATTTGTTAGGTAAACAGCTTCGCAGCAGCTGCAGGGTGCCAGTTGGTCGCTACTTGTGACATGATCGTATGCTCTGACACCAGTAAATTCTCAACACCTGGGTAAATAACGTTATGTAAACATGCATTTTTATGTACAGAATATAATGAAATTTTAACCGATACTTTGCCAAAGTATTTTAATATCAAATGAACAATTTCAGAGCTAACTTTGGCGTATTTTGTTCAACGCCAGGAATAGCTGTCGGAAGATGTGTTCCGAAGTCCAGAGCTACGTATATGTTGTTTACAGGTTTGTTATTTACACATATCCACTGCAATAGTTATTTATTGAACCGCGGTGAGCCGTTAATCGTGTTATCAGTTTCATTTCATGCTGTTACTGACCAATGCGTGTGGGCATAAAAATAACGAGCCGTCACGTCATTGGTAGATAAGTATAGGAAAATGAAATTCTGTAGGTATGTAGTAGTATATGATTCAAAATTACTTATTGCTAGCTATTTTTAACCCCCGCCGGCAAAAGAGGGGTGTTTCACGTATGTTGCTGTGTATCTTTTGAGTTTGTTTGAAAGGTAATTTTGTCGAGAGTGTTCTTAGCTATGTTTGAATAAAATCGATTCAGCCGTTCAAAAGTTATGGGCGTTTTACTGTTCGAATCGGGGTGTTTTCGCAAGATAAATGTGTCGGGGGTTTGTTAAATTATGAAATTTTACTTGTAAATTTTAATTTATGTGACGTTCAAAAGTGCCGTTTATTGGCCTAATTGAATAAATATATTTGACTTTGCTACTGCCTGTAGCTTCGCCCGCGTGTAAAAAGTGTTTTATATGTGCTATTCCAAACTAATAATCTATCTCTGTACGAATTTTCATCCAGATCCGTTCAGCCGTTCTGGCGTGATTGAGTAACAAACTTACATCTATCCATCCAAACTTTCGCATTTATAATATTAGTAAGATTATTTCATCAAGGACGGTCATGAAGGTCAGTCATATAAAAAAAAATTAATTCAAAAAATCAAAAAACCCGACTGCTTCAAAAGCGAACTAAAAAGTCGTAAACAAGGAAAAAATCATGCTGTGCAGGCGGAGGATACACCAGATTTTGGTCCGCCAGCCCGCGAATATGTATCCTCCGCCTGCACAGCATGATTTTTTCCTTGTTTACGACTTTTTAGTTCGCTTTTGAAGCAGTCGGGTTTTTTGATTTTTTGAATTAATTTTTTTTTATTTATAACTTTTTAGTTAGTTTTTTTCGAATTACATACATTTAAACATATAAGTGTTATATATTTTTGAAATCACCTCTTAAAACCCTTTATTTTGATACCCCACACAATGGGTTTGGAAGAAAATAATAATTTGGGCCACCACAATATGGCACCCTAAATCCGCCATTTTTCTATTATCCAATTTTAATGTTGCCTATGACACTCGCAGGGTTAAGACGCATCGATTGACGTATGAACCATCAAAATCTGCCAACGCGTTTGGTCTCTGGAACGCCACATAGGAACAAACATACTTACATACATACATAGACTGATAAACACATTACCCTCCTTCGGCAGTCGGGTAAAAATGACACCATCATTGGTCTAGGTCTCTGCGTGGGCACTAATTGGATGGAAGCGGGAGCCGCAGCTTTATTGCGCAAGTGAATTCGGCAAAGCAAAGGGTTTTACTCCATCAATCGACCAGTCACATGCGAGATGAAAGACGCGATTTGGATTTCCGTATATAGATGTGATTGGTCGATGGATGGCGTCAAAACCCTTTGCCTTGCCGAATTCAATTACGCAATTAGGTTGCCGGATGTCTCTCGAAGAGACAAGTTTTCATAAATATTCTGTCAGTCAAGTCAGTAACGATGAATAGGTCAACGTTCTGTTGTTTCTACCTAGTGGTACAAAAGCAGAGATGCAGGGACCTGGTAGACGTTAGGTTTGAATACCAGATGACGAAACGAGTAGCTTAATGTCGTTTAAGTTTTGCGTTTTATAATTGTTTCAGGTGAACCTCTTACTGCTCAAGAGGCTTACGAAAGTGGCCTCGTGACGAAAGTAGTTCCAGCAAGCGAACTAGACAACGAAGTTAATAAAATCATCGAGAAAATCAAACACAAGAGCCGAAGCGTCATCTCTCTCGGCAAAGAATTCTATTACAAACAAATAGATCTAAGCTTGATGGACGCTTACAAGTTAGGAGAAGACGTCATGGTCAACAACATCAACTCAAATGATGGACAAGAAGGCATCAAGAGTTTTGTTGAGAAACGGAAACCAATTTGGAGTCATGAGTAGCTGTTATCGCGAATGTACCAGTACAACATTAATTACTTACACATAATGTGTACTTTTATCTATAACAATGTTACCTACTGATAAAGACTAGGTTTCAAACTAAATGAACATATTTTTTAAAGTCATTTACAAGTTCCTAGCAAGGTTAATGTGTATGTGCTACACACGAAGATTATTTTTAGGTGTGGCCAATTTATGACAAATAAAAATCAATTTTTATTTACACCTAACCTTTATTTGCCACTATCATACATAATATACTTTAACAAAACCGCGAAGCATACATTATGACGTTAAAGCATACAACATGACGTGACACAAGACATTAAAATATTTTTGGCCGATTCATCTTATATTATTTACATAATTGTAATATTTAACTTTCATAAATCAAGATGGATCACATAATGTTAGTAGGTATCTGTATTATTCAGTGCACACGTATTTCACAAATACAAAACTTGTAAATAAACTTATTCACTAAATGAAAATTTTAAAAGTTATTGATAAATACATCTAAAGTTAATATAAGTTTAATAATTTACGTTACATGCTCTGCTGGATATTCCGAAGTAAATGGTTTATTATTGTCAGCAACACTGCATAACTTCGAGTGCATACTATATTAATACATCTTGGAAATTAGTGCTTTCAGATATCTATTTAAACAGAACGAAACAATTTATCTAAATAACTTTTTTAAATGAAGTTAAGACACACAGTAGGATTATTATAAACATTGGAAATACTACAATTATTGCCTCATACATTTACAATCCAAAATTATGAGAATCTGATCAACATCTTCTCACTATTAGTATATAATACTTTCATTATTCCAAACAAAACAATGGTGAGAAATCTAATAGACAGTAATTATAGGAAACTGATCAAACTATACTTGAATGATTATATAGACCAATACATTATATAACTATATGGGGCCATTTTCACAATATCATTAAATATTTATATGGCTAAATTATAAATAACTGCTTCGGCAAACAATTGTGAAAAGAGCCTTCAGCCTAGTAGTATTAAAAAGACATTACTTGTATAATTACATAGAAATTTTCATAGTCTTTTAGGTTTTTGTAGATTGAACAACGATCACAAGCTGAAAGTTGTCAGTCATTACGGGAATGTTTGTAGTCTGTTCCCAGTGACCGTTAGCCAGATTGATTCTCACTTCTTTGCTAGTTCGTTGGAGAGCCAGTCTAGACCCTCGTAGAGACCCTGGCCTTGTGTTGCACATGTCGCCTGGATGTACCACTGCCAAAGAAACATTGTTAATTTAGAACATCAGATCAATAATTTTATTTACAATAACTCTGATATTTGGAACGATTGCTGATAGTTAAATAGTCACCATCATCATTCACAGCCCAACTTCGCCCACTGCTGAGCATAGGCCTCTCTCTCCTTGTACCAATCACTACGTTCCTGTGCCAACCTCATCTAGGTTCTACCTGCAAAGGCAACAATGTCATCTGGCCATCTCGCCGCTGGGCGACCATTACTTCTTCTTCCAGTCCTTGGACGCCATTCGGTCACCACCTTACTTCACCTATCATCACCGTGTCTTACCAGGTGCCCTGCCCAGCTCTATTTCAGTTCCAAACTTCGTTTCCGATGTCGGAAACCTATGTACGTCTTCAGATCTGAACATTTGGAACTCGTCTATTATGCATCAATGTTAAATAGTAAACATCAGGAAACAAAGTTTTTAATAAGGGTATCTACTTACACGGCGATTCCTCAGGTTATTTAGGTTAAGGGCATTTGTAAGTTCAGCTGCAGTCATGGCATTGGGCATATCTTGCTTGTTGGCGAATACAAGGATCACCGCATCCCTCAATTCATCTTCTTTTAGCTGAAACCAAAAAGTAAGTTATAATACCAGAAGTGTTATCAATATAATGTGCTTCTGACGACGAAAAGTTTGATTCCTGCAGTATTATACATCAAGAGAGTGTTTGAAAGAAAATTAACAAGGCGTTTTAAAGAATAATTGATATCAACTAGGATAGAAGTTGACAATGTTATTAAAAACTGACATTAAAACTATATCATAATGCCAGTTATTAAGTTGATTAGGTACTGCTGCCAATTAAACCAAGTTGATTAAAATGTTATAATAAAACTTACTAAGACCTGAAACAGGATAAACTTGTTTTTCAAACATGAACAGTTAAAGACTGATAATAGAGAACAATGACCTATGCTTACCATATTAGCCAGTTCATTTTCGGCTTCTTGTATTCTTTTTGTGTCGCTGGAGTCTACGACAAAGATCAGCCCCTGCGTGTTCTGGTAGTAGTGGCGCCACAGTGGCCTGATCTTGTCCTGGCCGCCGACGTCCCATACAGTGAAACTGATGTTTTTGTACTCTACGGTCTCCACGTTAAAACCGATCGTCGGTATTGTGGTCACAATCTCACCCAACTTAAGCTTATAAAGTATAGTAGTTTTTCCAGCGGCGTCCAGCCCAACTGCAACAATGAGGTTTATATTAAAGCATCAAGAAATCTGCATCACACGAAAACAATGAAGGTGGCGTAAAAATGTACAAATTCTACGCAATCTTCGACCGATGAGCTGTCACTTACCCATAAGGATACGCATTTGTTTTTTGCCAAAAAGCTTGGTGAAAACACTTGAAATTGTTAAACCCATCTTTGATTTAAGTGTAAGATAACCGTATCAATTGATTATAAAATTAAATTCCTAAATTTGAAATGAAAAACACAAATTCTAGGGAAATAAAAACTGATGACCAAACGCACGTCAACGTTTCCAATTTTTTTTCTTCCAAATAGTGACGTTACCGTTTCTTATTGTTTGCGTTTAGTTTTGTCTACAATGCTGTTAAAATCGGAAAAAACCAGGATAATTATTTGTAAAATAAGATATTATTTTATTTGTATTGAAATGATTATATTTTTTTTTGATTAATGAATATTATTGAACTTGTATGGAAAGTTTGCACAAGAGCCGGTGTGGCCAACTTTCATAAGCATTTAGGGCGTGCCACCGCAAACAGCACCCAGTGTCATATCGAGCATGCGCGCTGAATAAACGAATGTTTGAACGTTCATGGTCAGATTTACTTCGCGTGATAACTTCTTCGAGCCACGATGGTCAGTGGTTAGGTAAGGACCACGTTAGGACTTAAAGTCTGACCTTTATCCACATGTGAGCCACCGGCTGTACCAGGACAGTAAATAGAAGTAAAATTAAGTAAATATTCTCTATGGTATTTCCTGACGTGCTGAGTTTGACAGTCAGTCAGTGTTTGACATTGAAATTTTGACATCCAATCCAATAGGAATTCAAATAGAGTTTTGCTGTCATGCGTCGTCATAGAAACGATTTATTTTAGAAACTTTTCATTTTTTTTGGTCGGAATCGACATGGAGATTTACGATGGTGAGTTTTTCACAATATTATTTCATTTAAACCCGATTTTACCGATATCCCAAAGAGTGTAACATTAGCGCCATAATTTAAAATTATGTATAACCCCTTAGATGTCCACCAGGCAGGCCGAAAATCACCCATGTGTCCGGGTACCCTGGCGCCTTTTGCGCTATGGGCGCGGTGTCAGTAAATCGTCGATTTCTCGGAAGTTTTGTATGGGAACCATGTATGAAACTTATGTTGTTACAATCTCTATGAAATAAGCTATCATATTCCAAATGGATTTATCCAGTTTTACCTTGTAAGTATTGGTAATTGTTGTGTAAAGTCAGTGTAAGGGATTTTTTTTCCAGTTTCGTGTATAAAAGGAGATAGAAATAAAAAAATAAACCATTATTTCATAAAGTTTTAATTTTATTTACAGGAATACACCCTATTTCACAATAATCAATCAAAATTACACACCCCCCGATACATTTTTTCATCCCACGAGAATTACAAACTTTTCAAAAAAAAAATAATGCAAATTGGCAGGGTGGACAGTTGGTGGCTGTTTTTTTTTTATTCGAATTTGTTTCGTTACCACTACAATTAAATGCATTATTTCTGTTGTTAATTAACGTAGCATTGTAAATAACAACAGTTTGATATAGTCATATTTGCAAAAATAAGAAATAAAAAATAAAATATTCGCACGCAGAAAAAAATAAACAACAATGTCGGACGGCGTTCGTTGAAATACGTATATCTGCTGGAATTTAGGCCAAATACAAAAAAAAACTATTAAAAACAGTTCAAAACTTACCGTTCCATGTATTTCCAGCAGAAAACAACAGCCACTCAAAATAAAAAAACTAAATTTTTAATCACAAAAAGTTTGAGCACGGCCCCTTGTGCTGTCAAAAATGGCGACCGCCCGATGCACAGATTTAATAAATAAATATTACGGTCTTGGGCGGATCCAAAGACCAGCGGGGTATTTTTTTTTCATAATTGTCTATTAAAGTATCGAATGAAACCAAGATTTGTCGAGAATATCCTCCTTACTGACATATTTCAAGCCAAAAACAAGAACAGCCATAGAATATCAAAAATTGGCAGAGAGGCAGACTGGACATTTGAGCGACCGATGACAGCTGGCAGAGAGGCAGAGTGGACATCGGAAGGGATAAACAAAAACAGGTTCTTACCGAAGGACCTTTTTGTGAATCCTATTATTATGATCACTTAACTTGACTCTGCCTACATTCCAAAACGAAGTCCATTTCTAACAATGTGAATTTATGAAACGATCACTTCCCTTTACTAAAAGCTTAAGTTTTTAATCTAAATGTTAAGGTGCGTCGCAAAATTTTACTATTACACCGCCCATCGGTTTCAAAGCGGAATAAATATTATTCATGAATGTTTGGCCTTACTAGGCAAGGGCCTTCGGCTCCTGGTACATAAGGTGCGGTTATTTATTTAGGATACAATGCGGTTATGTACCTAAATTCCCAATTAGGAATACGAGTACTGACGAATTTAATTTAAATCTTTTACTGAGTCCATAGCTGGAAAAACTGTCCAACGGTTAGTAAATTCGTATTTTCATGCTCTATCCTTGATTATAAAATATTATAAAAGCTCGCTATAGGTATCATCATCAGTAGATACCTGCCTGCGTACAGTAGGTACTCTACAGACTTGTTTGTTGAATGAAGATGGAAATCAGTAGGTAGATATTTACAATAAAGCAAGTGCGTAAACCGCGGGCGGCATGTTTTTGCAGCACTCAGTCAACAAATCACGTTCACCTTGCAACTACGAGAAGTTCACAGTTTAATGCTTTGCGGCATTCACGTGTTCCGACGCAGTTAAAACAAGTGATAAACCCATAAAAAAATGTAGAGACCTACGTTTGCACGCAGCGAATTTCCGATATCACATGCTCAGAAACAGTTTTTCATGTTGGGAAGAACTTACCAAGTTACCAGACTGCCACATGTAGCTTTCGTGTTAAGCTTTAGATCGCTAGAACTTTCGTTAGGTACATAGAATGTTGAGTCAGAAATCATAGACGTATACTGCGGCGAAAGTGTAGAGAATTCATTTCAGTCTGGCTAAAAGCTGTCGATAGTCTCTCACTAGATAAGGCTAATCTCAGGACAAAGAAATCGCCACTTCTCTGTGAAAGCTCCCATTCTTGGTTCACCATCTTTCTTTATATCATCGACCCCATCCCAATTTTACCGACACCCATTCAATAAACGTAACACGTAATTTGTTCAGCAATCAACAAGACTCCCTCGTTTCAATTGGATTCAATTACGTGAACTTTAAGACTTTAGCATAACAGCACATAGCATGATGCCAAATGGTGTAGTTATAACACTTGTTCTAAAAGCCGTGGAACAAGCCTACATTGTTCTCTTGCAGTATAAGGTGAACAACACAAATATGGCTAGTCGGTGTTTTATCGCATTTGGTTTCTATGGACGGTAAATATGCAATAGCGCGCAATAGGCCACATTACGTCATGGGTAGGTACAATACCGATCAGACTTAGACATCTCTAATTAAAACCATACAAACACATTGTTTTGTCGGCTGTCTGCGAGTTTTTCAACGTCTCGTTATTAATTCGCAAGATGTGGAGCGGTTAAAACTGACATCATCATTTCAGCCTAAAGACGTCCACTGCTGGACATAGGCCTCTCCCAATCGTCGCCACACTGATCGGTCCTGTGCGTTTCGCATCCACCGGACGCCCGCAGCCTTGACCCAGGTCGTCGCTCCACCTAGAGGGAGGCCTTCCTACGCTGCGTCTTCTTGTCGCCCCCAACGGCTATCCATTCTGCGAGCAATGTGCTCTGCCCACTGCCACTTAAGTTTGGTAATTCTTCAGGCTATATCGGGTAATCTTGGTTCTCTTGCGGATGTCTTCATTTCTAATTCGATCACGCAAGGAAACTCCGAGCATAGCCCTCTCCATTGCCCTTTGGGTGACTTTAAGCTTTCTGATGAGACCCATTGTGAGCGACCACGTCTATGTCCCGTAAGTAATCACTGGCAACACACACTGGTCATACTTTCGACTTTCGTCTTGAGACACTGTGGTAAGTTGGACGAGAAGATACCGCGCAACTTCCCGAACGCTGTTCACAACGGTTAAAGTGACATCAATCTTAAAAAGAAAGGCTCTAGTTTCTGTTTGCCATTAAGAACAGCCTTCTATGTGTTTGTCTTGCGGTCAACTATTGTTCTACTTCGAAAAGTCTAAAATTTCAGTCTCACATTAATTCCATGTACGACTTATTTATAGTTTTTTTGTATCTCAAATGTCAAGCGGAATAAGTTCCAATTTCCGATATATTAAATTACGTGACTGCGCAACTAAGGTTACATACAGTCTGTTGTAATGGTAACTTATCTTTTTTTGATACCTAATCATCAAATTAACCTATCATGGCTCACTGAGCTGCTGGACATGGGCTACTCCCAAATTAAGTTACAACTGTCGATCTTTCGCTTTTCACGTCAAATAAGGTAACTCCTCTCTCGTCTGCAAAGCGCAAACGTAACCCAATGTGGGCTTCTTGTATTTAGTTTCACAGCAAATAAATTATTCCTCTTAGAATATAATTTATTATACAACAAAGGACTTAAAGTTGAATAAGGTATTCAATAAGTCAGCCAAGTAATGTGTTAAGTATAGATCTTGATGGTGGTCGACCGTAATTGCAAACCACGGCTGTAGATCGCGTGTGCGGCTTGTAAGAATAATGGAACATGGCTACGTTATTTTACATAAGCAACGAATATTTAAATTCCTCAATTCCCAAAATTTAATTATCATCAAGGTTAAGCAACGCTTGACGAGGTCGGTCCGTGGATGGGTGACCATTTCAATTCAACATACCGAGTTTCCTCCGTGCCTCGACAAGCACGTTAAGCCGTTGGTCCCGGCTGTCATTTGAAGATCTTTGACAGTCGTTACGGGTAGTCAGAAGCTTGAGATCTGACATCAGTCTTGCCAAGGCGTACCGTGTTACCCAATTACTGGGTTGTGGAGGTCAGATAGGCAGTCGCTCCATGTAAAACACTGGTACTCAGCTGAATCCGGTTACACTGGAAGCCGACCCCAATATAGTTGGGAAAAGGCTAGGCAGATTGATTGATTCCCAAAGAAATTTAAGCCCAAGTTCATTTAGAGATGGAGTTTTTTTTTTCAAATCCTGGGAACTAAAGGATGTCCTAAAAGTTGTGGTAGACATTAGAATCACTATCTCAATATTCAATGCTGAAATAGTACATTTTGATACAAGTGCGGAAAGTTTGTTATTGCGTACGAGGCCGAATGAACACCCGAGCCGTAAGGCAAGGGTGTTATGGGGCCGAGAAACGCAATAACAAATTCCCACGTGTATCAAACGACGTTTTTCAATACACTTTCGAAGAAATAAACACAGTTTAGATAAGCATAGGTCGTTTAGTGTTCGGACGTAGCGCCTAGGTAAGTTTTTATAGATTAGATATTGATTCAACTACTGACCTTTGTTGCCAAATACTGGCTAACCGGAGCTTCTTTCATAAAGTTTTCAACTTCATTTGGAGACAATACTTTTGATTTTTGTCCAATATATCCGACGGAGTGTCTTTTTAGAAATGCAGTCAGGTTGCAATATATTTTATGTTAACACCGTGATTTTGCAGAACCGTGCTTTTTAGCATGGAATATATACCATAGCGTGCGAGGCTTATATTAAGTAGCGAGTTCATTGAAATATGCCAAAAATACTTGCCCCGAAATGACGACGCCTTTTTAGTAACTTTCCACTGAAGAAAACTTTGCAAAGCTGCCATTTAATTCACCTTAGATTTAGATGGCAACAGGCTATCGCAAGCATTTTGTGCCTCAATCACAATATCCGGCGGAGTACCATCTAAAGAATTCTCTTTAAAACTTAAATTCGACATTTTTCACAAATAACTCAAATTATTAAGACTAACTTTCCTTTTTTTGCCGCGCTTTATGTTCGCAACTTCGCAGGTTAAAGGAGAAGCAAATGTATGAAGCCGTTAAACAGCCTCACAGGAAAAATATAAAATTCAAATATATTTTAATTAAGAACACAAATAAAATGTTAACTTGTTCATAAAAGTAATATTTGCTTAAAATAATCATGTTTATTAGTATTATTCTTTTTATAAACACAATTTAAATATTAAAAAAATATTTACGCTGTAAAGACGCAAATCAAAATGACGAGATTAAAAAAAAACACGCCTGCTCTATAATTGTCAGTGGTGTTTTTTTTTTAAATTTCTTATGTTTTAATCGAATTACCGCACGCGTGCTGTAATCTTATTACCGCACGCGTGCGAAATATGTTGCATATCGAACCTAATCGTAGTGCAATAAGAGCTAGTTTTCGAGGCAGTGTATTGAAAATTATATTTTATTACTATTATTATTTATTTATATTATTAATATTTGAGGCATATGAATTTTCAACACTGGAAGATATGGCTTGGATCATGGATAAGGCAACTCTCAATAAATTTTCTAGTCACTCAAAAAGTTGTATTTCTTGTCGGATTAATTCGCATCCGCATATTAAAATCTACACTATCATTATCATTGGAATTCCTATATTATTATAGCCGAACTTTGCGCCTTTCAGAGGCATCGTCCTTTTGCTAAACCAGTCTTTTAATACCTATTCTAATAATCTACCATTCCATAACGCTTAATATTCTCATGAGAAATGAATTCTATTTTATAATAGTTTGACACCATTTCAATTCCTAATAATTTCACGGATTATCTAACGTACTTATTTCTTGAAATGTTGAATACTTGCTTATTATTTTTGTGCAATGAATGTTTTATAATTTTCAACGTCTCCGTGAAAAATTGTTGAAGTTGCCGAAATAATGATAAATCGACTCGATCTTTTGAGTGAAGTACCGTCTAAATGGGCATAATTTGTGTTAAATGGTACATCAGCCTAGTTTGTCTTCCATTTATCACAATTAACGAGGTTTGTCTTCTCTAGTTTTCTTTTTTAAACAATGAATGTTAATAGGCAACTGTTTACTGGCTTGGAGTAGCTTTCGGACAGAATAGAGTAAAAATGCAATACCATATCGCACTACTTGTCCAAAAGTTTGCAAGTTTATCCTCTCTCCGATACTGGTTTTGAAAAGGTTATTAAAATATTGATTATATTATTTCAATCCATTCTATCTTTCCATTCGCTTTACTTAGTTTCGTAAACCATGAAAATTAATAAATCTATTTCCGAGAACTGTTTAGAAAATAATTCAACTGTAAAATAATAACATTCTGATCGTTTGTATCTGTTTGCAAACGGTGCTACAAATTACATTAAATTTTTCGATCAAAACGTTTTATCGTCGATCAATAAAACATTTGCCGCGTTTATATTTCATAATCTCACAAATATCATCTAGCTTTGTCTTTGTTACATTCGAAGCTACTTTCAATTTACTTTCTTTTTCATGCTTTACACTGTTAGGTACATCCAACAACGATTTCCTACTTCTGTCAAATTAACGACTGTGTAGATCTCTATCAAAGTGTTTAGTTAACTTTTGAGCATACTATTCAAGCGAGATTTAAGCAAGTCATGTTTTTGTTCAAATGTATCAACAAAGAAAATGAAAGTGTTATAATCAGGCTAATCTCTGAATACACTCTGTCTGGGTCTTAGTGTGAGATCATTTTGTCACTAAAAGTTGCATGACACGCGCGAACAAAGCATATTTTTGTACGTAGGCTCCATGGCGCTCGCCCACACTTCTAAGACGGAGTCGATCCGGCTTTTTGTATTGTGGTCATCGTTCTAAATCATCGAAGGTCGTGATACTCGTTTTTAATAACTATTAAAATACTTCATTCATATCATTATTCGTGTCATCATCATTAGCCCGTGATTTAGAGTTTAGACCCGTCATACTGTATGGATCAGAATGTTAGGCTGTGAAAAATATGGATGAATATAAAAATATATTTTACAAAAAAATATTACCGACTTCCAAATAAGAAAACTTAAAATTGAAAAATAACTTTATTTTTGGAAGTCGGTGGTTTTGGTAGGTACCAATTTTTTTGCGTGTCTATTGTGCGGGTCACAAATAAACATTTTTCTTTGTATCATTAAAAAAAACGAGTCTAAAGTCGAACATAGAACCTCCTCCTTTTTGGTAAGTCGGTTAAAAAGAGATTGCATGTAGCCAAGATGAGAATGTTTAGATGGATGTGCGGCGTGACGAGATTGGATGAAGTGAGAAATGAGTATATTAGAAGCAGTTTGAAAGTGGCGCCAGTGACAGAAAAGTTGAAGGAAAACCGTTTGTTCTGGTATGATCATGTGATGAGGAGAGATGAAACGCATGTTACTACAAGTAAAATTTCAAAAAAATTAAAAACCCCGACACATTTATTTGCGTATACACCACGATTCAAACAGTAAAACGCCCATAACTTTTGAACGGCTAAACCGATTTTATTCAAACATAGCTAAGAACACTCTCGACAAAATCACCTTTCAAACAAAAAAAAACAAATTAAAATCGGTTGAACCGTTTAGGCGCTATGATGCCACAGACAGACACACAGATACACAGCAACACACGTGAAACTTATAACACCCCTCTTTTTCCGGAGGGGTTAAAAAGAGTTATGAATATAAATATGCATGGATGGAGAAGGAGAGGAAGGCCAAAGAAAAGGTGAATGGACTGTGTGAGGAGTGATAAGAAAGAAAAGGGAGTCAGTGATAGCGTGACAGGGGATAGGACGGTATGGAAGAAGAAAACGTGTTGCGCCGACCCCAAGTAACATGGGATAAGGGCAGGCAAATGATGATTTATATAATTATTCAAAGAAAAGGCGTTTAAAAAGATTATGGTTAATGTATGTTGACATAAAACACGTGCGTTTCTCATGTGTGTTTGCTAAAGATTATCTCTCCTCTATGGATATTTATTATTATGATCCGTGAGCTAATTTCGCCATCTGTGTGCAGATGAGAATCAATCATTTGCATTTAATATACAGCTATTGAGTCCGTACTCCGATGTGAGTGCTGCCAATTGAAAAATGCTCGCATCATTCTGCTAATAAACAGTACAATGACACCGCAATAGCTCTTATCAAGTATTGTTTAATTATAGTGTTTCCTTTCTCAGTATTAGCTGAATAAATAAAACTTTTTGCTAGTGTTTGACGTGCTTTACCCATTTAGCTAGCTATATCCTCAAGTGAAAAGCTTCAACATTTGAAAATACTATCTGATAAATATTATAGACTAACTCCTAGTGACTATTGTGTTCCTCTGCCGAGCAAAAGCCTCCCCTCTTCGCTTCCTCCCTTTTTTTGTGCGATCTCTGGATCACACTACCAACGCCACGATCTTCTCAATATTACTCCCGTCAATTGGCTACCTACCTACCTAACCTACCCCACTTACCTACCTACCAATTTTTTTTAATACAAAATGTAGCCTATATATTCTTCCTCAGGATGCTATCTATCTCCTTGCCAAATTTAATTGAATTCCGTTCAGTGGTTTAGCCGTGAAAAGGACAGACAGACAGAGTTACTCGAATTTATAATATTAGTATGGCTTTCAATAATGTTCTGCTGCACTACTCTACCTCCTATTTAAATAGGTACCTACGTCCTCCTCATGTAATTCAGTTAAAATAAGATTGAGCTAAGTGCTTGCGGTCTACTTACGCAAATAAAAGCATGCCGGTGCCGATCAATAGGAAATTAGCATCATCAATCATGCATTCCCTTCATTTGACCGACATTCTCTTCCGTGAGTCGGCCCTATTCGCATTCTTTAGTATGAGTTATTTTTATAAGTACTTTATGATATCAAGGTTGCACATTTTCCTAATGTTACGGTAAGACACGACTTGTGTAGATAGGTTAGTTATTATCTACAAGATCTCAAAGAAAATTTATTTTGTGCAATCAATGTTCCTGGCAGATAATTGAATGAATTCTCTGATAGTCTTTGATTCGTTTGCTAATCATATCATATCTGATATCCATTTATTGGATAACGAATATTGGCCACAAAATCTATGAAAATATTATTGATGTCAATAATATTTTCATGAGTAAGTATTAAATTTTGTGCAGGACGAGCATGTGCCTGCACAAAATTGATCAACATATTGGTAACGTTTACGCAGCCATGGAAATCATTGAATACAGACGTGAAATTAGGAGCTATAGTGTCAGATTTTGTTTTTAATCATCATCATTGTAGCCAAATAAGGCCATCTGCTGAAAACAGGCCTTCCCCAAGCATCGTCACATCGACTGGTCATGAGTCTGAATCTGTCCATGCGAAGGTACCTACTATCCGTCAATATAACGATTTAGCTATTATTTCTGGTACTTGGCTCAATTTTACTATATTCATACATTCATCATCATATATTCATAAAGATAAGTAGATATAATATAATTTTATAGCCTAAAGAAACACATTTATAACTCCATAATCCACAAAAATGCGTGTGGGATTACTCTCGCAGACGTCAAAGTCAACACACAGTTATTTGCTAACATTATCCGTAGACTGGCAGTCTACCTACAGTTGATATCTTCATTCATGTAGCATTTCGAAGTTAACTGCACTCAGCGCTTACTCGCTGCCATGTTCCGATCTCTAATCGAATATTTATTGCAATGGATACAATGCAGCTTGTCACTTCGCAAATAGAAGTCACGTCTAAGCCATTATCGGCATGGTTGCGAGTCATCTGTACTATATTGTCTTTGTCACTCAATATGTCCACTTGAGAACATTTAGTCGTTTCTATAACTTTTCCTCTTCGGTCAACAATTGCCTCTTCAATCCGTTCATCTTCCAGTACGTTGACGACATTTACGAAATAAATATTGCTTAGTTTACATATAAAAACAAGAGTCGCCGGTGTCGCCCACACATGTTCCGATGGGTTTTGGACACCTGTTGCATTGACTTCATTTGAGTATATTAATTCTGTTACGACATCGCTAATGTTAGCTTTGTCATGCCCTTCAACATTAGCTATAGCTTATGTTGGTGTATTGACTTACATACTTAATTTACTTAATTCAATTTATGTCTAAATCTATTCTGTCTTTAATCAATGGCACGTCGTGTCCGGATTGTCCGGTACAATATAAACATATGCGATGCAGGCACCAACCTTGAGATATGTAAATAATTGCTACTTGTTAGCTTAGCTATATCAGATATATATTGTCGTAGGCACCACATTTACAAATCGTACACACTGTGTAAACTGGCCTCTCATTCTTAAACACTGCATATCAATAGAGACAACATTTTATGCGCATGACAAGTTACACAATCACTTAACGCCTACTTGTAGTTGAAACAAGATGCAAGATAAAACGTATTGTCTATTTTCCTTGTCACATGCAGCAAGCAGTATTGAAGCTTCAGCATTACTAACAGTTATAAACTTAGCCATTTCTAAGAATGAAGTCAACTAAAATAAGTTTGCTATATTTAACTCCGTTGCTACTTTCGCAGTGATCTTTGTCAATCTGGTTGTCTTATTTTTAACAGCTCATATATACGAATACGAGTAACCGGTCGATACGAAAGTCGATCGACTTCGGGTTCATTGTGAAACGAGTCTATTGTTTTGTACTGGAATTTAAAGCTGGGTAGCGTATGAGTTACGTCAGTTCCTTGTTTTGAGTGTGAAATGACAAAGGTCTTAAACAGGTTTAGTGAGGCCTGCTCGTATTACGGCGAGTTCTCGTTTCGGGCAAGTGAATCAACTGAGTAGACCGTTTTAGGCACAAGTTCCCCCTAGCTTTTCTGTTACTGTATGATGTCATAATCTCAAACAGAGCCAGGACTACGACTTACAGCACAGAATAAATAATAGTACAGCTTACAGTCCAGATTTTACTAATTCACCTAATTTGGGAAGTTCGTCGTAAATACTGTAAACTATTTTTGTTTCTTCATCATTTCCATTAATTCTGCATTTCTTTTCTTCATCTGTAAATACCTTTTATGTTTTACTATTTCTACTAACAGCATATGTTTTGAAACTTAGCATTTTGTGTTGGTTAAATGATACTTCCTACGTATTCTATTTAAATGCAATATGACATGTTACCGTTATGTCCTCAAACTTGATCTGATCTCCACTCATGTTACATATCAAATTCGTTTGTTTCACATGGTTGAAGACTGCGGTCTTGTGTCTTTAATCAAATCTGGTAGTGAACTTTTCAATATGTTTGATTTATATGGGGAAAGGACGGCAATTTATATCCGTAAATCACGCAAACATTTGATGCGCGTTTAGGAGTTATGAGATAACGAGACTTTTAATTGGTGCCTGATGTTTCTAGGTAGTATTTTTGTTTCTTGCTTTCTAATCTTTAATTTTGTTCGCATGTTTACAAATATGCCTTTTACTTTCGTCTTATTTGTATGGCCGTTTTAGCCGAGGCTTCCGAAAATGTGGATATATGTCAGGATGCGCAATCAAGTGTGAGACAGCGGTTGGACGCGCACCATTGCGTGCGATTGTTCGAGCATCATGCTCACAGAAATCGGCAATGAATTTATTATACTCTCTCCCTCCTTTTCTCTCGTCAAGCCTAGCATGGTTGACCTATTCCGTGGTCCACCAAGCATGATACAATAATAACCTATTATCATTCCTCTTGTAGCTGGCTGAGCTTCTTTCATATTAATTAGAGCTTTATGGTTTAGTACAGTTGAAGCAGTTTCAATAAATTCTTATCTTCATTACTTAGGACCTACCTACGACTCTGTTGTCAGTTTTAAGTCTGGTAAGTAATAATTTTGTCCATAGTTAACCGTTTACTCTACTTGGAATATTAAATCCTTCAACAGCATCTGGAGCTACTTCATTAATTAAGGCGCTACCCCGAGCAAAACGCCGCGCTAGCCGTTTTTCGTGCAGTATTTAGTACTTTTTAGGAGCTATCTAAAAGAAATGTCAATTAAAAAAATAATTTAAATTTCTACATAATATTGATTCTAAAATGGTAGTTTTTTTTTTAATGTTGTATATGTTTCACTAATCTCCTTCCAACAAAACCATACAAATGAGAAATAATTATGGCATGCATCTCCTCGTAAAGTGTTCATTAATTATTTTTTGTACTAACACTAATGGATAGACAATTTGATAACGAACATTTTGTAAGATTTAATTTTTTCAAAATTCCTATATTCATTTTTATAAAGATTTTATTCTAAAATCTGGGCGTATTCACAACTGTAATTCATGCGCCACCAGTGCCGCTAGGCCAATAAGAATGCTCATATCTCATGCTGATTTTTTGGTCAGGTCAAAAGAAAATGTTCGTATAACCATGTCTAAAATACAATATTTCTGTTATGTAAAGAAAATATATGTAGTAAATTGATTCTTCACGTTCCCTTTGCAGTAAAACAATTTCATTGTTATTCACTCGAGTATCATGTCGAATGTGTTTTGCAAATTGTTTTAAAGTGTGAACATCATTTCGTAAGTGGCACTCCTCGTCGGTGGGATGAAGTAAACCTAAACAAACTCTGAAATGCTAACTGTGTCACAACTTTGTATGATTCGTTTACGACTTGGCATATTTCACGGCGTAAACAACCATGTTTGTTTTGCGAAATGGGAGTCTGGACCAACGAGGCGTGTTAAGGTTGAACTAGTCGACCGCACGAACTATTTTGTGCGCGGGGTTAAAATGCATGCTATATTATCCGACAACTTGTGCGAAAGAAATAGATGCTGTGATGAGCAGTAAGAAGCTAGTTCGCGTACGAATTAGCACATTTGCATTTGTATCGAAATGGATGATGATTTAGGACGAAAACGAGCACGCGAAATTTTATAAAGAGACCTTTGGGAGTCTAGATATCATGAAAAAACAACTACATGTATTTTTATAAAATAACATTATTTGCATTGTTGAATTACTAATCTATCCCTGTATGGAGGCCGTTTTGCAATTTTCCTTCTTCTTATTGTATTTATTTCCGCCCAAAGATGCGTTAAAAATAATGTTGAATTAGGGAACTTTCGACGCTCATAACTTTTAAATATATTATTTTTTTGTTTCCATACAGGACTAGATAATGATGCAACAAATTGTTTTTTTATTTTATTTTGAACATACAACGTCAAACAGTGGAGTAATCTCTAGACTACGTTTGTATGGAAGAATTTTCGACTAGTGTATCCTTAAGTGAGTGTTCTGCGCCGACGTCGCTAATTGCTCAAGATTCGTCATGTGCTTACGATATTGTGTTCTGCGTAGGGTCAATATCCTTCTGTTAAGGTGGAACTAGTCGACGGCACGATCTATTTTGTGCGCGGGGTTAAAATGCATGCTATCTTATTCGACAACACGTGCGAAAGAAATAGATGCTGTGATGAGCAGTAAGATGCTAGTTCGTCTACGAATTAGCACTTGCAAGTTTGTAGCGAAATGGATGATGATTTAGGACGACAACGAGCGCGCGATTTTTTATAAACATCGACCACCATGAAAAATCTACTAAATGTATATTTTCAAAATAAAATTATTTGCATTGTTGAATTACTAATCCATCCCTGTATGGAGGCTGTTTTGCAATTTTCCTTCTTCTTATGGTATTAATTTCCACCCAAAGATGCGTTAAAATTAGTGTTGAAATATAGAACTTTCGACGCTTATAACTTTTTTTTTTTACATTTTTGTTTCCATACGGGACTAGATAATGATGAGACAAATTGATATCATTTTTAGGGTTCCGTACCCAAAGGGTAAAAACGGGACCCTATAACTAAGACTCCGCGGTCCGTCTGTCTGTTTGTCTGTCTGTCTGTCACCAGGCTGTACCTCATGAACCGTGATATCTAGACAGTTGAAATTTTCACAGATGATTTATTTCTGGTGCCGCTATAACAACAAATACTAAAAACAGAATAAAAATAAATATTTAAGTAGGGCTCCCATACAACAAACGTCATTTTTTTTGCCTTTTTTTGCGATAATGGTACGGAACCCTACGTGCGCGAGTCCGACTCGCACTTGGCCGGTTTTTTATTTTGAACGTACATCGTCAAACAGTGGAGTAATCTCTAGACTACGTTTGTATGGAAGAATTTTCGACTAGTGTAACCTTAATATCTCCTTCGATTCAATATTGCAATGTTAAATCGTACTTTGTTACTGCTAGTAACATATATTACGATTCAACATTGCAATAAAACTTTCTATTTAGTTACATCCTACTGGGGCTGACTGAAGTCTTAAATTCGGTATTCTACGCCGAAATAAGGAAGCAATTCTCAACAGGACTAATTTAGTTGGCGGTTCAAAGAGGATGCATTATGTTTCCGTCAACGACGACGCCGCGTCTAAAGTGGTAGTAATTATGGACCGGACTCTTTAGACGAAAAGTATCCTTAACCTTCCTTAAATCTGTCATTAATTACTCCTCAATGTTTTAAATAGAAGCTTTGTGTGTGTATCTTTTCTGAATGAAAAAATGCCGAAAAGTTTTCGTAAATGTTAAAAAGTTAATTTAAAAAATCAAAAAACCCGACTGCTTCAAAATCGAACTAAAAAGTCGTAAACAAGGAAAAAATCATGCTGTGCAGTCGGAGGATACATATTCGCGGGCTGGCTGACCAATATCTGGTGTATCCTCCGCCTGCACAGCATGATTTTTGTCCTTGTTTACGACTTTTTAGTCCGCTTTTGAAGCAGTCGGGTTTTTTGATTAAACTTTTTTATTTATAACTTTTAAGTATTTTTTTTAAATTAAGATCATTTAAACATATAAGTGTTGTATATTTTTGAAATCGCCTCTTGAGACCCTTTACTTTGATACCCCACACGATGTTTGGAAAAAAAAAAATTGGTCCCCCACAATAAGGTGCTCAAAAGTCGCCATTTTTCTATTTTCTAATTTAAATGTAGCCAGTGACACTCGCAGGGTTAAGACGAATCGTTTGACGTAAGAATCATCAAAATGGACCAACCCGTTTGGTCTCTGGAACGCCACATAGGAACAAACATACATACATAGACTGATAAACACATTACCCTCCTTCGGCAGTCGGGTAAAAAAAAACAGTATCTATTGCAAAGTTCCCACAAATTATACAAGGATATTCTTTACACGTGAGCTTTAAATTCCTTTATTTTTTGCTACTTTTGTCCCGCTTCCCCGCTCGATCCTTTCATATGTTTATTCCCTTCGCACCCCTTGGTGATTTATACGTAGTCCGAGCCCATTATCCAGATTTGAATCGACGCTCTTCCCGAAAGTGCCATTCGTTAAGTTCCATTTTTAAAAAGCAGTCGGCGCCTCGGCGGATACGTTGCCTCCGGTGTTGTCACCACTGCGTCGCCGGTACCTATATCCAAATATTGCTAACGAGTTCCATACATTTCTCTGGTTGATTGAATTCCGACGGAAATGGGATTCTGTAAGCGGAAGGGGACTCAAAGTTTGTCAATTTTTGTGTCAGTGTAGCGTATACCGGTCAAGCTCTCTATTATTCTCGTGTGTTGCGCGTGCGCCGCTGCGTGTTTAGTTGCGTTCGTAGCACGACCAAGAATAGGCGTCACAGTGATGGTTCCTGCCTGAAAGGTTTATCTAGTTCGGTGTCTGGATCGTTGCTACTCGTGAGCGGTCAGCGAGTTGTGCAACACTCTGTTGTGTTTTCGAATTTGATACGCCCAACGCCACATATTATCTTGTTCCAGAGGAATCATAATAAAACTTTAGTATTTCACTAGAGCCTCAGCAGTAAACTCGTGCGCGTAATTTATATTTAATTCTTATTTCACACGTTATCACCTGACGTGGGCCGGTATATTGATAGTAAATGATAAGCATAGTAACGAGATAACCAAAAACGGGCAATGGATGTGTTTGTTTTGGCAAAAATTTGTCGTCTCACAAGAGTTTGTGCTAGTGTAAACTTTTATGCTTGACTGAAAATACTCATTAAGTGAAGAGTTTCGTGTTAAAACGTAATATACGTATATGAGTGATGCGTCTGCGCAGCGGTGCAAGTGTTGCGTTAGGACTATTTTCGTAGCACGGAAATAAGAGCGGCAAAAGGAGCAAAAAGTCGAGATCGTCTGAAAAACTTTAGGCCGTAGTGTCGAATGTATTTCTGTCTGTTGTAAACCGATGTCTACAACACTTGTGGATGAAATTTGTGTGATACTGTAAGGAGTATTCACTCAAGATGAAGAAGAGGACAATATCAAAGCTCAAGTCGATATTCGGCTCCAAGAAAGGTAAATAGATACCTACTTATTTATTTAATAAAACAAAACTTTTCATTATAGAAACCCTTGACCTAATTTACAGAAAAATATTCTGGATTAATAATTATGATGATGATTTGTTTTTTTTTTATAATATATAATATAGAAAAAGTATAATATATAAGTCGTCACGGGTAGTCAGAAGCTTGAGATCTGACACCAGTCTTGCCAAGGGGTACCGTGTTACCCAGTTACTGGGTTTTGGAGGTCAGATAGGCAGTCGCTCCACGTAAAACACTAGTACTCAGCTGAATCCGGTAAGACTGGAAGCCGACCCCAACAACAATTGGAAAAGGGCTAGGCAGATGATGATATAATATAGAAAACCAGAGGGTTTTTTTCTCCTTTCCAAAGTGTACTGCACACATTCGTGCACTATAGACGAAAAACATGCAATAACCGTAATTATATCATACACATCAATATTCATTCAATTCAAATTGTGTCGATTGATTTTTTCTAATTCTGCTTTGAATTTCTAATCAACGTTCTCTCTAAATCCATAATGATAATTTTTATTTACTAGAATTTTATTCTTCATTCATTAAACAGTACTATTAAATGTGATCAACCCGTTTAATGAACTGTTAAAGGAGTAGTTCGGATTCGGAATAGTGTCAGCCGACATTTCTGAACGCAAGTACTCTTACGCACCTGGAGCAACTGTCACATTTTTTTATTGCATTCGGTGTGACCCTGTTTGCGATGTACAGCTGCTGCTCTTTGATTTTGAACAACAAACGAGCCGGCTTTATTATGAAAAGTCTCGTAATATCTTGCAACGGTAGGGTGAGAGATGGGCGGTGCATTAAATAGTTTTGTAACGGTCGCTCTCTGCCTCAGTCTCAACTTTGCCCTTTCGAGATGGTTCTCTTGGGAAGTTTAAAATCTTTGACATATTTGTACTTCAATATCTTTACTTATCTGTTATTATTTGCTTTTAACTACCCACAGTCAATTTATCATTTGCGTCAGTTTGATCTTTGATCATTAACAAAAACACAACACGCGTCAATTAATTTTGTCCAATCAAGTTCCAAGAATATTTTTCTCTGACCACAATATTATACGGAGACGATAAAAACAAGTTAAATGTACTCATCCGTTCAAAATAACATAAAAACCTTGAACACAACCAGTGAGTTAACACTTGTAGGTAGTATTGGTCTAGGCACAACACAATAGTGATAAGCACGTGGTACCACCCGTACTTACGTTATACTGAAACCTACTGGCTACTGCTTACTGTATGTTTTAAGTTCAGTGTTTAAGATAATGTTCGCAGTGTTACTTGTTTGCGCTGTTTCAATTTGTATTCATCATGCTATGCGGTTTTAGGATTCGTCGCAAAAAGAGTAAGTCTTCCAAAACTATATGTCACCTCTGCAGTCAATTCTTGTTGTATTTATTACTTTGTGATTCAACAGCAGTTATCTTCACAATATTGCTTTATAATAGTTTTTCAACGTAGGTAATCAAAGAACAATTTCGTGCGCTGCCTTTTGTTATTATATTGATTAATATTTCGTCTACACTTCATCAATCACTCCTGCGGCTCTGACATCTGCCGTGTTCATAATAGTATGACTTATTTAGTGAAAAACTGTCCCAGCTACCCATTGTTTCTCTTGGACTATGTTACCTTCCGTGAGAGTTCCAGTAAACGCGTTTTCCTTGACAAATTGTTTGATATGATCTAGCTCCCATGTAGCCATATCTCTAGGATTGTCTCCTTGCATGTTTCACACATGTAAGTGTTTGCGAACGAGATCACTTTCTTGATTATTTTGATAAGATTTGCAATGTAGCTATTACGATGAAATCCGTTGATTGTATTTTATGTTACGTATATAGAAACTACTGGCTAACCATGACATTGCTATGACTTTGTCTGGTGGGAAATATAATAATAGTATCTGTCTTATTAATCATTGTTTTAATTTAACATCTACAGGGGGGTCAAATGTCAGTTGTCGCTACGTCATACTATTGTTGTTAGCTAAGACAGATACGATATTTTTTCTACTCTTTGACAAGATACTTACGTTTTGACAGCTGCTTAAAATTTTATCTAGCCTAGCAAACATCAATTGAATGTAAGCTGTCTACCACGCTTAACACATTCCTGAAGAATTTAGGTACTTACAATCAATAAAATGTAATAGTCTAAGATCCCGTTATAAACGACCTTCACCGAGATGCTTATTTAATGAAACGTATTTTATATTTAATTTAATATGTCAATAAATATAATCCATATGGGTTGCCTAGCAAATTTCAGTCCAGTGTATGTTTAATTAATAATTAAAAAATATTTTTTTTTTAAACATTTCACCGGTATGATTATTAGATAAATTCTATACCAATCGAAAGTATGAAGCCCATAGAATATGCAAACGTTAGGTTGCCTATTCTTTTCCGGTCACAACTATCGGGTTGCCGGGTATAAATAGGTAAATCTGTACTAGCATTTTGCAACGGTCTGTTTATTGAATGAAATTTAAATGAAATTAAAGATTATTTTATTCTGAACACGGTGGTATAGGGTTGCCTGCGAAAAATCAGTCCAGAATTGCGGTTGTCGAATTTAAAAAAGTAAAATATTGCTCCGAGTGAATGTGTGCGACTACGACGACGAAGAGGACACAGCATAGCAGCTGTTTAAAGTCCGCCCACTTAAAGAAAGAGAGTGCGCATGCTATTTGGGCTTGGAACAGAAAAGGATAGCGATAGACTCGTATATACTATGCATCATTTTGGAGTAGTTTATTATTTAAATAGAGAAATAGTGTTTTTTTTTTTTCATAAAAATATTTAAATATAAATCTATAAATGTAAACAGAGAAATTGAAATCAATTGAAACTATTGGAAACAATTCAAAACCCATAAAAGTGATTTTTTTTAATCAGGGTAGTCTTGCAAATTTTATTTTTATTGTAAGAAGACAAAATAAAAAAACAGTAATTAAAAAATTACTTCTATTTATTGTAAAAAATTAGAAATACAAAAAAAAAAAAAAACAGAATCCGAGTCATCGGACATAAAACTACGATCTTCAACTTCTGAATCTTCGTCGTCATCACTCTCTGTTCGATATTTGCTCATAAAAACAGAGGGTAGTTTTAATTTGGCTTGTCCGCTCGTCTGTTCTCCTACCCGCACTTGAAAATCGGTGAATGGACTGGTGGCGTGATGACAGCCCCGCACGGCGCGCGCGCCCGCTCCCCTGTGTGAAGCCTCTCCCAGTTCGATCTGGATCACCATTTGATGTGGTCAATTTACGTGTCATAAACTCAAAACTGAATATTTTCTGGACATACATAAATTGCCGTGCAATTAGTGACGTGTGTGTTCATCCAGACATTTTCCACGCGAGTGCCGTATTTCGGTGTTATTTCCTGAAGCTGAGATCTGGTGCTGTGGCTGGGATATTCAGGTTGGTGGTCAGGCTTTTTTATCTACCCTGTGTATTGAGCAATATCTTTACTTCAGTAGGGGGATTTAGGTACAGCACGTTCCACCAATAACTTTCTTTCGGTCCTTCGATTTTTAAATTTATTTTACCAAGCGTCCTTATTCAGACTCCACATTTTGGTCCATACGAGCCGGATTAGCATTATTGGATTGATTTTCGTAAAATCATTCCATATTTATTTATATTTTGTCTTCCTCGTCCATTACCACGTTGGTAACTTTCTAGTAAAAAAGACGCCATTTTGAACAAAGCCGTTGCGTACCGTGTACCAACGATTTGTTCAACTTGTACAAGCCGTGCTTGTGTTCTATTAAATTCATTACGTATCAATTTCAATATAGTCGGAAATAGCCATTTTCTCCATCGATAAATTTAAATATTTTGCAAAATGACTAACGAATCAGACAAAGCCCCGTCTAGGAAGGAGCTAGAAGCTATTAGGAATTTAAACAAGTCTATTGCTAAAAAACAACGTTTATTTTCACAAATGCAGCAGGTTTATGATTTATCGAAAAAAAATGATACTCATCCTAGTACAAAAGATATGTTCCTTTTGCGTGCCTTAGAGGTACAATCATTGCGGGAGTCATTTGAAGCTGTATGCTATGATGTTTATGAAATGCAACTAATCATGAATCCTGAAACGCAATTCTCTGAAAACGACTTAAGAGGCTTTGATGATTTATTCTTTCATGTAAAATTATGTGCGGAGCAATACAAAATGGCAGACGTGTCGTCATGTGCAACGAGTAAAAATACTAACGTAGAAATTCGCCCACGTTTGCCCAAGCTCGAATTGTTCATGTTTGATGGAGATATTGAGAGTTTCACTACGTTTTATGAAACATTTTGCTCATTGGTGCACAATCAGACGGGTATATCAAACATAGATAAGTTTCACTACTTGTTATCATGCACAAAAGGTTCTGCGCTTAGCATTGTTAAAAGTGTACCTATAACTGCTAGTAACTACGAAGTAGTCTGGCAATCCTTGTTAGATAAATATCAGGATAATAGGTTGCTTGTAGGTAAATACTTAGATAAAATGCTCAATTTTCCCGCGCTAAAAAATGAATCTCCTACAAACTTAAATAATTTCATAGAAACGTTTGATCATTCTTACAGAGCCATTAATGCTCTTAATATTGAGAACTTGCCTAGTTATATGTTATGCCATATAGCTTTGAGGGGTTTAGATCCGAGCACAAGAAAAACATTTGAACAGGGTCTAGATCAAAGTACTATACCTACCTATGATCAGCTGATGTCTCATGTGCATAATCAAATAAAAATATTAGAGCATTCGCAGGCTTATTCTGGTTCAAATACCACACAAAATAAGATTTTTAAGCCTAGCAATCAAAACAAAAGATTGAGTGATAACAACAGTAGAAAGGCATTTGCTTCGCAAACGCAGTCGAGAGATAATAAATCTGCTTGTGTACATTGTGACAATAATCACATGATCTTTCGCTGTGTGCAATTCCGTGAATTGTCTCCCGCGCAAAGAATCAAGCGTGCTGATGAATTGAATCTTTGTCATAATTGCCTCAAGCAAAATCATTCGACTGCTGATTGTAAAAGTGAATACAAATGCTTTACATGTAATCAACGTCATCATGCATTACTGCACATTGATTCGGAATTCATACCTGTTACCGCGCGAGCCGTGCCCGACAACCGCAGCGCTGAGTCGTTAAATGCTTGCACAGCAAATGCAGCTGACGATCCCTCATCCGAGGTAAACAAAGGCCATATAGTATTGCTAGGTACAGCCATAGTTAATGTCAGGGACTCATTCGGAAACCCGCACGCTTGCCGCGTTCTCATCGACTCTGGCGCTCAATCGAATTTCATAACTTTAAATTGTTTAGAGCGGCTAGGGCTGTCGCGTCAAAAATGCCCGTTCAATATTATGGGTCTAGGTGGCAATTCTGTAAAAAACTTTGGCATGACTTCTTGCACTGTAACGCCTCGGCATTCTGATAAACCTACTCTAAAAATCGATGCTATTATCTTACAAAAAATTACATCTGATTTACCTACGGTAGAAATTTCTGAGGAGTTATCCCTAAAATATAAAAACCTTTTGTTAGCGGATCCCTTCTTCCATAAAAGGTCACCTGTCGACATAATACTCGCAGGTGACGTATTTCCTCACATATATGATGGAAACAAAATAATTATAGGACCCACATTACCCACTGCGCTAAGCAGTATTTTTGGGTTCGTATTGTGTGGCAAAATTGAAGTACCGTGTACTTCTGATGATGTCGCTAATATTGCAACGTCTTGCAATCTAATGTCGTACATTAATGATAGTGACACCATCAACAACCAACTTAAAGCATTTTGGGAAATAGAAGAGTCGCCGTGCGACAGCCCTATTAGCCCACTTGATAAACTCGCTGACGAGATTTATTCAGAGCACCACTACAGGGACGAGACCGGTAGGTACGTTTCACCTATCCTACTGGACCCTAACGGAACGCCTCTGGGCGAATCTTATAACCACGCCGTGCGTCGGTTACAGCATCTAGAAAGACGTTTCTTTCGTTCACCTGAGTTGCGTGAGCCCTACATAAAATTTATGCGCGAATACGAGCTGATGGGGCACATGCAACAATATACCGGTACAGAGCCAAGTCGGTACATTATCCCACACCACTGCGTGTTTAAAAGCTCTAGTACCACTACTCCCGTGCGAGTGGTATTTGATGGCTCAGCGGCAACATCCAATGGGGTGTCATTAAACGATAACTTGCTTACAGGTAGGAAGCTTCACCATGATATTTTAAAAATAATTTTTAAATTTCGCCTTTATCCCATTTGTTTCACCGCTGACATAGCAAAATTTTACAGAATGGTACTTATCAACCCATCTGAACGCTGTTATCAGCATATTCTATGGAGGGAGTCACCTTGTGACGAAATAAAAACTTATGAGTTAGTGACAAATACCTACGGATTACGATCGTCTGGT
The DNA here is from genome assembly GCA_949775005.1 of Orthosia gothica. Taxonomy (NCBI): domain Eukaryota; kingdom Metazoa; phylum Arthropoda; class Insecta; order Lepidoptera; family Noctuidae; genus Orthosia; species Orthosia gothica. Next base: position 4,205,966 of record OX459067.1, on the reverse strand, counting down.
TATGTAGCTGTACGCTCGTTGCAACAGTTAGCTACTGATGAGGGTGCGCGCTATTCTCACGCGGCTGACATACTTATGCATGGTTTTTTTGTAGACGACCTGCTATGGTCTGCTGAAGACCTTGATGAAGCCTGTACTTTACAGGACGAGCTCGTAGCTCTGTTAAAACTAGGTGGTTTTGACCTTCGCAAGTGGGCAAGCAACAGCCCCGATTTACTGTCAAGGATTAACGCAGATCAAGCGGTAGCTATAAATTTCAGCGATGACACCGTGTGTTCGTCACTGAAGGTATTAGGTCTGAAATGGATACCCATCGATGATTGTTTTTCATTCGATTACAACATGACCGATAATACCTACACGAAGCGTTCAGTGCTGAAATTGCTAGCTAGCATTTTTGATCCTGTGGGATTCCTATCTCCATGTACCTTTTTAGCAAAATGCATAATGCAAGACTTGTGGAAATTAAGTCTTGGTTGGGATGACGCACTTCCTTCCGATTTGCGCGATAAGTGGTCTTTGTTTATCTCTTCATTGTCTTGTCTCTCATCACTAAAAATTGAGCGACACATGCTTATACCTAAATTTTGTGATGTGCATTTAATTGCCTTTTGTGACGCATCTACCCGTGGTTATGCTTCTGTAATTTACGTACGCAGTGTCAATCAAAACAATGAGGTAAAGACCCGTTTGCTTATCAGTAAAAGCAAGGTTGCCCCGATTAAACCTCTTTCAATCCCGAGGCTCGAATTAATGTCCGCTGTATTGCTATCTAAACTGGTTCTATTTATTAAGCAATACATTCAAAACATCATATTTAAAATTACCGCCTTGACGGACTCTAGTGTAGCACTAGCTTGGTTGCAAACGCCTCCCTACAAATTAAAAACATTTGTTTCGAGCCGTGTCGCTCAAGTAGTGGAGGTAGTTCCGTCCAACTGCTGGTTTCATGTACGAAGCGAAAATAATGCTGCTGACCTGTGCTCGCGTGGCGCTTTTCCTACTCAGATCGTAGCTGAGTACGAGCGCTGGTTACACGGCCCAGAGTGGCTCACAGATGACGTTCATTTGTGGCCGATCAGTACATTTTACGTCAATGATAAAACAGAACTTTTAGAACTTAAAACTAATACTGATTCATTCGGCTTTGCTTCTCAAAACATTAAAGAGGAAATTAAAGATTCACTATTTCAAAGATTCTCGACATTTAGTAAATTGCAACGTGTCATTGCTTGGTGTTTGCGGTTTATAAAAAACTGCAAGACAATTGAACGTTCTTGCGGACCGTTAACAACACACGAGTTGAATGCGTCTCATGATCTTATAATAAAAATGACACAGCAGCAATATTTTTCTAACGAAATAATGAACATTAAAAATAATAAATATGTGCCATCACTAAGGAAACTTTCACCCTTCGTTGATGCGCATGATTTCCTCAGGGTGGGGGGTAGGATCAGTGAAGCTGACCTACCCTACAATAGAAAGCACCCCTTGCTATTGCCTAAAAAATGTCACATAACAATTTTAATAATTGAACATTTTCATAAATTATACTTACACGTGGGACCTCGTTCCCTGCAAGGAATTTTGTGCAAGCGATATTGGATCTTATCTGCACGCAGTATGATTCGGAGTGTATTGTCTAAATGCATCACTTGTTTTAAATGCAAACCCAAGTCAATACAGCCAGCAATGAGTATGTTGCCCGGCGAACGATTAAAAATCAATAAGGTATTTAATGATGTCGGTTGTGACCTGGGTGGCCCGTTTTTTATAAAGGCAAGTTTAAATCGCAATGCGAAAATCCTTAAATGTTACATGTGTCTTTTTGTGTGTTTTTCCACAAAGGCCGTTCACATTGAGGTACTTAGCGATCTATCAGCTGATTGTTTCCTCGCATCGCTCGATAGGTTCGTGGCGCGACGCGGCCTATGCTCGTGTTTACATTCGGATAATGGCACGAATTTTATTGCCGCTGCGAAACATCTAAAAGAAGTTTGCAAATTTTTTAATGAAAATAATAATGCGATTGCTGATGGTTGTTCACGCCGCTCGATTGAATGGAAAAATATTCCACCAACGGCGGCATCAATGGGCGGATTGTGGGAAGCTGGCATCAAATCTGCCAAACACCACCTACTCCGTGCAGTAGGTGAAAGGTCACTTACCTTTGAAGAACTCACTACCGTTTTCTGTAAAATTGAAGCGATAATGAATTCGCGGCCCCTTTGTCCCTTATCTGACAATCCTAACGAGTTTGACGTCTTAACACCGGGTCACTTTTTGATAGGACAAAGTCTTCTCGCTGTACCCGAATACGATTTAAATGATGTAGGTACGAACCGACTGTCACGTTGGCAGTGCATACAAAAAATCTCCCAAACGTTTTGGAAGAAATGGTCTGACGACTATTTGCATACTTTGCAACAACGAGCAAAGTGGTTCAATTCACCTCCAAACATGAAAATCGGTGACTTAGTTCTTATCAAATCTGATTTAACTCGTCCACTAAACTGGGCTCGTGCTAAAGTGGAGCAGCTCCATGAAGGTCCAGATAAAATAGTTCGAGTTGTTACTTTGAGGACACAAAAGGGACTTCTAAAGAGGCCAGTAAACAAGCTGAGTCCTCTCCCTTATTCAAATTAAATTAATACTTTTCATAAATCATAAGCCTGTTTAGTATATCTGTTGTCTAAGCAGGTTACCATAGTACTTAAGTAAATATCTCATTTAATTCGTTTTTTTTGTGTTTTTGACCCTTTTATGGGCGACATTCCTTCTGAACCTTAGAATGCTGTACCTACTCATTGTTAGGTTCATTTTGGAATTATCATGATAATTTCGGTGGGGGGTATGTTCGATATTTGCTCATAAAAACAGAGGGTAGTTTTAATTTGGCTTGTCCGCTCGTCTGTTCTCCTACCCGCACTTGAAAATCGGTGAATGGACTGGTGGCGTGATGACAGCCCCGCACGGCGCGCGCGCCCGCTCCCCTGTGTGAAGCCTCTCCCAGTTCGATCTGGATCACCATTTGATGTGGTCAATTTACGTGTCATAAACTCAAAACTGAATATTTTCTGGACATACATAAATTGCCGTGCAATTAGTGACGTGTGTGTTCATCCAGACATTTTCCACGCGAGTGCCGTATTTCGGTGTTATTTCCTGAAGCTGAGATCTGGTGCTGTGGCTGGGATATTCAGGTTGGTGGTCAGGCTTTTTTATCTACCCTGTGTATTGAGCAATATCTTTACTTCAGTAGGGGGATTTAGGTACAGCACGTTCCACCAATAACTTTCTTTCGGTCTTCGATTTTTAAATTTATTTTACCAAGCGTCCTTATTCAGACTCCACATTTTGGTCCATACGAGCCGGATTAGCATTATTGGATTGATTTTCGTAAAATCATTCCATATTTATTTATATTTTGTCTTCCTCGTCCATTACCACGTTGGTAACTTTCTAGTAAAAAAGACGCCATTTTGAACAAAGCCGTTGCGTACCGTGTACCAACGATTTGTTCAACTTGTACAAGCCGTGCTTGTGTTCTATTAAATTCATTACGTATCAATTTCAATATAGTCGGAAATAGCCATTTTCTCCATCGATAAATTTAAATATTTTGCAAAATGACTAACGAATCAGACAAAGCCCCGTCTAGGAAGGAGCTAGAAGCTATTAGGAATTTAAACAAGTCTATTGCTAAAAAACAACGTTTATTTTCACAAATGCAGCAGGTTTATGATTTATCGACAAAAAATGATACTCATCCTAGTACAAAAGATATGTTCCTTTTGCGTGCCTTAGAGGTACAATCATTGCGGGAGTCATTTGAAGCTGTATGCTATGATGTTTATGAAATGCAACTAATCATGAATCCTGAAACGCAATTCTCTGAAAACGACTTAAGAGGCTTTGATGATTTATTCTTTCATGTAAAATTATGTGCGGAGCAATACAAAATGGCAGACGTGTCGTCATGTGCAACGAGTAAAAATACTAACGTAGAAATTCGCCCACGTTTGCCCAAGCTCGAATTGTTCATGTTTGATGGAGATATTGAGAGTTTCACTACGTTTTATGAAACATTTTGCTCATTGGTGCACAATCAGACGGGTATATCAAACATAGATAAGTTTCACTACTTGTTATCATGCACAAAAGGTTCTGCGCTTAGCATTGTTAAAAGTGTACCTATAACTGCTAGTAACTACGAAGTAGTCTGGCAATCCTTGTTAGATAAATATCAGGATAATAGGTTGCTTGTAGGTAAATACTTAGATAAAATGCTCAATTTTCCCGCGCTAAAAAATGAATCTCCTACAAACTTAAATAATTTCATAGAAACGTTTGATCATTCTTACAGAGCCATTAATGCTCTTAATATTGAGAACTTGCCTAGTTATATGTTATGCCATATAGCTTTGAGGGGTTTAGATCCGAGCACAAGAAAAACATTTGAACAGGGTCTAGATCAAAGTACTATACCTACCTATGATCAGCTGATGTCTCATGTGCATAATCAAATAAAAATATTAGAGCATTCGCAGGCTTATTCTGGTTCAAATACCACACAAAATAAGATTTTTACGCCTAGCAATCAAAACAAAAGATTGAGTGATAACAACAGTAGAAAGGCATTTGCTTCGCAAACGCAGTCGAGAGATAATAAATCTGCTTGTGTACATTGTGACAATAATCACATGATCTTTCGCTGTGTGCAATTCCGTGAATTGTCTCCCGCGCAAAGAATCAAGCGTGCTGATGAATTGAATCTTTGTCATAATTGCCTCAAGCAAAATCATTCGACTGCTGATTGTAAAAGTGAATACAAATGCTTTACATGTAATCAACGTCATCATGCATTACTGCACATTGATTCGGAATTCATACCTGTTACCGCGCGAGCCGTGCCCGACAACCGCAGCGCTGAGTCGTTAAATGCTTGCACAGCAAATGCAGCTGACGATCCCTCATCCGAGGTAAACAAAGGCCATATAGTATTGCTAGGTACAGCCATAGTTAATGTCAGGGACTCATTCGGAAACCCGCACGCTTGCCGCGTTCTCATCGACTCTGGCGCTCAATCGAATTTCATAACTTTAAATTGTTTAGAGCGGCTAGGGCTGTCGCGTCAAAAATGCCCGTTCAATATTATGGGTCTAGGTGGCAATTCTGTAAAAAACTTTGGCATGACTTCTTGCACTGTAACGCCTCGGCATTCTGATAAACCTACTCTAAAAATCGATGCTATTATCTTACAAAAAATTACATCTGATTTACCTACGGTAGAAATTTCTGAGGAGTTATCCCTAAAATATAAAAACCTTTTGTTAGCGGATCCCTTCTTCCATAAAAGGTCACCTGTCGACATAATACTCGCAGGTGACGTATTTCCTCACATATATGATGGAAACAAAATAATTATAGGACCCACATTACCCACTGCGCTAAGCAGTATTTTTGGGTTCGTATTGTGTGGCAAAATTGAAGTACCGTGTACTTCTGATGATGTCGCTAATATTGCAACGTCTTGCAATCTAATGTCGTACATTAATGATAGTGACACCATCAACAACCAACTTAAAGCATTTTGGGAAATAGAAGAGTCGCCGTGCGACAGCCCTATTAGCCCACTTGATAAACTCGCTGACGAGATTTATTCAGAGCACCACTACAGGGACGAGACCGGTAGGTACGTTTCACCTATCCTACTGGACCCTAACGGAACGCCTCTGGGCGAATCTTATAACCACGCCGTGCGTCGGTTACAGCATCTAGAAAGACGTTTCTTTCGTTCACCTGAGTTGCGTGAGCCCTACATAAAATTTATGCGCGAATACGAGCTGATGGGGCACATGCAACAATATACCGGTACAGAGCCAAGTCGGTACATTATCCCACACCACTGCGTGTTTAAAAGCTCTAGTACCACTACTCCCGTGCGAGTGGTATTTGATGGCTCAGCGGCAACATCCAATGGGGTGTCATTAAACGATAACTTGCTTACAGGTAGGAAGCTTCACCATGATATTTTAAAAATAATTTTTAAATTTCGCCTTTATCCCATTTGTTTCACCGCTGACATAGCAAAATTTTACAGAATGGTACTTATCAACCCATCTGAACGCTGTTATCAGCATATTCTATGGAGGGAGTCACCTTGTGACGAAATAAAAACTTATGAGTTAGTGACAAATACCTACGGATTACGATCGTCTGGTTATGTAGCTGTACGCTCGTTGCAACAGTTAGCTACTGATGAGGGTGCGCGCTATTCTCACGCGGCTGACATACTTATGCATGGTTTTTTTGTAGACGACCTGCTATGGTCTGCTGAAGACCTTGATGAAGCCTGTACTTTACAGGACGAGCTCGTAGCTCTGTTAAAACTAGGTGGTTTTGACCTTCGCAAGTGGGCAAGCAACAGCCCCGATTTACTGTCAAGGATTAACGCAGATCAAGCGGTAGCTATAAATTTCAGCGATGACACCGTGTGTTCGTCACTGAAGGTATTAGGTCTGAAATGGATACCCATCGATGATTGTTTTTCATTCGATTACAACATGACCGATAATACCTACACGAAGCGTTCAGTGCTGAAATTGCTAGCTAGCATTTTTGATCCTGTGGGATTCCTATCTCCATGTACCTTTTTAGCAAAATGCATAATGCAAGACTTGTGGAAATTAAGTCTTGGTTGGGATGACGCACTTCCTTCCGATTTGCGCGATAAGTGGTCTTTGTTTATCTCTTCATTGTCTTGTCTCTCATCACTAAAAATTGAGCGACACATGCTTATACCTAAATTTTGTGATGTGCATTTAATTGCCTTTTGTGACGCATCTACCCGTGGTTATGCTTCTGTAATTTACGTACGCAGTGTCAATCAAAACAATGAGGTAAAGACCCGTTTGCTTATCAGTAAAAGCAAGGTTGCCCCGATTAAACCTCTTTCAATCCCGAGGCTCGAATTAATGTCCGCTGTATTGCTATCTAAACTGGTTCTATTTATTAAGCAATACATTCAAAACATCATATTTAAAATTACCGCCTTGACGGACTCTAGTGTAGCACTAGCTTGGTTGCAAACGCCTCCCTACAAATTAAAAACATTTGTTTCGAGCCGTGTCGCTCAAGTAGTGGAGGTAGTTCCGTCCAACTGCTGGTTTCATGTACGAAGCGAAAATAATGCTGCTGACCTGTGCTCGCGTGGCGCTTTTCCTACTCAGATCGTAGCTGAGTACGAGCGCTGGTTACACGGCCCAGAGTGGCTCACAGATGACGTTCATTTGTGGCCGATCAGTACATTTTACGTCAATGATAAAACAGAACTTTTAGAACTTAAAACTAATACTGATTCATTCGGCTTTGCTTCTCAAAACATTAAAGAGGAAATTAAAGATTCACTATTTCAAAGATTCTCGACATTTAGTAAATTGCAACGTGTCATTGCTTGGTGTTTGCGGTTTATAAAAAACTGCAAGACAATTGAACGTTCTTGCGGACCGTTAACAACACACGAGTTGAATGCGTCTCATGATCTTATAATAAAAATGACACAGCAGCAATATTTTTCTAACGAAATAATGAACATTAAAAATAATAAATATGTGCCATCACTAAGGAAACTTTCACCCTTCGTTGATGCGCATGATTTCCTCAGGGTGGGGGGTAGGATCAGTGAAGCTGACCTACCCTACAATAGAAAGCACCCCTTGCTATTGCCTAAAAAATGTCACATAACAATTTTAATAATTGAACATTTTCATAAATTATACTTACACGTGGGACCTCGTTCCCTGCAAGGAATTTTGTGCAAGCGATATTGGATCTTATCTGCACGCAGTATGATTCGGAGTGTATTGTCTAAATGCATCACTTGTTTTAAATGCAAACCCAAGTCAATACAGCCAGCAATGAGTATGTTGCCCGGCGAACGATTAAAAATCAATAAGGTATTTAATGATGTCGGTTGTGACCTGGGTGGCCCGTTTTTTATAAAGGCAAGTTTAAATCGCAATGCGAAAATCCTTAAATGTTACATGTGTCTTTTTGTGTGTTTTTCCACAAAGGCCGTTCACATTGAGGTACTTAGCGATCTATCAGCTGATTGTTTCCTCGCATCGCTCGATAGGTTCGTGGCGCGACGCGGCCTATGCTCGTGTTTACATTCGGATAATGGCACGAATTTTATTGCCGCTGCGAAACATCTAAAAGAAGTTTGCAAATTTTTTAATGAAAATAATAATGCGATTGCTGATGGTTGTTCACGCCGCTCGATTGAATGGAAAAATATTCCACCAACGGCGGCATCAATGGGCGGATTGTGGGAAGCTGGCATCAAATCTGCCAAACACCACCTACTCCGTGCAGTAGGTGAAAGGTCACTTACCTTTGAAGAACTCACTACCGTTTTCTGTAAAATTGAAGCGATAATGAATTCGCGGCCCCTTTGTCCCTTATCTGACAATCCTAACGAGTTTGACGTCTTAACACCGGGTCACTTTTTGATAGGACAAAGTCTTCTCGCTGTACCCGAATACGATTTAAATGATGTAGGTACGAACCGACTGTCACGTTGGCAGTGCATACAAAAAATCTCCCAAACGTTTTGGAAGAAATGGTCTGACGACTATTTGCATACTTTGCAACAACGAGCAAAGTGGTTCAATTCACCTCCAAACATGAAAATCGGTGACTTAGTTCTTATCAAATCTGATTTAACTCGTCCACTAAACTGGGCTCGTGCTAAAGTGGAGCAGCTCCATGAAGGTCCAGATAAAATAGTTCGAGTTGTTACTTTGAGGACACAAAAGGGACTTCTAAAGAGGCCAGTAAACAAGCTGAGTCCTCTCCCTTATTCAAATTAAATTAATACTTTTCATAAATCATAAGCCTGTTTAGTATATCTGTTGTCTAAGCAGGTTACCATAGTACTTAAGTAAATATCTCATTTAATTCGTTTTTTTTGTGTTTTTGACCCTTTTATGGGCGACATTCCTTCTGAACCTTAGAATGCTGTACCTACTCATTGTTAGGTTCATTTTGGAATTATCATGATAATTTCGGTGGGGGGTATGTTCGATATTTGCTCATAAAAACAGAGGGTAGTTTTAATTTGGCTTGTCCGCTCGTCTGTTCTCCTACCCGCACTTGAAAATCGGTGAATGGACTGGTGGCGTGATGACAGCCCCGCACGGCGCGCGCGCCCGCTCCCCTGTGTGAAGCCTCTCCCAGTTCGATCTGGATCACCATTTGATGTGGTCAATTTACGTGTCATAAACTCAAAACTGAATATTTTCTGGACATACATAAATTGCCGTGCAATTAGTGACGTGTGTGTTCATCCAGACATTTTCCACGCGAGTGCCGTATTTCGGTGTTATTTCCTGAAGCTGAGATCTGGTGCTGTGGCTGGGATATTCAGGTTGGTGGTCAGGCTTTTTTATCTACCCTGTGTATTGAGCAATATCTTTACTTCAGTAGGGGGATTTAGGTACAGCACGTTCCACCAATAACTTTCTTTCGGTCCTTCGATTTTTAAATTTATTTTACCAAGCGTCCTTATTCAGACTCCACACTCTCTATTTCACTTTTTTCATCTATCATGTCATCATGTCTTCTATCTTTAAAGGTGTATGATCCCCAATGAATCCTACTGGTTTTAAATATTCATCTAAGAACCATCCGCAGTTCTCAGGCTCAAGTTTCACGCATATTGGATCCGTTGCATTAAGCCACATGGAATTTACGAAAATAGTTCGTAAAATTTTCTGAGTTAATGATATCCAGCATGGTGGTATGGAGTTGGAGTCGAAGCCTCTTGATAAGAATAGTTGATTGAAAACATGCTCATTAATTGTTACAAAAAAAAAAGGAAATCAGATCATTTTCTTGTTTAATTTATAAATTACCGTTTTTAAGTAAATTAAAAAAAAAAAATGTGTGTCGAAAATTAACAAAACCATAGTTGAATTTTACTAACAATTATTTAAACATGAAAAAAATATAGAAGATGTATTAGCTAAGATAATTTTAAAGATTCAATTATTATGTACTTACTGTAAATTGAGCACTAAAATTAAGAAATTCTTCGTTATATTTTTTATTCAAAACGGTCACTTTTTTGTAGCACGTGGTATGATAACCTACAAATTGAAGAGACGCACTGGGTAGCTCAACAAAATTGTATTTAAAGTGTTTTTTTACGAAAAGCTAACTTTAATACACATTTTTTAAAAGTTTCATCATTAAAATCAATTATTTCATCATCCGATCCACACAAAAAACACTTTTTTGCCCTTTTTTCCATCAATAAATAGTAGCACGTTTTTTCAATTGTATTTATAGCGACACTCTACTCCAAAATGATGCATAGTATATACGCTACCCTTTTCTTTTCCAAGCCCAAATAGCATGCGCACTCTCTTTCTTTAAATGGGTGGACTTTAAACAGCTGCTATGCTGTGTCCTCTTCTATCGCATGGGATGGTCGGTTGGGACCTCTCAGTCGCACACATTCACTCGGAGCAATATTTTACTTTTTTAAATTCGACAACCGCAATTCTGGACTGATTTTTCGCAGGCAACCCTATACCACCGTGTTCAGAATAAAATAATCTTTAATTTTATTTAAATTTCATTCAATAAACAGACCGTTGCAAAATGCTAGTACAGATTTACCTGTTTATACCTGGCAACCCGATAGTTGTGACCGGAAAAGAATAGGCAACCTAACGTTTGCATATTCTATGGGCTACTTTCGATTGGTATAGAATTTATCTAATAATCATACCGGTGAAATGTTAAAAAAATATATTTTCTTTTAATTATTAATTAAACATACTCCGGACTGAAATTTGCTAGGCAACCCATATGGATTATATTTATTGACATATTAAATTAAATATAAAATACGTTTCATTAAATAAGCATCTCGGTGAAGGTCGTTTTATAACGGGATCTTATACTATAATTGCTTAAATTATTATGTCTTCTGTAGACTACACGGTACGATGATCAAATGAGTCGGTTCCGAGAATTCGTGCACGTATTCGAATAAAACGCGATTGTGAAATCTCAATTCGGAATATAATATTTGCACTTTTGCAGTGAGACTCGGACGATATCGCCGCATTCGAACAATTCCGACAAGATATTTGAGATCACGGTATACTTGATATTAGTTTTCATCAGCGTCTTATGATACGGAATCGGAGCAACGCAATGGCGCCAGTCAGCGTAAAGATAGAACTGATTTCTATTTGTTTATTGATGCAATGATTTTATAAGTAATGTTCAATTTAAATAAGTTCAATACTTTCACTGATTGCTCTTAATTTGTAACTGTTCAACTTAATCAAGACGGTCTGTCATATTTTACCTGACTGCGCGACGCAAAGGAGGGTAATGTATGTGTTCCTATGTGGCGTCTAAAGACCAAACGCGATGGTCGATGATTCTTACGTCAATCAATTTGTCTTATCCTTGCGAGTGTCACTGGCTGCATACAAAGTTATATTGTCGGATTTTTGGGCGCCATATTGAGTGGGTCCAATATTTTTTTTTTCTTCTAATCCCATCTTGTAGGGTATTAAAATGAAGGGTTTTAAAAGATGATTATAAAAATATACTCATACCAGTTAAATGTTTGATTAAAATTTGTAATATAAAAAAAAAATTATAACAAAAAACGGCATAAAAATCACGTTTGTTGTATGGGAGCGGGAACCCCACTCAAATATTCATTTCATTCTGTTTTTAGTATTTGTTATTATAGCGGCAATAGAAATACATCATCTGTGAAAATTTCAACTGTCTAGCTACCACGGTTCTGAGATACAGCCTGGTGACAGACGGACATACATACAGACTTCATGGAGTCTAAGTAACAGGGTCCCGTTTTTATCCTTTGGGTACGGAACCCTAAAAATTAAAAAGTCGTCTGCTGAACAAGAAGAAAATCATGCTGCGGGTTTTTTTAATTTTTTTAAGGAAATACTACGAATTCAATCATATATTCCGCTGGGGAAAACCACGATCAAAATAAATATAGGTAACCATAGTAAGATAACTTTACGAACTCAATGTTCTACTTCAAGAGATCGCCGTCAAAACGTCAAGTACCAAACTGGCTTGACCTTTATTTACGTAATAGGCGTGAACAAACCGAGTAAACTCACACACGTTATCTTGCACAGATACCAACGAACGTCCAGTTGTTTGCATACGTTCATTCTCACGACTACAATATAACCTTTCGTATGAAAGTGTCTGATATTCTCTTAAAGCCGAGCTCGTAATTCCTTCATGTAACACAGCGTTTACTTTCGTTCCCATGTCAAGCAAGTTCGTGAGTCGACGCTGCAAATTAATGAACAATGCGTGGATGTGAACCTATCAAGCTGGACCACTATTCATTATTGTTTGTCCAGCAGCACGAGCATTACGAAACTGTAATGGGTATAGCAGACAGACGCTTTGATTTCTCCTGGATTCTAAGCATGACATATTTGTCGCTTTCATATTGTGATTTTCGTGTACACAATTGGATGGTCTTAACTACCGTACCATATCATTAATCATCGATTCTCTTCGCATACCACAACATTTTCCAAAGTAAGAAGCAGTAGGTGTAAATGATCACGTCATGACACGTTAATTTTGATCGAAGCCGTAATGGTAAAAACTCTATTCCTCCACATAGGTAATCTTCGACCGCAATGTTTGTTCAGATAGGAAGTAATTTCGTGCTTTATTGCATTCTTCACGCGATTTGTAGCTCATAATTAAAGTTCATACCACAGACACGCTTTCTTCTCTAATGAAAATTATTACATTATCTAATAATTTGTCTCCTGCTTCTGTTATCTCAACATTATTATTAAGCACTTCTAGTTTGTTCATTACTGATTCATTTGTGTTCTGTCATGTGTTAAAATATTCATCTTGAATCATTTGCGGTACCTAAATATTTTATTCTGTTGAACTGAACGTTATCCGGTTTGTTGGTTCAACTGAATATTAATGAATTTATTCTACCGCTTCTAAAATGTTCACGTGTAAACTCACGGACTTCAAATTACCAGCAATCGTAACAGGATTATCTCGAATAATAACATTCCCTAACCAGATAATATGATGTATTAGTCTGTGTTCCTTTACAAAACGTGCTCATGTCTATATATCTTTAGTTCGTGTGGTTGTACTATAAAGTTAATTAGTCGTTATCCAACATTCTATTTATAGAAGGCGCACAGCCATCCGGATCTATTTCTGGAAATCTTATATCTTACGCACATTGCTTTAGAATGAACTTGAAAGCATTCAAGTTTTTAGTAAGACGATGACCCCCATAGCAGCACCTCCGGATTCCGTGCTTGAAATTCAGTACCAGGTACTGACGTGTACCTGTCACCCTAACCCTCACTCGACGCGTTCGCTACCTATGTTCTACCCTCCAATAACAGAGACTTATAGGTCGTGTTGGGCCTCTAATTGGTGTTTAATATTACAAGTGAATCTATAGATCCAAAATTTATTTCTAGAATGGTTCCCTAATAACACAAATGGGGAACCGTCGTTTAAATAAATTTCATTTATGATCTCATTAACATGGTTAGTTACACAAAAATGTGATTGCGGGTTTGTTAGCAACTTAATACAAAATCAAACATATTTATGTGATCTGGTTCCTCCTCAGCCGCGATAGTGGAAGGTATTCAGGTCGGCTCGCGTCGCGCTTGCAATTATATTTGCCGTACAAGATATGGTAGATTAGCGTGCCATTTTATACATAACGTTAAGCCTATCTTAGGTAATGTATGCATAGAGCTATGCTGTACTAGATAACATTGTTTACTGATTTGTCATTGTCCCTGAGTTTCTATACGGCTTATTCCATCGTTCTAATGACTATTTTATTTACAGCTGCTATTAATATAGTTATATTCTGCCGCATTCCTTATCGATGTTCATCAGTTGCTTTCCGCTCATTACTTGCACTGAATCCTTTGATGTAGTACGTGTGTGTACGAAGCCGGCAGACAGCGGTCCGCTTGTTAACAGCTTCAACGTTAAATGAAACCTGTATCAATTTGTGTTCATAGCACGCGTCAGTAGATATGTTCTGTGTACCGCATATATAGGATTTACGCTCTTTAATATTGGGAACAGCGAACATCTTCTCGGAAAGGTTAAAATTGGTGAAAACCTTTGATGGACTCTGAATTTTAAGTAGCGTTTTTTGTACATTTGCGATTTATTATAGCCTTGTTATTGAGCCATTGAGGATGTGAGAATCGTCTCGTCGGTTCTGGTTGTTAATTATAGGTAATTGTACCTTTAAAATGGATGCTTTATCTATCTGCATTGTTTTTGCGAGATTGCTTTGAGACTGCATTTAATTAGCATTATTTTCTTTATTGTCTATGCGTTGTATGCTCTCTTTATCAGTATATACGTGTTCATAATTACAATATTATTTACTTTCGCATGTGCTCTGCGGCTTCATAATATTTAAATTGTGTTTTATTCCCTCGATCGGTTCTACCTTATGTTAACAAATGGTCCTGAAACTTAAGATAGTTGAATCGGGCCGCAGTCATCCGGTTTCTCCTAACCTATCAAGATGTTCCTATTTTAAACTAGAGAACTGTTTTACCAAGACCGACTAAAGTCAATTAGTAGTCGAGTCATGCGTGCTACTTGAGCGCCCTCGAACGGGATGCGCCCGCCTGGCGAGTTCACCCACCCGACCGGCACTACCCGCCGTCTTATCGACGGTATTTATGATTTATTGCACATAAAATGCACCTTTTGTTTGTGTTAACTTTTAATTAAAAACTGTTTATTTAGAACCACTTTTCCGATTTGTTATTCCTACTAATGTACATCGCATTATCTCCATGTTTTATTTATAAGTGCACTCCAACGGAATAGATAATACAATAAGCTTTGCTTGGAAGCTATCACTTGTATAAGTTAAAAGATTGCTGCAGGCTGACTGTAGCCGTATTCCAGTAATCATTAACCATGGGCTGTGGTTACAGCGAGGAGAATCATAATTACTAATAATCATCAGTCCAGTACTACACTATAGGAATTAGGAACCTGTTTCCCACGTGATTCAACTTTATTGCTCATACTTATTATATTGTTAGTTGTGACATTTACTGTATTCCACTAATGTGTGGTAATGTCAATAGGCTGCTGATGAGTGATGCATTCTATCTTTGTTATAATAAAGCACGTAAAACGACAGTTGAATGAAAAGTCGTTCTTTTAAAGCCATTGGTCTGGTTCCTCCGGTTAGTAACATATATTATGTCTTCTATGGATTACATAAAACTTTAATACCGGTTGACGTATCAATGAAACCGGAATATTAATCGTTTACAAATATGATTACGAAAGGAAGCGGCCGTTTAACATAGCGTAGTAGAATAAATTACCAGCCTGAGTGAACTTGAACATAGTGATCACACTTCCACACATCGGACCAAGGCTGAAGAAGCCGTGGTCCGATGGGTGGAAGTGTTAGTTAGTTATCCTCATATCAACATATTTGCAAAGGATATAAGTGGACGATAAAATAGTCGAATGAAATCGCTTCATTCTATCCTTTATCTCTCTTGTTTGAGGTCAAGTGCCCCCCCTCTTCATTATCGCCCGCCTACACTGCTTTTAACCGTTGCCTTTTGACTGTAATTTGCTCTTTTGTTATTCGGTTATTCCCAAGTTCTCCTCCAGCCACAAAGTTCACAACAGTGGCCACATTTAGGGAACATTTTTGTTTAGCTGTAAGTTGCGTGACCTAGGTAGTAATTTAACTAATCAATATAGAGGTTGTGGTCGCTGGATTGCGTCATGTTTACATGCTATTCAACCTTGCTTGAGTTTGGCGATGAATGAAGGCATTTTTTTAGTATCGAATTTTCAAGTAACTACTCCTCGGTTTTTCGGCTACATAGGCTACACTTGAGGAATATGTGGTGTAGCCTTGAAATTGTACCCACCGCTTATGTCACGAACTTAGCTTAAGAATGTTTTGTGAAGAATCTTTTTGTATTGCAATTTGTTATGGGTGGAGCGTGCTAGGATTTGATTCGCGCTGGATGTGATTGAAATTTTAACGACCATAATTGGAATTTACTCTGAGAATATCTGAGAATTTATCCTTGTAGAATGTATAATCTCGAGCCACAGGAACAGATTGATAGATGGAGGATAGTACTTAAGTTTTTCTTCCGTTTTCCTACCTCAATGAAGATGTTTTGTGATGATTATGGTAAGAAGCAAAGGTAAAGGTGAAGTGAAATTATACTTACCACCATACCGGATACCGCAATAAGGGAAAGGTCGATCAATGGTCTTTAAGACGACGACTAACGCCAACGACCTTGAGGGAACAAAACGCGCACTCGTTTCACACCCGCGCGACCCGAAATTTTGTAGTTTTTTGTACTTTCCTTATTATTCCATGACATTAAAAAAAAAAAGCTTCAGATCAAAATGTAGATAATAAAATTGTCTGAGGTGGTGTCGATTTCATTAAAATACGCTTAGCAGTTTTAGTGTGATTTTCGTGTTTTTGTCCGTTTTAGACATAACTTTACAAATTAATTACACTATGATATACGAATAAAACTCAAATTTTGCTCAGATCAAATTATTAAGAAAATGGTCTAATATAACATATATTTTTTCCAAAAAATTACGACGAGCCGTTTAGACGTGATTCTCATTTTAAAATCAGCTACTCAAGGGAATCGGCGCCTTAACTGCAACAAAGTTGTCATTTATGTGAAAGCTTTGATAGATCACTATAATGATGTTAAATATATTGTGTACAAGTGATTTCATTTGCTAGAAAGAACCTTTTCGATAATAATCGAAAAGGTTCAAGGTTCTTCTAGTGGTCAACCTGCACAATAGTGCAGGTTGACCACTAGAAGTAAAAGTTGGAAATAATCTATGTATTGGCAGAACTTCTAAGCATATCTTCTTCTTCTTCTATCTATATAATATATAAAAGAAAGTCGTGTTAGTTACACTATTTATAACTCAAGAACGGCTGAATCGATTTGGCTGAAAATTGGTGGGGAGGTAGCTTAGAACCAGGAGAAGGACATAGGGTAGACGTAGGGTAGGTAGGGTAGATGAATATTTGGTGTTTTTATGACAAAACAAAGTTTGCCGGGTCAGCTAGTTAGGTATAAAATACAGCCATTTTGTCGAATATGTGGCACATCGACCCGTTTGCTGCTGACAATACGTCGTTTATTTCTGATTTCGGTGATGTCATAGTCTGAAAGTGGGGACTGTTTTAGTCTCTCCAGCCTTAAAAGTGCTGGTAAATTCATAAGGGCTTAATCATCTTCATTAAAGTTAGTACTTTCGTCTGCTAGTACTAAGTACAACGAGCTCTTGTGCCTTTAGCTGCTCAGAGATCGGTAGAGATCGTTGACCCTCTGACGCCGTATAGGTACCCGTATACCTAACAGTATATTTTTTGTTGCTAACTGCAATCTAAACCTACGTTGGTATTGCTGGTAACTATACGTACCTATGTTAAGTCTGAGCAATTTCTCCAAGAACCAAAATAATCCCTCAAGTTTTAGCAGGTATTCGAATGATGCGAAGGTTATTACGAACGAAGGTTGTCCAAGCCCTTACTTAAACTAGCATAGAATAACCTCGTAAGTCATTATGTGAGCCACATTGGTGTGATGTGGTCATTACAAAGGCAATAGCTAATATGGCAGGCTCTTACCGATATTTTGGGATAATTTATCGTAGCAGAAAAATGGAAGCAAACCGTTGTCTGTTTCTACCGAATACTTTGCTCATTATGCGCCAAGCACAGGGACCGCTTCAAGATGGTCAAACAAACTTCTGTTTACCCGTGATTCTCTTCATTCCAGGCAAACGGCAACATCAACAAGAGCATTCTTCGAAGAATTCACGTTCGCCGTCGCCGGAGAATGTTCGGGGTGTGGCGTCCCCGGTTCCGAATGATGAACCGTACCGACCCATTCAGAGATCTCCGCAGCCTCACCGGGGCCCGCCACCACCGCCCTCGCCACCTGTCCCCACGCATCCGGTGGCCCCAGTAGCTCCAGAACCTCCCACACCACTGCCTCTTCTTCCATGCGATGTCTGCGGACGGACCTTCGTGCCACAGTCACTAGCCAAACACATCAAGATTTGTGAAAAGATGACGGTGAAGAAAAGAAAAACATTCGACTCTTCGAGACAAAGGCGTGAAGGTGTGTTATTTTTTCTTTTACATCTGCGAAAAAAGGTCCAAGTTAAGTCCTATACTCGGCCTGTGCAGGAGACATGATAAATTGACTCAGGAGACATCATAAATTGACCTTGCAGTAAAGAAATTGGGACGCGTCTAATGTATCTAGGCCAATAGATAAAACTTGAAAACCCAAGATATAATATATGTAACAGCACGCACTATACTTGTTTTCATGTATAACAAAGGCATACATAATAAAATATTCATTAAGACATAACAAGAAATTTCTTGACTCATAATGACCTAAATAGATTCAAATATAAAATTTGTTATCTACATTATCATTTTGATCTCTTTTATGTAGGAATTTGGATGGAGTTATTTTAGTAGTGTAGCTCATTATTTTGATAATAATGAAGGTTGTGGGTTGACTAACTCATTTTTCTTTTGTTTTTGCCCATAGTCTTGCGTTTTAATTTGAATTTGAAAATTCCAGATTTTGCATGTCCCCAAGATTTCAGTTTTGATTTTGGTTTTAGGTAGATAGTTATTATTTTTATACCTATAGTAAGTAGTTTATATTATTGTTTTGACAGTAGCATGATTTATATTTAGTATGTTTATTGACATTTCCTTTGTTGTTGTGGGTAATAAGGGCTGACCGCGGCGAACGGTGCTAATTCCGGTGAGTGGGTGAACGGTTTACATATTCCCTGACATTCATTTAACTGTGACTCCTTGCCATTGTATGTGAACGTTTTACTAACACAGCCACACACGTCCTACTGCATTACAAATGCTCGTGATACTTTGCATACGGTTTCAAATAAAACACTGTTTCCATTTCCAAGGCTGTATGTAGGAAGATTTTCAAAGATCAGGCAAAAATTCTCTTAAGGTTACACTAGTCGAAAATTATTTCATACAAACGTAATCTAGGGATTACTCCACTGTTTGACGGTGTACGTTCAAAATAAAAAAATTACATCAATTTGTCTCAACATTATCTAGCCCTGTATGGAAACAAAAAAGTATAAAAAAAAAATATTTCAGAGTTATGACCGTCGAAAGTTCCATATTTCAACACTAATTTTAACGCATCTTTGGGCGGAAATAAATACCATAAGACGAAGGAAAATTGCATAACGGCCTCCATACAGGATAGATTAGTAATTCAACAATGCAAATAATTTTATTTTGAAAACATACATTTAGTAGTTTTTTCATGTTAACTAGACTCCCAAAGGTCTGTTTATAAAATTTCGCGCTCTCGTTTTCGTCCTAAATCATCATCCATTTCAATACAAATTTGCAAAAGTGCTAATTCGTACGCGAATTAGCTTCTTACTGCTCATCACAGCATCTATCTCTTTCGCACGTGTTGTCGGATGAGATAGCATGCATTTTAACCTCGCGCACAAAATAGTTCGTGCCGTCGACTAGGAGAACCTTAAGAAGGGTTTCTTAGATTATTGTCAGAGATGAAATCTCTCTCGTCTATACGTGCATAGTTGTTTCTGAGGCAGAATACCTTCACATAAACTCATTAAAGTTTTAACCATTCCAAATTCGTGAGTTCGTAAAGTCACGTTTAATCTCGAAAACAAACATTACAAACTAAATTACTCTTTTCTACATGACAAGATTAATTCTCATAACGGATGTTGGCTACTTTTTCTTTAAACTCCACTTTTTGTTTTGACTGAAAATTTCACGTTTAGACAGTTCAAGAACCTGCATAATAATATGCAATTATTTATTTTCTACCGAAGTAAGATGAACTACACTCTTTGCGCTGTAGAATGGTGCGGGTGACAGTTTCAATAACATTTTTTACGCATATACGTATACCATTGATGTATTAAAAGTAGGTAGATACGGGACTGCTTACAGCGCTTGGTCCTACTAATCTAAGTGAATGCCCGCAGCGGGCACTCAGTCGCGCACGGCACATGGTTGATCCCACAGCTCAATAATTTCGTGTTTTTATATTTGACAAAATGACTTCTTGTGTAGCTAAACAGTGTTTAAATAATACCAGAAAGAAAAATAAGTCACACGGGATCACTTACCACTCGTAAGTACAGTCAAAAATGTTAATTTGTTGAAAATTACAATAATATTTAATGTTTGTATCGCCATATTTGTAAGAGCGAGATAGATATTACAAAAATGCGTGAGAGACACGATACGCACATATTGCAATGTAATTTCATTCATTTAGCATTCGGACAACATTCGGCGGCTAACGCGATTTCGCTCGCACTACAGCGCCGTCTCCTATCTCTGTCCTTGTCTATCGGTAACTGTAGGTTTGGGACTGGTGACATAGATGTGTGAGTTTCGATGCATGTAGTCGTGCGCCGAGCCCAGGTTTTCTGATCACGAAGTTAGCGCGTAACGTATCTTCCCATTTTTAATACATCAATGACGTATACGCATTTTTTGTAGTTTAACGTCATACAGGCAACTATGGTATAACCATGGTATGACGTTAAACTACAAAAAATGCGTATACGTATATGCGTAAAAAATGTTATTGCAACTGTCACCCGCACCTTGCTACAGCGCAAAGAGTGTAATGACCGTCAAGTCACCTAACCCGTCAAAAAGTGAAGCTTTGAAATAATGTAAATGTTGATTGTGTTGCATTGGCGATATGACATCCTACGGAGGCTCTAACGAGGTCTGAATTAGCATATTAGTTTGTATACGACGGCCAATACCTACGTTTAGCAGCTCCGCCCTCGTAAAGTAACAGTCATCGTCACTATACCACAGAATAAATATACAAACAGTATGGAAACTACCTACAAACGCTCGAAACAGCACACTCGCACATAAATACGCACCGACGAGACCACTCGGGCACTTCTGCAGTGCTGTCAGTAGTGCGAGCCGCTTAGGCGCGGGCCACACAGAAATGGCGTCGGGCGCGGACTAGGCTCGGGCGGCTCCCTATTCCATTCAAATTTCATACAAAATGCATGGCAATAAAGCGCAATTTGATCAGGCGCGGACGCCGAAATGGCGCGTCATAACCACGTCCGAGCAACAACATATCGTGTGTCCTAAATTGCGCTTTATTTCCATGCATTTTTTTATGAAATTTGAATGGAATAGAAAGCTGCCCGTGCCATGTCCGCGCCCGACGCCATTTCTATGTGGCCTGCGGCTTTAGGGGTCACGTCGATGCGCATGTTTGTGTGAGTGTGCCGTTTCGAGCGTTTGTAGGTAGTTTCTATACTGTTTGTATATTTTTACTGTGACTATGCTAAGCACAGGCTCATGTTTCTAGTAAAGTCTTTACAAATGCACGGGCTGCCTGCCACAGTTTGTCACTGAACATCTGGTGACATTACAAGTGTTTGTTCTACAAATTAGTGAAGTGTGTCCAATGAATTTTGTTAGTTTTAATTATATCCGTTGAGTTATGTGCACTGTGTGTTTGTGTGTGTCGGACTTGGAGGTAAACGTGTTTCTTTTCAAGTAGTAATAGTGAGTTGTGTTTAAATATTTATCTAGTAGATTTATCTGTGTGACATGAGCACCGTGTTTGTAGAAATTAACATTGCATAATGGTAATTTTAATTCACTGCTAGACTGTAGAGTTACAAACTTACAAGGTCTCTGGGTATGACAGACTGCAGGAGCATGCTTTGTTCTAACTAATTACGAAGGTTTTGCGCATGCTACGGTCACTTGACTTAGGCGCAGGCCACACAGAAATGGCGTCGGGCGCGGACATGGCACGGGCGGCTTCCTATTCCATTCTAATTTCAAACGAAATGCATGGAAATAAAGCGCAATTTAGGACACACGATATGTCATTGCTCGGACGTGGTTATGTCGCGACATTTCGCCCCTGATCAGATAGCGCTTTATTTCCATGCATTTAGTTTGAAATTAGAATGGAATAGGAAGCCGGCTGTGCCATTTCTATGTGGCCTGCGCCTTATACTAGTGGGTAAAGACATGTTCCCAATCACACCTATACGTATGCTTTGTTTGGTCACGTTATAGGTACCGACCTGGAACAATACTTGCCAAAGAACTTCGGTCTTCCTGAAAACAGTCCGTTCCTAGAGAAAAGTCCGCCGCCCACAGCAAGACCGGCGCCGAAACCGAAGCCACAATCTACCAGGAATCCTATAACGAAGGTAATAATGTATCTCTATTATGTTGTAGTATCTACCTAGATAGTAAATCTTAATCCTACTATCCTACTAATATTATAAATGCGAAAGTTTGTGAGGATGGATGGATATATGTATGTATGTCTGTTTGTTCCACTTTCACGCAAAAACTATTAAACTAATTTGGATGAAACTTTACAGTTTTATAGGAATAACACATAGGCTACAATTTAAAATGTTTTTTTTGGAAGTTTGGTCATAATATAACGATAAATATCAAGTAAGTCGGAAAAAATTCTGCCCTCTGAGAGCTAAATTTGCGTGCGCTGCCTAAACCGTTGGAGATACACAAATATAATGTACCGTAGGATTGTTTATCTTAAATAGTTCTAAAAAAAGTCCTTGACAGCACATATCTACCTTTTATGTGAAACCACTATGACCAAAATAATTAGAGACTTATGAAAATTGCAATAATATAACCCAAAGTAGCAAAATGTTGCATATAAAATTCATTCTTTGGCTTGCGCTGAGAAAACTATTGATGTTACATAAAAAATTGGTACTACATGATTAGGTAGGGTAGGGTAGGTAGGGTAAAGTAGGTGGGTAGAGTAGGTGTGGTAGGTAGGTAGCCAATTGACGGGAGCGAAGCCCCGGGGGTCAGCTAGTAATATTATAAATGTGAAGGTTGGATGGATGTGTGTGTGGAAGTGTTGATGTAACTATGATTGTTACTCAATCACGCCAGAACGGCTGAACGGATAAGAATGAAATTTGGCACAGAGATAGATTATAGTCTGAAATAGCACATAGGCACTTTCCATCCCGGTATAATGTTTTCTTGGTTTAAGAAAACACTTTTACGCAGTAGAAGCCGCTTGCAGAAGCTAGTTAATAAATAAAAACTTTGCTATATATGTATATACATATATTCTGCACAGTACAAGCATTTCTTTTAAACGATCGCGTGCAGTTTGCGCTATATGACTGAGGGAAACAGTTTCTCTGTTCATGAAAGTTCTTACAAAATGAACTAACATAGCTTTGAAATCTGACTTTTTAGTCACAAAGGAGGCAATTACTGCCGCAAGAATAGTGTCGTTCATTTGTAAATGTCACTTGACGAAAGTTCCGTGTACACGGAATAGAAAATAAGCCCATAAGTGGTAAAGTCCTTAGTTATTCAATAGTCTTTTCACTTCTGTGTGCTAATGGCCGCTACGTTGGAACGACGCCACTCTGTCATGTTAATATTTAACTTAGAAGTCATAATGAACCTTCTATTCAGTTAACATTTTGTTTTACAAAACAGGAATGCAGATTAGCTGTTTGAAACGTTTAGAAACTGCATACTAATATTGGGTAAAAACCTAACAGGGAAAACAATTTCATTTAATTTTATTGTGGGCATTACCTACTACCTACATAAGTTAAGAGCAAAAAATTGCGAGCTGAGCTCATCCTTTAATTTTCAAATTATTCTTAACTCTTTGCTTGGTGGTATCAGTTTGATGGAAGTGTCAATTGCCATGATCATCTAAGTGGTGTGTTTTTGTTACCTACGCCTCAGCTATTCTTTTCTGCTTATTTTTTTTTGCCGTATCCAAAACAGTTGAATCGTTCCTCTGGGACTCTACTTCATTGTCTCAACGCGGGTCAAGAAGCTCATCGGCGATGATGCACCGGATAAGTCAAAGCTCCATAGCCCACATCGTCTCCGAGTTGCCAGCTTGTCGGTTTTTATCGGCTACATTTCGGGGAGTGTGCGATGGAATTGCATGATCTAATTCCGCCGAACCCGTTTCATCATCGGACTAGACGTACGGTGATGCGCCATCGGTACATGGTGGACATCCCACCCATACGCACTAAACTTTTTGAGAATACTTTTATCATGCGTACATAATAGCTACAATCTAGGGGTCTTTAAGCCAAGAGTGAATAGGTTACTTCTAGGCAAGCGTGCTTCACCGTCGACCACAACATCGCTTACTATCGGTGAGATAGTGACCAAGCGCACCTTTCACGGTCGACTGACTGGAGTACTTCTCTTCTTACTTTAGTAAATTCTTTTTATCACTCTTAATGTTTGCTGGTAGAAAACTCTACTTTGAGTTAAGCTGGCCTTTGTACATCAACTTTTATCACTCATATGTTGTAAAATAAATAATTATAATAGCTAAAATGTTGCTTCCAGCCGATGGCCGAACTCCAAAGATGTCCGCACTGCCACCGCGCGTTCGGCGTGCGCGCGTTCGAGCGGCACGTGGAGTGGTGCGCGGACAAGGCGAGGATCCTGCCCGCGGCGCCCGCGCAACCTCCGCAGCACATCGCCGACGCCAAGCAGCGCCTCAATGCGCGCACGCAGTACAAGGCGCCACTCGCGCGCGGACGACGGTTAGTAGATGTACCTAACTGGTGAAGTGCTACTCCTTTCATCAATAGGATTCAAAATTCGGCTGACCATCTGATCAGCCTACTAACGACATCCACATTGGAACTCAGAACAGCTCACTACAATGCTCCTACAGTCCGATGTGGTACCAACACAGATCATTGAAACAACAGTTTCTATGATCTGTGGGTACCAAAAAAATATCTGTGGTTTTATTGCCTTGGGAATTAACATAATTGTATTGCTCCTAAACACAGACATAAATCTAACTAGATAACGCAAGTTCCTCAATCTGTATGAAAACCAAGCGTAAGCGTGCCACTTTTTCACACACAATTTAAAAACAAATTTACTTACCAATGAAAGGAAACATTTCCAACGACTCTGCCAACTTTTTCTATACAGTCTTTACAAAAGACATTTTTCTAGATTTCGGTGGATTTCCGGTGCCGATAATGGTAAATGAAAAGCTCAAATTACGATAATTTTACTCCGTTTTTAGGGTTCCGTACCCAAAGGATAAAAATGGGACCCTATTACTATGACTTCACTGTCCGTCTGTCTGTCAGTCACCAGGCTGTATCTCATGAACCATGATAGCTAGACAGTTGAAAAAATCACGGATAATGTATTTCTGTTGCCGCTATAACAACAAATACTAAAAACAGAACAAAATTAATATTTAAATGAAGCTCCCATTCAACAAATGTGATTTTTTTGCCGTTTTTGCGATAATGGTACGGAAATCCGTGCACAAATCCGACTCGCACTTGGCCGGTTTTCTACACGCGAAGTACATACAATCGCGTCATCTAGTTAGATTTATATCTGTGCTCCTGACAAAACCCTGAAAGCCAAATCTTAAATATTGACAAAAAACCGTTCCACCGTTTGATTACGACAACGTAACCTAACCACATAGGAATGATTGATGCGCGCAGCAGCCGTTTAGCCAAGAGCTCCGCTTGCTCGGACGTCGTTCACTGTCATTACTTCTAATAACCCGCCATTACTTTTTTTTACTGACACTTGTTATTATGTCGTCTGTGAACTGAGACGTTACGTTCAGTTTTTTTTGTAGTATTCGGTTAGTTATTGTCGTAGGAATGGGAATATTCGTTTTTGCAATTTTATTACTCAGTAGCTGACCCTCGCGGCTTCGCTCCAGTCAACTGGCTAACTACCTACCTACCATACCCTACATGCCCTACCTACCAATTTGTTAAACTATTTATTTGAATAAGAATTTTATTTTATTATACTACAATACGAATGTAACCAACTTTTGTTTCTACCAATCAATCTGCCTAGCCTTTTCCCAACTATGTTGGGGTCGGCTTACAGTCTAACCGGATTCAGCTGTATACTAGTGTTTTACATGGAGCGACTGCCTATCTGACCTCCACAACCTAGTAACTGGGTGACACGGTACCCCTTGGCTAGACTGGCGTCGTATCTCAAGCTTCTGACTACCCGTAATGGCTTTCAAAGATCTTCAAATGACAGCCGGGACCAACGGCTTAACGTGCTTTCCGAGGCGCGGAGGAAACTCAGTATGTTGAAATGGTCACCCATCCACGGACCGACCTCGGCAAGCGTTGCTTAACCTTGAAGATCGACCCGTGCGCAACTTTTGTTTCTACCGGCGATCTAATTAAAATTTTGAACATAAAAACTGCTATTGTGACTAAACTATGATAGCTAGATATATTCTCTCGCAGACTTTTTTGTAGGTAACAATGAGTACTGTAATCATGTAGTACATAATTTTTATGTATCATCAATAGTTTTCTCAGCGCACGCCAAAGAATGAATTTAATAGGTAACATTTTGCTACTTTGGGTTATATTATTGCAATTTTCATAAGGATCTCTAATATTTTTGAAAATAAATTATAGCATACGACACTCAGAATTAATGTAGCTTTTTACTGGTGAAAGAATTTTCAAAATCGGTTCAGTAGATCCAGAGATTACTCCCTACAACGTCACAAACTTTATCTCTTTATAATTTATTTATACTTTATTGTACACCGGAAAATACAGGAACAAAAGAAACTTAAAACTAGATTTTCGGACTTTAACGAAAACGCTAAAAAGTTTCTTCTATCCAATTTATGCCTGCCGGAGTCTGTGTTTCCCGATAGCTACAATCTAGGGGTCTTTAAGACAAGAGTGAATAGGTTACTTCTAGGCAAGCGTGCTTCATCGTCGACCACATCATCGCTTACCATCAGGTGAGATTGTGGTCAAGCGCGAGCCTAAAATATATTTAAAAAAAAACAGTGTACAGTCCCATTATGAGCAATTAGTATAAATGGTCATAATAGCTGATATAAATACCACGAAATTGATGACTGAGCATATTTTAAACATTACTTACAGAATTCTTATTCTCAAGATTGATATTTCCCGCTTCAAAAGCTAGTTTCTATTATTTTCTTTTTTCACGTAAAACATCAAATATCTCCTTTTCCAGATCATCGCAAACACGCGACAAGTCCTCGAACAGCCGCTCAGCATCAGTGGAATCATCGCGCGGTGTGTCTCCGCCACCACCACCGCGTGAATATGGCGACTACAAGGGTGGGCGCACCAGAGCCTCAGGTAAAACCTCTTTTTGAACTGACTTTCCGAAAAGGAGGTTCTATGTTCTGCTGTATGTACGTTTTTTTGTGTATTTTCACCGATTTCTCCGTCAATTGTGGACCGATTTTGAATTTCTTTTGTTTGAAAGATTTAAATTTGGTGAATATCTGATTGGAGATATACAACAAAACTCTTCAATAAATGCCGGCAAATCTCTCGGGATTGCTGCAATCGCATGTATGTTTATTGTTTAGACCATTTCATAAAATAAAATCGCGCCGGAACGCTCTAAATGGGTAGGCAGAATTGCAGATATGTACAGTTCACCCTGATCTGACTCGCGCACGAAGGTTTCCGTACCATTATCACGTTTGTTGTATGGGAGCCCCACTTAAATATTATTTTTGTTATGTCTTTAGTATTTTTTGTTATAGCGGCAACAGAAATACATCATCTGTGAAAATTTCAACTGTCTAGCTATCACGGTTCATGAGATACAGCCTGGTGACAGACAGACGGATCGTGGAGTCTTTGTAATAGGGTCCCGTTTTTACGCTTTGGGTACGGAACCCTAAAAATAACAAATTGCAAACGATATCAATAAGCACGATACGAAATCTTCGAACAGTATTTTTTTCTACCTTACAGAATCGATCTCTAGTAACGACTGTCACGACGAGTCTTCCCCTCACATGCCAGTGATTCGAAACTCTCGGAACTCACAAAACAGTTCGTCTGGCGATGCTCACGTCAAGGCAAGGCAAGCACGACTTGCCAGGGATCTAAGCAGCTCCAGGTACGATTCTCATGTTAATCAAACAACATTATGTTATGAAAATTTACCTCTTCCAAATTAAAACTTAGACGTAATAAATAAGGGGAAAGGAAGGCATTTTTTGTACAATATTTTCAATTATAATATCATTAAACGGACTTAGTTCCTGTCTCCTTGTTTGTTATAATCTAGAAAACGAAATAAGACCTTACCCTTCCTTTCCCCTTCCATAGAGACAAACAAGATCCCCACCTATCTTCTGCCAACCTAAGTAATACTGATCCTAATATCAAGAAAAAGCAACAAAATAATACTGAACCAAATACCACGAAAAGCCAAAAAAACTATAATGAACCAAATACCAAGAAAAAACGACTAAATAAAACTGAATCAAATGTCATGAAAAATCTAACTCAAGCTGAGCCAAATATCAAAACAGTTGAACTGAGTGTTAAAAACCGACAAGTTAATGCAGATTCAAATATAAAGAAAAGCCAACAAGTTAATACTGAAACGAAAGTCAAGAAAAGCCAACAAAGTAATACTGAAACGAAATTTAAGCAAAGCCAACAAGGTAACACTGATACAAGTGTCAAGAAAATCCAACAAGGTAACACTGATACAACTGTCAAGAAAAGCCAACAAGGTAACACTGATACAAGTGTCCAGAAAAGCCAACAAGGTAACACTGATACAAGTGTCCAGAAAATCCAACAAGGTAACACTGATACAGGTGTCAAGAAGAACCAACAAGCTGAAACTGATACAAATGCCAAGAAAAGCCACACCAATACTGAACCAAATATCAAGAGAACTCTATCTCAAACCAAGCTCAGTAAAATAACTGCAAGAAAGCAACAACAACTAAAGAAATTGGAAGAAGTCGTCCACAAATATAACGAAAAAAGCCAAAACACTGCCAATGATTTCAAAAAATCGTCAAGACCTCCCTGTGATAACAGTCAAATACCTATTCCGAATCAGTTAAAACTTAAAAAGACCAAGAAAGCATTAAATGAATCTGATATTGATCAGTTGATAAGCAAGGATATTCAAGATATGAATTCTTCAGAAATAAGTAATGAAAATGTTAAAATTGGGTCTGCTAAAACATCATCTGCTACAGATAAAAAACATAAGGTCAATAAGAATAAGGGGAAAATCAAGATAGTTAAAGAAATTAGTATGAGTTTAGATAGTCTGGAAGATTGTCCCACACCTGCGGGTAGTAATCAAAACTGTCAATCGATTGGCATTGACATGCTCTCGTGTATTCCATGTATCATACACAATAACCCTGACAAGAAAATAGCCAACACGAAAAATAAGAGCAATAAAGATACAAAACGTACTAAGGAACTTGAAAATAATACGATAACCGAACCAAAAATTGAGTTACTTTATAAAAATCCAATTATAATAAATTCTAAGAAACGACAATACGACGTAAGTCCATACGTTACACAGGATTCAGTCAATTCAAATTCCGATAGTCTCATAGTTACTCCTAGTACTTCTGAAAACGATATTCCTGATGAAAATGAACCTATAACAGATTTCAATAACCAGGAAATTATCGATAATAATTTAATTTCATACATAGAAGAAGATGTAGATATTCAAATATCAAATCAAAATGTTAGTGAGTCAAACAGGGACTCGATTAGTGGACAATTCGATGAAGATATTCAGAATCTAACTGAAGAAAACTATGAACGCGAAAGTGTAGAACTATCTTGTGAGTCAATGGAAGACAAGTTTGACGATGATATTATCACGGAGACTAATGAAATCGAGTGTCGACATGGAAGCGGCGAAACTTATACAAAATTTACAGAGGACCCAGCAGATCTAGAAGAATTCATGAATATTACTGATAAATTATTAAGTAATGATCTCTCTGATAGAGAATGTTCCAATATTGCCAAGGACGTCAACAGTTTGCATACCCCAACTGCAAATTCCATTGAAGCCATAAATCAACAAATTTCGGATGTTGCTATCAATGAATCGCCTAAACATCAGTTTTCTGATACATTTCAAGATTTAAAGGACCATCTGAGGGAATTGCTCGAAGGTGCTGGAAATAAAGTTAGCGAAGTCTTAAAGAGAACAGAAGAGGCAAATAAAGATATAACATCTAATAATATATCCGATATCAATAGAAATGTTCGTGACATGGAACACATAACTGTTTATCAACTACAATTTTATGAAAAAACAGCAGCAATAGATAGGAATGATGCAGACGATGAACCGCCTGGTTTTAAATTACCTTCAATAGCAGAAACAAACAAACCAGGAGATAAAGTAGAATGTAACAAGAAAGAGATAAAACATATTTACAAACCAAAAAGAAAAATCAAAATGTTGGGTAAACAAACCAGATCTAATAAAGAATATCAAACATTTATCGTAAATCAAAATTCAAATGAAAATAGCGACGACCAATCAGAGGCATCAGAGCCTGCATTGAAGTTGCCACGAATTGAAAATAAAAGGTTAGATTACTTTGTTTGGCCACTTCCCATTCTATCCTTTTTCCTCCGTATTTCCGTTATGCTTTTTTAAATATTGTATTATAATTATTATAAATGAATTTATTTCTATTAAAATCTTCATAATGAAACATAAGTTTTGCTTTTTTATGAATCGAGTGCAGAGAGTACTTGTAATAAATAAACTTATGTCTCATTGCGAAACTTAGTGACTTCTTACAGTATCGCTAAATCATTAAAATAATAATATCTGTATTTATTATAACACTTTACAGGCTTGACGACACTTACGACCCATTTGTATCAGCTGCTAGGCAGATGAAAGAACTCATGTCCTCCGACACAAACATTCCTAAAAAAATACAAACTCCAAAAGACCACAGCAGAACCCTTCCCGCCCTCCAACCCGCTAAAGATAAAGGCTCTTCCTCGTATCTTCGATCTGATAACAGTAAAATGATAAAAGACACACTTAACAAAACTTACCAGAAGACACCAACGTTACAAAGAATGAAATCTTTCGGCAGCTCGAACAATGAAAACAGTAGTAACACGTTAGGCGGTCGATGCAGCTCATTTAGATTAAATAGAAATGACAAAAAACCTAGTCCTAAACTAAATACAACCTTTACAAAGTCCAGTAAAGAAAACATTAGTACAGTAGAAAAGAATTATTTTAATCGAAATAGCAATCTCAATAGATCGTTTTCTAGTTACACAGCTTCAAGTTACAGTACACCTAAACCTAAAGATAAAATCCCTAAAATTGCCACTTCTATGTATCATAGTTTCCAACGCACAACTATAAAGCAGCCTGTCAAATTAGATAAAATAAAGAGAGACGATGAAAAGA
Organism: Orthosia gothica; assembly: GCA_949775005.1. Taxonomy (NCBI): domain Eukaryota; kingdom Metazoa; phylum Arthropoda; class Insecta; order Lepidoptera; family Noctuidae; genus Orthosia; species Orthosia gothica. The sequence continues at coordinate 4,174,462 of OX459067.1, read as the reverse complement.
AAGAATTCGTCAATCTCGATGCCATACTCGCTGACGACAATTCTTCAATGACTGATAGTAATTACATTGATCCAAGGCTCATCAATGAAAATGACAACCTTCCCATCAATGTTAATACCATATTAAATAACCCTGATATCATTAGTAGCATGGAATCTCTTCTCACTACAGAAAACTTACCGAAAAGATTTGAATCATTTAACACTGTTAATCAAAACAACAACAAAAATTTGAATAATAATATTACTAGTTCAAATAATAAAACCCCAAAAAATGAGCCGAATAATAACATTAGCAAAACCACTGCACCAACAAATGATGATTTGAACATGCAGTACGATAAACTTATGTATTCTTTAGAACAAAGTATAGCTTCGAAGACCTCTACTAGAGATGATGACTCTCTATGCGAGGACTTCGATCTGGAAGATTTCATGACATCTTTTGATGAAGAAATACATAAACAAAAAATTGAAAACAAACGTACATGTAGCTCCACCACTAGAATAGTTAAACAGTCCGAGCTCGCAGACAGCAACAGGACTTCAGAATTGAATAGTGTTAGTTCTTCTCCCAAAGTCATCAATGGTATGAACCCTGTTAACAAGTCCATGTCTCTCAATTTTAGCAGTAACAATGTGAGTGAGAGCCTTTTCCCATCCTCTGTGAAACGTTCCACTTCCCTCCTTGATTCCATCCAACGGAAGCATACACCGAAGATGGACAGTGGGAGGAGCCGCCATAAAGCCGATCAACTGGATAAAGATCTCCAGCAGTCTCTTAAAGATTTTGACAAGTTCTACGAAAATGAAAAGACCGAAAAACAGTCCAGTAAAGAGATGACTAACTTTAATGGCACGACGAAAAGAGATTCTCGAATGAAGACTGAACGAAAAATCAAGAAAATTGAAAATATTGTCAATGGAAACCACACGCCAAATGGGAAGCAGAGTAATGATTCAGCTTATAGCAGGTTAGTCAGGTAATTGTTTTCATTACATGCAGGAACAGCTATTGATTTTGTTATAGGAAATAATACTTTGCGTTGTCGATTGAGAAATTGAAAGGAATTATATTTTTCAGTTTGAACAGAACATCTCCGTCGAAACTGTCACTATGTACTTCCAAGGAGCCAAGCAATGGGTTGCCGTCTCTAGAACAAATCCCGGCGGGCTCGGACTCCAGCGGCAGCAACAAGGAGGACGCGCGTTCTATCTCCAGCGACGAGTTCCTCGCCATGGAGCGCTCGGCTGAGCTTGACGAACCTCTGCCACCTCCCGACCTTCTCTATAAGGAACAAGATAATCACATCAGCGGTTAGTGCACTACAATAAAAAAAGTTTATTAAAAAATCTAATAAGTCCGACTGTTTAAGAAACGAACTAAAAAGACGTAAACAAGAAGAAAATCATGCTGTGCAGTCGGTGGATTCATTTGTTTGGATTTGTTTGTTTTGGTCAGCCAGCTCGTGAATATGCATCCTCAGATATTTATAACTTTCAGTATTATATTATCTGTGTAACTTTCTAGTTTTTTTTTTTTTCCGATTTAGGTACATTTACACATATAAATGTTATATATTTTTGAAATCACTTCTTAAAACCCCTTATTTTGATACACCACACGATGGGACTGAATTTAAAAGATAATTGGGACCATTTTTCTAGCCAGTGACACTGAGAAGGGTAAGACGAATCGATTGACGTAAGAAACATCAAAATCGGCTAACGCGTTTGGTCTCTAGAAAGCCATCTTAGGAACAAACATACATAGACTGATAAACACATTACCCTCTTTCGGTAATCGGGTAAAAATCACCCGTTTAATAAAGAGTGTACTTACGTAGGTATATTGATGTTTAACCTTTCCACACACAGAGAAGCGCGCAAGCTCTCGCGCGTCGTCGTCTTGGCGCGCGCACGGCTCGCTGAGCTCGTCGGGCTCGGACGCGTCGCTGGCACGGCGCCGCGACGCGCCCGCCGCGCCACGTGCGCGCCTGTCTCGCTTCTGCCACGAGTGCGGCAACAAGTTCCCCGTGGACACCGCCAAGTTCTGCATGGAGTGCGGCGTCAAGAGACTCGTCGTGTAGCGCACGAGCCATCCACAGCTGTGAGCGACTTCTCTAGTCTTCTAAGTAGTGTCGGTCTAAGTAGGCATACTGGTGATTAATATTTAAAAACCAACGCGGTGGACGTTGTGCGTGGTAGCTCGAAGTCATATGAAGATAATTTTTCATACCCAGCATATGATGTTGACGAAATACCAGTAGAAGTATTGATATCATGGAATACGTATCACTAGTGAACAGAACGTTCAATTTGTACAGATGACGCGAGAATTGAGTAGGATACCAAACGTGTGTTCTGTAATTAATTATTTGCGTGCTGAAAACGGTTTTATATGAGTTTATTGTTGGTGCATCGCCATGATAAGAATTGATGTAGCTAACGTTGCAAGAAAATGAAAGTTACATTATGTATTCATTGCATTACTTAATACAGAAACTGTTTTTTTTTTTATCTGATGATTATTTATTTATTATACCTTAGATTTACCTCAAACATGAAAGTATATTTTTATACTTGACTAAATTGTATGGTATGTATTTGCACAAATCGACAATCTTGGACCACTACTTAGATGTAAATTGAAAACTTAATAAAGTAATAACGTAATATTATTTACAAAACGTTACCAAATTGCTATAATGTATAAACTATGTTGTGCCTTCACAATTAACTAGATTGTAATGTCCTGTATTCTGTTGGTGTAATCTCTGTTATATTATTTGCGAAGTTTTAATTTCTGTTGCATCTTTTATCAATTAAAAAAATATGGCCAGGGTAGCCTTGGAATTTGTAATATCTGTGATACACGAAAAAACACTTTTGGTAGATCAAAATTGTTGTCATGGAAGGTTGAATGAAATCGAAATAATTTTTTAGTGCCAATTTGTTTATGTACTTACCTGGGAGGTGACCATAAGGTCTTAGAATAAGGTTATTTTGAGTGTGTTTAAGGGCTTGTATACATCTGTCCCTTATGCACACTCAAAATAACCTTATTCAAAGAGCTTATGCTCACCCCGTGATTTGTGTTTCGAATGCAATTTTGTGTACATTATTAATTTTCGATTTGCTATTATTAGCGAATACCATTTTATTTTTGTATTAATTTTAATTACCCTTCCAAGGATTTCCAGTAACGTCTTTTTATCCTCGACATAGTTGGCCATTTTAACAAGACTGATTTTATTTTCAAAGTTTTCGAACTTGATTAATCCTTAGTTACTGTTGTATATTGTTTTTAATAAAATAACGATTTTATCATGTAATAAATTAACATTTTAATAATGATAATCTGTTGTTTAACTCACAACCCCATTATTGCTCTAAGATACTATAACAAAACCTGCCTTAAATAAAGATTCAAAAATTGTTTCTCTAATGAATTTGAATGACTATAATTATTTACTTTAAAATAATTATGTAAATTTTATGACATGATATTTATACATTGAAACTAGTTAACTGTAAAACTTAATGAAGGACTTAGCATACTGATACAGCATAATATGAAACATTATATTTTTATTTACAACATCAACAAATCAACATCTTATGCGAATTGTAAAAAAAATAGAATAAATTTAGTCATTTCTTTTGTTCTTAATTTTTAGAAGATTTACAGTAAAGTCTATATTATGTTTAATAAAATAAGGTGTCTATAGCCTGAAGTTACTCTTATGTCCTTTTCTCGTTGCTAAAGCACCCCTCACCCGCAACCTGCGGAGAGCCTCACGAAGGTGCTTGGGTTGTAGTGGCCCAGCTTCACCTGACTTATCTAATACTTCAAGTGCTGAAAATAAAACAAAAAAAATTGTTTACAACAGTTAAACAAACATCCACAGATATCTGGGCCGTGCCCGGGACGTGACAGGGCCGGCCCCGGGCATTGAAAATTCGTCACTGGCCCGTGCACGGACGTGTGTGAACCAGTTCATATAAAATGTACATTATTGATATTTATTTTGAGCCCCTGACGGCGCACGGTCCGTCTACGTCCCGGGCACGTCCCTGATATAAGTGGATAGTCGTTAAGGCTACTTACTTACTTACCGCAGAGCGGAGAAAAGAGTTGTGGAGCCTACCAATCAAATTTCATAAAAACCTCTGCTCCGCTTTAGTGGACAGGGATTTGAAAACTAGTTTCAAAATTCATACAATGTTTACGCGGAGCGATCCCGCGGAGATGAGAAACAGAGCAGTGTGGCGGAGCGGGGGAGCGGTGTGGGGAACAGAGGAGAAACGACTGCAACCTAGCTCCATGTATGAAAAAACACAGTCCTCTACTACGCTCCGCATTTCATTCTCTCTTCGCTCCGCTACCTCGCTCCGCGGCTATGGCGTCTACTGCAGTTAAAAATACCATACGTATCATTACATTTCACCGCGGTGAAATGTACCTCCCCCCTCAACGACATCAGCCCGAATTTTATTATTAAAAAAAAAATAGGTAACAAAAGATCCACAGTCCTTACCTTCTTCCACAACTTCTCCAACAAATACTTTGGCAATACCAGACATGGCTATCACAACATTCTGCCCAACAGAACACCCTGTGATGGTCTGCATCAGCCTTTTTATAGCTGCCTTGGGGAAAGCTGCTCGGCGGTACATCTCATACCTATCCAACTGCTCCTCTGTGAAGTTTGAGACTAGAACTCTGCAAAAAAAGATTGGTAATTGACAAATTGTGAATAACATTAAAAAACCGAGAAACGAGTCGGACTCGCGTACGAAGGGTTCCGTACCACTATCGCAAAAAACTGCAAGAAAATCACGTATACACGGAGAGCCCCACTTAAATATTTATTTAATTCTGTTTTTAGTATTTGTTGTTATAGCTGCAACAGTTATAGAACTACATCATCTATGAAAAAATCAACTGTCTAGCTATCACGGTTCATAAGATACAGCCTGGTGTCAGACAGTGGAGTCTTAGTAATAGAGTCCCGTTTTTACCCTACGGAACCCTAAAAAGAAAGGCGAAAACTGCCTTTCATCTTGAGCATCTCATTGCATTAAGTTGATTAAGTTTTATAAGACTTGAAAACCAGAATTTGTTTCGGATATTTAACCAGTGGCGGATTTGTCGTAAGGACCAGTAGACCCGGGCCTAGGGCGGCCAATCGTGGCAAAAAACACACTGAGGAGAAATTCATGGGCGCCGGAAGGGGGTCAAGGAGGTGACTTGCACCCCTCTGGCTTTCAAATAAAGGACACAAAATATAATAAGCCTCATATTAGAAAACCTAGCGTACCCGAAGCCGTGCAAAAATTTCACGAGTTTACTGCATAAGTCGACATAGTTTATCTACTAAGTCGGGTTTCTTGCTGACGATATAACTCCAGAACGCACGAACCGATTTCCAAGGTTTTGCATTCGTTGGAAAGGTCTCGGGCTCCGTGAGGTTTATAGGTAGGGTAGGGTAGGGTAGGGTAGGATAGTGTAGTGTAGGGTAGGGTAGGGTAGGGTAGGGTAGTGTAGGGTAGGGTCGGGTAGGGTAGAGTCGGGTAGGGTAGTGTAGGGTAGTGTAGGGTAGGGTAGTGTAGGGTCAGGTAGGGTAGGTAGTGTAAGGTAGGGTAGATAAATGTTTGGTCTTTTTATGGCAAAATAAAGTTTGCCGGGTCAGCTAGTTCTATATGTTTATGAATAGGCCAAACAAACTTATGCGAGGCGGGTTGCTGAAGATGCACCCCCTTTTTTAACTTGTGGAAATCCTCATGGATGAACGACTTCCGCCACTGGGCGGGCGAAGGAGTCTGTCAGACTCTAACTGACTAAAACCACACGGTGATCTACAGCTACCTTTGGCCGGGGCACTGGAATGCTTGCGCATTTCATCACGCTCCAGCCAGGTATCGTCCCGAAATCTGGCCGGATCATCGCCCTGGGATCAGGACGCGAAAACTCTTGCTTCTCTATATCGCTTGCGCATGGAGGAGCTAACGCGCGATCTGCGGCCATATCCGCGGAGAACTGCTCCATCAGGTCATAGTGGCCGAATGGAGGGAGCTACTTGCACAACCCAGATGGGGGCACGCCACGATAGCGGCTGTAAGGCTTGTTCTGGAAGAGTGGCTGGAGAGACGGCACGGATGCTTAGGGAAGGACCTGCGTCACATAAGTCGGGAGCGGACCTCCGCTGTCCATCACTGCGTGGATAGTACCTGCAGCAGTGTTCAACTTGGGCGCAGCAGCGTTGTGCCCTCGTCGAGGGATTGAACTAGGGCCTGACGCGAGTGATCCCAAAGACTCGCAGCAGGCCCTAGTTCAATCCATGGTCGGAAGTGAGAACGCGTGGAATGCTGGTGTCTCTTTTTGCGAGGTGATGCATGCAAAAGGGGCGGGGAAAGGGAGTGAGAGCATACCTCCCACTTCATCCGCACTAGAAGAGCCGACTAGTCAGGCCTAAAGCCGTGGAGCGCAGTTGTTCCATGCACTCCTTTAAAGGCGGATGTTTCGTTGTATCAATCGCACTAGGTGATGGATCTCGCTAGCAATGGCGGGCCGATACCAGTCGAGGGTGCGCGTGAAACTAATTGCATCCTTGGCCATCGACTCATGGTAGCGGTACGAACTATGGGGTTTTAGGCGGTTGGAGTCTGACCGGATGATCTTTCCGATAGAGGGTATCCACGAGTCAAGCCCAAAAAAAATACTTTTTTGGGCTGCATGTATTTGTATACATACCCAGGCAACCTTTGCGGTCGTCATAACTAAATTTCTGAATCTATTTCAATAAAAGTTGGCAAGGAAGGAAATTCATTATGTTGTATGTATAATGGGACCTGAGAAAGGGGCGGCTAAGACTGCAAATCCCTCATTATTTTAAACAAATTTCAAATGGGTGTCTATTACTTATTTTCATTTGAATTTAGTCATAATTTAGGGTACAGAAAGTAATTTGATGTAGCTATAACCGTCTTAGGCACACAATGTATGGCAGTAATGTCTGTAGCAAAAATTCAACTTACTGCATCTTTTCACGTTCCTCTTCTTCCAATTCTTTCTTACTCTTCTTCTCCCTTTCCCTCTCATTTATGAGCATTTCGTCTGTTATCTGAGATTCATATTCAACTGATTCACCCTGCTGGAACTCATTCAGGTTAGGAACAATAGTGCTGTCTCTGTTGACTTCATCCAATTTGTCATACTTATCATCAGTGATGTCTATTGGTTGTTGGTCCAAGTTTGAATGATCAAATGGGTATTCATTCATGTATGGTTCAAACTGGTCATTGAGATTGTCTGGCTGTGAGCTCACAAATGTGTCTGAGTTGTCAGTGTATATGTTGCCGAGTTCATCAGCTCTGTGAATAGTCTCCACATTCTGAGAGCTATCAGAATATGTTTCAATTACCTCACTTTCTAGGTTTACGTTTTGTGTACTCTCTCCATAGTTAACTAGAGTTGTGTCTGAAAAATTAAAAGGATGTATGCTAAAAATCGGTTACAAGAAAATGTAGGTCAGTTGTGGTCTATTTTTAAACCTTAAAGACTTATGAAATCATTTATAACAGATTTCCTCTTATAGAATTGATGTCAGATACATAATCAACTTAAAATGTTTCCACTGTTGGGATATAAGCCACCTAATGTGTGAAATAGTGCACCGTAATCCGCCATGGGATATATAAATTAATAATAATATGGGGGGATTGGTGGATGTCACATATCTTTCCATCCATCTTCACTTATCAAAGGCAATAGTGATGAAATAATTTACTCAAAGTACGCTGCCTGCCTGGGTATGAAGCCACAACTTACAACTTATAAGTCAACCATAAATCAGCTGACCAAGCTTATAAAACCATACCACAATAAATCAATGCAAATGTTGATGTTAGGATATGCTGACATTATACCTAACCGAACTAGTATTTCTTATGGCTGGAGTACCTGAATATTAATGCACAGATGGCAGTTTGTTTATAATATGTCTATGTCATTTTATCTTACAAAATTTTACATTTTTTTTTTATGTTGCCTCTAACTTGAGCAATACTGTTAATTATCATGAACAAGAGCTACATTCAACTAAGTTAGTACACAAATATGCATGGTACTTACATTCAGGTTCATCTTTCAACAACTTTTCTTCGATTTCTAATGATATTTCCTGTGAATCTTCTTCGTTTGAGTCACTGTGGTCCAAGTCATGGACCAGGTCGTCTTCTGAAAAGAGTTATTTCAGTTAGAAAAATTATATTTTAAGAAAACCGGCCTATTTTGGAAGGCCTATATTGGAAGAAATTAGTTCAACCTTTTTTTAACACCCACCTCTTAATCTTTCGGCCTCAGAAAGGCCATCGCTGCTAGGATTATCAGCCATCCTAACACACCACGATTAGAAACTAATAATTAATATACAAAATTAGTATGAATTTAACAAGAATGATATCAACGTAACTAAATATTTACGCATTTTGTAACATTAAAAAGAAAGAGCTTTCACTTCGAACAACCTATAAATGAAGGAATGTTCGATTTTTAAGCAAACTAAGATTGCTTTCTTTGTTTGGCTGGTATTAATTCATATTGCTGTCTAGCTTTAGCAATCATGCTAAATAAATATTAGAATGCAAAAGAATCTGCCATGGAACACAGGAGAGAGAGAACTATAGACAAGTAAATTTTGACACATACAAGTTTTAAATACTCATTCCTATTATGTAAAGGTATTTCTTATAATCAGCCTTACTAATAAATATTCGTGTTTGTGGACAAAATCAATATAGGTCTAACAGAATCTCATGGCAAATGTGGAAATAAAAATTTGTTGTGTGCAATACTGGGGAAATTGGATTAAACGATCTTGATACTGTTTAATTTGTATTTATGTCTTTAGTATTAATGAACATGAGGTACTTATATTATAGTAGTCACAGCGGATCTTTGTGTCTTTGAACTTGGTCCTGCCAACCATTGCGTAAGAAACAGTTTGTCATCGAGTATACTGCAGTCATTCATCATCATCAGTCTATATATACTTTTTTTATGTAAGTTTTATGGCCTGGTTGCCAGCCACGTCTTTGGAAAGAGTTTTGGATCTTATATTTATTCTTTAGTATGCATTAGAATGCAGATGTAACAGATTCCAATGTTTTTTGGAGTATTTGGCAGCAAATTGTATCGAGTCAGTCTGTCTAGTAAGCTTTGCAGAAGCAGTCAAACTACAATAAAATACTCCACTATCCTGAGATCGCTTCTCTCAATGATTTCACAAATTGTCCAGTTGCGTAGACAGTTGAGACACAAAACTACACCAATAATATATGACAATATCCACTAGGAATCAATTTGCAAATAATATTTACAGCCACTGAACTTCACTCGACAAAAGCCCGTCTATATACACGTCCCACTGCAGGGCGCAGATTATTACTTAATATTTTTCTTACTCTCATTTTTTTCGATTCTCAACCTCCGTTAAAATCAATATCTTGTCGAAGAATTAGTAACAGTTACATTACTGTTGCCATTTCCTTCCGGCCATCATTCGATGTGCCCTGTGTATTAACCATATAATAGTAATGGAAAGAAATAAAAATTAAGTAAGAAAAATGTAAAATAAACTAAAAGTATCAAAACAAGTCTGTCCAACTTACCGGTCCACTCTACGACGCACTTTAAAATCAAAGATTGAGTTTGATTTACGCCTTCTTCTTCCCTTATTTTATGATACACATTGAAAACAATATGTTAATTTAACGACATTCTCACAAAAATAACAAATTTTCAAGATAATATCAAAAAAATTCAGCAGCGGTTGACACATCAAGTACTTTGATTTGATAGGTGACAATTGACATTGCCATATGAAAATCACAATTTAAAAAAAATAAAAAATGCCATGAGATTCTGGTAGACCTACAATAAGTATTGTATGGCACCGCGCCGCCGGTTCGGTCTTTTAGAAACTGATTGTGCTTACACCTTCAGCGGCCAGCGGCCTTAATTAGCAGACACAATAGAAAGCAATGGCGGCCACACCTGATTCAGGTGTCGCGGCCGAAGAGAGAAAAAGACTTTTAGAAAAACCTGACAAGAAACCACTAAAAAGTTACAAATAAGTCACTTTTCAAGCCTTATGTATGATGCAGTTCATCTCCGGTGGGTTCCCGCACTATCAAGGCGGGGAGACTCAGTAACTGTATCTTGGTCACCCACGGTGAAGCGAAAAGAACTCGAGGTGGGGCCGCTCGTCCGTGCTTTTGCCGATTAAGCCAACGACGACATAGAGGCCAACAAGTGGGTTGCGGTGCCATTTGGTAACAGAGGTGACATCGCAACTGAGGTGGGCCACGATGTCGTATGGTCGAGCTTCCCAAGTCCCTTATGATATCGCGGTTGAGGGTTATAGAAGCCGCGGCGGGAGAGGAGTATTCTGGTTGAGCCGGTATTGCGGTGCGCCGCTCTCCTTACCTTCCGCGGCCTGGACGGTGTCGCCACCGTCTGATGGCGGACGCGGTGGGACCGCAGGGGAGGACCCTATCCCCGGCCGAAAACTGGTAGGTAGCGAGGCCACTGACCTGACCCGTCACAGGGAGACCACGGGTGCCATACACGGGGTCGTCTTGCACCCATGTGCTGGTTTGGTCCCTATGGTAGTCACGGCGTGCAATGTGTTCTGGTGCACCAGTGATGGGGGTTACATCCCAAAGGAGGGTCTGGTGACGGACAGCTGCGGCGGGTTTGCGGGTGAGTGCTATCGCGTGCACGTGTTCCCGCTTTAAGCGGCTCAGAAGGACACCGCCAGTGTGTTGGAGTCCCACATAACTGCGCTATCTCCCCGTTGTAGCGCAGTATGCATGAGCATTTCACCATGTTAAAAAAATATGATGCGATTGGTGGCAATAAATCTGTAGTTGTAGTTGATGTAAAATGCTATTTGTAATTACCAATTGTTTTAACAGTCGCGTTTTTGAAAGCATTCGACGAAATACAAAACATTTTTTTTAAATACATCTAGCCGTTTAGGCTACAGGGTGTGACAAAGATATAGACATACTTCCATAAATACATTAACGAGCTGGGTATGCTCACTCTTTCCAAGTATAAAATTATAACATTCGCAGACGATACTGCCCTTCTCTTCAGCGCTAAGTACATGGCACGATGTATACATGCAAGCACAGTCGGGTTTCGAAGACGTGACGGAGTAGTTGCGTACCTAATAATGTCCTCACTCTAAACGCAGAAAAACTGTATACATGCCCTTCCTTTTTGATAAAAATGCATCAACACACATGAACTCATTGTATTCTATAGTAGCCCACACATGTTCCAAACAAAATACAAATAATTGTACCTGCACCACCCGCATCCAGAAAACAGACAGTGCAAAGTACCTAGGGGTAATAATAGATAGCACCCTAAGCTTCAAAAAGCATATCAGTACCCTTATTACTAGGTCACGTAAATATGTCTTCAAGACCCTAAGACATGTGGCAGACGAGAAGCTAAGGAAATCGGTATATTTGGCACTCGCCCAGTCCCTACTAACCTCTGCATAACGGGTGTCCTGAAATACAGACCTCACATTTAGTTTAGGCACCAGTCTCCCACAGTATAATTATTGCTGTTACATATCTACTTTTTATTGATACCTCTCTAAATGTACCTTTATTGTGGTGAGAAATACATTATTATCGTATCTTATTTTATACATAATCTGAAAATCACAGAGTACTTTATATAAATGGGCAATTGAATGTACTCGAATCTGTTCTAAAAATTCATTACCCTGGTTCAGGCAGGCAGTCGGCTAAAAAGTAACAACGCCTGTCACTTAGAAATAGCAGGCTGTAATAAACTGATTGATAAGCTAATTTATCTAAAATTATTAAAACACAGCAACCCTTCGTGCGCGAATCCGATTCGCACTTGGCCAGTTTTTAGTATTTGTTGTTATAGCGGCAACAGAAATAAATAATCTGTGAAAATTTCAACTGTCTAGCTATCACGGTTCATGAGATACAGCCTGGTGACAGACAGACAGACGGACCGCGGAGTCTTAGTAATAGGGTCCCGTTTTTACCCTTTGGGTACGGAACCCTAAAAAGAATAATAACTTATTTTTCGGTTAAAAACTTTGAGAAGAGCAAACTGCGATATTATTATTTCAATCAGCCTGTACGTGTACTATCCCACTCCGGGGCAAAGGCCTCCCTTCCCTCCTTATCGGAGCCTAGGGTTTGGGATCCATCCAGGCATCCATTGTTTCGCCCATTGTTCTTCCAACATGCGACAGATTGCATGCAGTTTAACCTTGCTGTTGTTTAATCAACGTCCACTATTTGTGTTTTGGAAGCAAGCATAAAAATTGTACATAATACGGTCCGTAAAGTTTGACTCCCAGTATAGATTTACCGTACCTTTTTGTCTATTTTTAACTCGTTGGCAGACTCTAAGTGCGGACTTTAAACAATTGGTGAGGGATAATGCATGTTTGCGGAACCATCACCTGAGGAGCGAAAATTTTGCGCTCCACAGTGGAAGGTGGGAAGTACTGGGAAGAATGCAAGTGTCAATGAGCTTCCATTTTAATGAAAGGGGGAAAGGATCATCTCTCTCAGGCATTCTCGGTACGCCGGGCAACTGTATATTTGAGCTAAAAATATAGTAATCAATTTAAACATAATGATTAGCAATTATCTAACAAACTGGGTCAAACTGATAGCTATAAGCTTATGTATACTGCTCGTCAAAAGTAAAAACCCCTGATATTTGTCTATAAACTTCCAAAGTTGCGCTTGAGTTGAGCATCTGAATATTCTATGTTTGAAAATTTGTAAAACAAGCACACTTACCTACTAATGGATTGGAGCCAAATCTTTGGAAGCACCTTCACCACCAGCTGAGCGATTTTGGGGATCCCCGCATAAACGGTTCGTTAAAATTACTTTTGTGGCGTGTTATGAGAAGATTTCAAAGGACCTACTACCCACTCGTTGAGGTACCTACCTACTTCGGTGAAGGTGATGTGATGATTTAAATATTTTGGACGATAGTACCCACCATGCCAATAGCCAGAATTTACATACAAATCAGAACTTCGATGAGTGAACGGCCAGGCTCGTATAAATTTATTTTATAAATTTTTATAAATAAGTATCTTAAGTTAACTAGTTTCAATTGTAAGTCAGCTAAACGATCCATAGATAATATAAAGGATATATGTGAGTGGTCTGATTTGGTGGCCCTACAGGAGACTTGGCTGCTTCCCCATGACATTCCTATGTTAGGAACAATAAGCCCTGACTTTGAATTTACGGGTAAATCTGCTGTGGACACTTCTGAGGGCTTGTTGAGAGGAAGACCTCATGGGGGGGTTGCCATTCTCTGGAGGAAGGGCATTTTTGAGATGGTTTCTGTTGTTGAATGTTGCAGTCCTCGGTTAGTGGCCATCACAGCCTCGTCAAAGGGTCGTACTATTATTGTATTTTCTGTATACATGCCTACAAATTGTCCAGACAACTTAGCAACATTTACAGATGTATTGAGTGAGATTAGTGCTACCATAGCAAGCTTAGAGAATGTGTTTATATTGGGTGATTTCAACGCTCACCCCCATGAGATGTTTTATAAAGAGTTAATGAACTTTTGTTCGGACCAATCCTGGGTTTGTGCTGATGTAGTGAAACGGGGGATTGAAAGTGATACTTACACTTTTATAAGTGATGTGTACGGAAGTAGGAGATGGTTAGATCACTGTGTGGTGTCGGTGTCAGCTTGGCAGACAATTACTAATGTTGATGTTTCTGAAGATGTTTACGTTTCGGATCATCTACCTATACATCTAGATTGCGACCTAGAAGTTGTGAGGCCAAAATTAATGATTGGACGTGCGGGCCGCAATTCTGTCATTTGGGGTGAAAGAACTCAGTCAGAAACGCCAAGTTATAATAATTTATGTACCAGTAAATTGCGAGACGTTGATTTCCCCCATGAGTTTGAAGGGTGCAGTACTGGATCATGTGGTTTGGCTGAGCATAGAGTTGTTCTGGATAGTTTGTACGAGCAAATTGTAGAAACCCTGTGCGCGGCGGCTAGGCAATCTAATAGGACATATGCGGTGGGACCGAGGCGGGGTAAGCGTGTGTGTGGTTGGAATGAGTATGTGAGAGACGCACACCGCGTGGCCAGGTGTAGCTTTCAGACCTGGATTCTGAACAATCGTCCTTCGTCTGGCCCAGTTTATGATGAAATGCATGAGAAACGAAAAGTCTTTAAAAGTCGATTGAAATTTTGTCAAAATAACGCTGAGCAAATTGTTATGGATAGGTTAGCAGAACAACAAGCTAATAAAAAATTTGGTGAATTTTGGAAGTCCACTGGTAAGTTGGATGCGAAACCTGGCCTCTCTGCGTGTGTGGAAGGTAAGAGTGATAAGAGGGAAATAGCGAATATGTTCAAGGAGCATTTCAAAGTTCAATCCCCACTCGGTCCCTCAACTTTGGTGAATGATGGCGGGCCCAGCTGTTGTGGTGTGAAACCCTTGATACGTTTCTCAACCAAGCAAGTACGTAAAATCATAAATAGCATGAGCAGAGGCAAATCTCCAGGACATGATGGGCTCAGCATTGAGCACCTGAAGCACGCGGGTGTCCATCTGCCGCGGGTCTTGTCTATGTTTTTCACAATGTGTATAAGTCACGCGTACCTACCTGATAAACTAATGAAGACCATTGTAGTTCCCATTGTGAAGAACAGGACCGGTGACATCTCGGACAGAGGTAGCTATCGTCCCATTTCTCTTGCGACAATAATAGCAAAGGTGTTGGACGGTTTGCTTGATTCTTGCTTAAGCAATTACATACATCTTCATGATGCACAGTTCGGGTTTCGCCTTGGACTATCAACTGAAAGTGCTATTTTAAGTCTCAAGCATACTGTTCAATATTATATAGATCGCGGGACGCCGGTGTACGCCTGTTTCCTTGATCTCTCCAAGGCATTCGATCTTGTTTCATACGATGTGCTTTGGAGGAAGATGGGGGACAGGGGTGTACCCGCGGAAATATGTGGACTATTTCAGTATTGGTATAGTAATCAGAGCAACCATGTGAAATGGGATGATATAGTCTCTGAGCAGTACAGGTTGGAGTGTGGGGTGAGGCAGGGGGGTCTAACGTCTCCCAGGCTCTTCAACCTGTACGTGGATAACCTCATAGTCGCACTCAGCAGCATGCGTGTCGGATGCAGTATTGATGGGGTTAGAATCAACAACATCAGTTATGCAGATGACATGGTGCTGCTGGGTCCGTTCGCGGGAGCAATCAGGGAGCTGCTTAAGACGTGTGAAGCCTACGCTGCCGCGCATGGCTTAAAATATAATGTAAAGAAATGTGAATACATGGTCTTTGAGGTCGGTGGCAAACGCCGTGAAGAAGGACCCGAGTTGCTCGTGAACGGGTCACCAATTAATAGGGTGTCCACTTTTAAATACCTGGGGCATTTTCTAGCTGCCGACCTCAGGGACGATGTGGACATTGAGAGGGAGCGTAGGGCTCTAGCGGTCCGGAGCAATATGCTGTCCCGTAGATTTGCGCGGTGTACGGACCTAGTAAAAGTAACACTTTTCAAGGCTTATTGCCAAAGTCTGTACACGGGCAATCTATGGGTCAGATATACGAAGAGATCGCTGGATGGCCTGCGCGTCCAATATAACAATGCTTTCAGGATGTTGTTGAGACTGCCCCGTTACTGTAGCGCGTCGGAGATGTTTGCGCAAGCCCGTACAGACGGTTTCTACGCTGTTATCCGCAAAAAAACAGCGTCGCTACTGAGGAGAGCGAGGGACAGTCAAAACGGCATCCTGAAAACTGTAGCTGAGAGCTTCGGCTCTCCGATTGTACAGCAGTTTGTGCATAGGTTGATTGTTACTAACACTAGGTAATAAGTTTTGTATGTTACTAATGCTATATAATAAGTTTATGAACACTCTATGGATTTTTGTGTCCGAAATAAAGATATTCTATTCTATTCTATTCTATAAATTAATTAATTACAGTAATGTGCCGATAGTAGAAAAGACGTCACGGCACTTTACTAAATAAAGGATACGACAACGACAACTCGAGAAAGTACGAGTATTATAGTAATCTTTGCGGGAAAGGATAGATCAGAGAGTTTGTATGGTTACTATACAAACTCTCTGGGATAGGTAGCTCTGAGTTCTGAGCCTCGTGGGTGTGTGGGGGCGCGTCACTGCGTCGATCGATACGTCACTAGAACACTAACGTAACGTAACGTCAACTTTTGACTTGTGATTGTGACAGCTTGAGCTTGCCGAGCAAAGTAGTGTTCGTGAATGTGATATCTGATTGCCGAAAAACAATAAATTTGTATTTGTGGTGCGGACAGAGAGTTCCATCATGAGTGCATTAATGAAAGTAGCCGTTTCTCGAAGCCCTGCTTCATTGGTGAGTTCGTATTAGCATGTATATATCAATATTCGTGGTAACGTTATGTAATCAGTAAAAAAATGTTTTGAACATTCCAATGGAATTCTCATGGTGATACTCACGTGGAAATCTAGAAAGGCACAGAATGATAGGTAGACCTCTACAAATTCTAAATCGGCTTTTTTGATTCATAAAGGTGGTAGTAAATTGGGAAAATTTGGTTATGTACAAAAAATAAATATTGAGTAATATTTTGCAATGGGTAGGTATGTTGGTTTCATTATGTCACCCCAAAATCTACGACATTACGAAGGGCACTTTACCTATTCTAAATTAAAACGAGTGGTATTATTTACACACTAAAGAAATTAATACCTATCTACTTATTAAGTATCAAAATCCATAACAACAACTATAGATGAATCAAATTATCTAACATTTGGGCAGCCATTATTATTAGTTATTTGAGATGTGTCTAGCTGCCTTTTGATCAGCTATCTTGATTCATTTAAGCTACCTTTTCTTGTGCATAATGCGTAAAATCTACTTCAATAATGAACTCAACTCAACAACATTGGTTGGGCAGGGGCCAGTAGTCCTCCTATAGTTTTGGGCAATCGATCCACTAAACCTACCAAATCCATCGCCCAATACATTTTCTCCATAATTTGCAGTCTGCACCAACCGGGGATTGTCCTTGGGTGCAGTTGTATAGTGCATACAGGGATAATCGTCGGTTGGTGTCACATTTCCTGATGCATGACTAACGGGGCTTCTGCGAGTTTGCTTCGGCTCCTCTAGCTTTCAAAGGACTAGGACACGAGACTGTCAAAGAAAAATGAACTCATACTATATTCATGTGTTGTCTGCAGGCACTACATTGCATGCATGAAATGAAAGCAAATAAATATTTTTTAAATACTAAATCCATACAAAACAAAAATTCCATTGCCTTACAGCAATATATTTGAATTGTTTCAGGCTTCTTATCTATACCGCAACCTGCACCTATCAGTGGGGGGTGCTACTCCAATCAAAGATGGGTCAGCAAACTCTAATACCTCAAAGGCCTACACGGTTATAGATCACAAGCATGATGCTTTAGTGATTGGTGCCGGTGGAGCTGGCCTACGTGCCGCCTTCGGTCTTGTGCAGGAGGGCTTCAAGACTGCTGTAGTCACTAAATTGTTCCCCACTAGGTCCCATACGGTTGCTGCTCAAGGAGGAATCAATGCTGCTTTAGGTAAGTAGGTTATCTTATTACATAAACCTTTTATAGCACTCAGAGACAATTACCGGTTACTTAAAGCACTCCTCAGTATAAATTTTGTACTAAAAATACTAATTTGTAATTTTGTACTAAGTAGAGCTTTAAGTAATCGTTAACGTCTCCGAGTGTGGCCATTTGTCTGTTATAAGAAAAATAAGTCACTTAATTTTCCTAAATAATAGCACTGTAGCATTTATTGTAAAGTTAAATTAATAAAACTCTCTTATCATATTTATGATGAAAAAAAATTACTGTTCTTTCAGCCTGGTATTACCCATTGCTGGTTTAAGGCCCTGAAAAAATGGTGGCATAGATTAATAGAATATCAAGAACTTGATTTAATTTTGATTTTACTGTCACGGGCACTTCTCTAGTCAAACACCCATGCTAGGTAGTTTTTTATTATCAAACTGCTGTATCTAACATTACATAATATTTCAGGTAACATGGAGGACGACAACTGGCTCTGGCACATGTACGATACCGTCAAGGGTTCCGATTGGCTTGGAGATCAGGTAAATTAACAATGATACAACAATATTTATTTCAAACATTTATTACATCAGAAATATGCAAGCAGAATTGTGGAAGTACATGTTTTGAAAACATAAGTCTTCCACTCCCAAAACACTTTGAAATTTATATTATGAAATGCCTATCTTAGGGCCTATTTCTGAATTGAGTAATTGGAGTTAAGAATGTGTTAAACCCTACTTTAATGGCAGGTTTCCAGGCTAAAGTTTAGTAGAGTTTGACTAATACTCAAATTCAAAATCTTAATTCAGAAATCAGGGTTGTATCTTTTGTTATGTTTTGATTAATTCCAGTTCTTGTGTCTATTTATACATCAAGGATAGACAAGCTCTATCAATATTTTGTGTGCTTTCCAATTAACAAAGTGATGTGAGTCAATAGTCAATATTGGCCAAGCAGATATTTTTTTGCTGTATGTGATATTTGCACAACATTCATAGTAAACAGATAATATTGAATGCAAATGTCATGTATGCATCCCAAGATTTAAAAATGTTATCACTTATTCTTCTGACATGCACAATATTGTCTTGAAATTTGATTGATGGTCATAAAAGCAATGCAAATGCCCAAAGTGAATACAGAATTTGGCCTCCAACTGTCAACTGCTAATTAGCAGACATAATAGAAATTACCATTGTCTTTTGCCGCTACGGTGATTTGGACAGATAACTCAAGAATTCTATTTCGTTTCTATTTGATGACATTGTAATAACCAAAAGAAAGAGTATTTTGATGTAAAATGCAATTTTCCATAATAATTTTGTGCTTTTTAACAATATGTACAGTGTAGCCCATATTGTATAACATGAAAATGTAGTATTGAAGTGCATGCATAACATTAACTTAACAATTTCTACAACTCAGATCAAATAAAAAGTCGAGATGGAACGTTGCAAACAACAATGTGAAGCCGGTTCAAACTATGCCTTGCCGTACAAATACATTATTACACGCACTCACGTACAACGAAACTACCTCTTAGCTTGTCGCGAGCTTTATTATTTCATCTGAGCTCTACAAAATGTGCAGTAAACTTTTAAAACTTCATTCATGAACTTGAAATACAGGATTTCCAATAACAGGTTTGGTTGTCTGCCCTCTAAAATGCTCTTGTTATCAAACACTATGACGACGTGTATTTAATTAAGCGTTTATCTAGTTTAGCGGCATTTTCCGCTCATACTGAAACATGCTATGGATTATGAATCAATGTGTGCGTAAATCACTAGTTCGCACTTATTATTAAGGCGCTATGTACGCCACAATGTTAACGCAGTACTGGCCGTGCGCCCGCTCGATGCCAAAATATCAATATTGAACTTCCTTTTGAACAGTTTTGTTTGCAAAATATTATTTGATTTACATATGCTATGTTAGTTATGAAGAAATTCCACCCATCAATTTTTCTGTGCAAAAATATTTTAAACATCCAAGTCGTTTTGGAGGACTTGTCAAAAGTTGCGAAAAAATATCGTGTTGTTAATTATTTTTATAAAGCACAACTATTAGTTACACGAAAAAACCTTGTGTTCAAAACCTAGCCGTTACTAAGGAGTATGCTTTAGAAAGTTACCGTTTTCGGCACTAAAAGGTATGTAGGCCCTTAACGACTACGAATCGTCTGCGTCTCTATCATAAACAACATGAGTATCGATTTACTTGAGACCTGAGACATGCCTATATTTACAGGCACTCTCGAGTTAATCGATACTGTGACGTCATTGGTCATGCTCAATGTTATATCATTCGTTCTGAGTTTCAATCGCATGAGGGTGCGGTCACAGCACAGTCTACCTTCAGTGCTTGCTATAGCCGCGCAGACGTCAGCGTCGCGCAAGTAGAATCATAGAATGGGCCAATGACCTTACTGTATACAAACATGAGAAAAGGAAGATGGCGTAACAAACTCTAATTCCACGCATCAGTTTGCCAATACCACGAAAACGAAGCCTGAATTGCCAAATCTTTTTCATAAAACGCAAGCATAATCATTTGTTATTTTGTCAAGTAGATAAATATTTTCGCAGTGTATCGCTAAATTAAACACCTGTTTAAATAACGAAGTGAATGCCTTCACACTATGTTATCGCTGTGTGAAGATATTTACTAAATAATTCAAACATACAATTTCAGGCAGTATTCATCATCTGCCTAGTCTTTTCCCAATTGTTGTTGAGTCGGCTTTCAGTCTTACCGGATTCAACTGAGTACCAGTGTTGTACATGGAGCGATTGCCTATCTGACCTCCACAACCCAGAAACTGGGTAACACCATGCCCCTTGGCAAGACTGGTGTCAGATCTCAAGCTTCTGACTACCCGTAACGACTGTCAAAGATCTTCAAATGACAGCCGGGACCAACGGCTTAACGTGCGTTTCCGAGGCACGGAGGAAACTCGGTATGCTGAAAATGGTCACCCATCCACGGACCGACCACGGCAAGCGTTGCTTAACCTTAAAGATCGACCCTTGCGGCTGGCACGCAATACTGACTTCAATTTCAGGCAGTATTTTGACTGAAAAATAAAATCAATTTACTATAGATATTGCATCCATATTGCATCAGGTAGTCTAGGAACCAAATTAAGAAGACATAATTTAACACCTTCTTGAAATGTAAATTCTAGCTAGGTTTATTTTTAAGTAGGTAGGTACAAATATTTATCTTATTCAAGGAAGAAAACACTCGTGAATATGTTGCAAACAACAAGGTGACGCCGGTTAAAACTACGCCTTGCCGTATACATACACAATTACACGCACACACTTACAACGAAACTACGCCTTAGCTTGCAACGATCCATCTTGACTTTTTATTTGATCTGGGGTAACTACTTGCTCCATAATTTGGTATAGTATAGAATGTGCGTTTCCTGGTAATTTATTGATTCATATCAAGACTTTAACTGCTCTATTAACATCTTAGGACCAATTAAGGTACTTCCAAAGTGATTTAAACAAAATGTTTGTCATAGGATGCCATTCACTACATGACTCGGGAGGCCCCTCATGCCGTCATCGAGCTGGACAACTACGGCATGCCCTTCTCCCGCACTCCTGAGGGCAGGATCTACCAGAGAGCCTTCGGAGGACAGTCCCTCAAGTTCGGCAAGGGAGGACAGGCACATAGGTGCTGTGCTGTTGCTGACAGGTACCTACATTTACAATTATACATATCTAGCAAAGCTCGTCCTCCCATCTTCTTATCGGTTTCCCCTTGCTTTTGGACGAATTAATACAAGAGCTAGAGGAGGCCTTTGCCAACAAGCACACTAAATTGAGGGACATACTGTAACAAACCATTTAAAAAAAAAACAATTCAGAATAAAGGGCATTATATTATGTTAATATATCTACCATATACCAATCTAAGCTCTCAGTGAGTCTCAGTAGTGGCCTGCAAGCCTATGAGTTGCCACATTATTATCTGAAAAGTCATAGATATTCTGAAAGAGCAGATTGTGTAGACAAATATTGACATAAATACTTTATCAAGAAACCAGCCAGTTAGACCCAGTTTTGCAAATCACCTGTGCGAGTTTTATAAAACCTTACCTTAGATAGGGTTAATCATAACATAAAATCAAAGGTATTAAAACTCAGTTTCTAGTAATACTATAATGACAAAGTATTAAAGCAATAAATACTCATAAAATACATTATTGATTTTGTTGATAATTATCATGATAATGATTACACAAACGCAAAAGTATTGTAGGTACTCATAGACCAGGGTCGATAATTATTGAAAAGGAAAAAAATTATAGTAGGATGAAACCCATTGAAAAAGGAAGAGAATATACCAGAAATTGAAGGAAAAATAATTTACGGGCGATCTGAGGTCGGGAAGGGGAAGGGGGTGAGTTTATAAGGGTGAAAACGGTTTATCTCGATTTCCGGCAAAACTACAAGTCCTATGGAAAAAAGTCAAAGGACATAGTTGTAGATAATAAAAAGATCTACAACTTTTGTACTGACACTTTGTTCACATAACCTCAAAATGTATGTGAAAAATTCAAATAACCGAATTTTTGGTTTTAAATTTTTATCTTCACATAGTTTGGTAAAAACTTACCTTTTTATGTCCCAAACACACTGTTATTTTTTTTATTTAAAATACTTATTTTTTCTAGATATTTTGACTTAATATCGAAAAAACTACCCTAATTTTCAATCGAAAATTCTGCTGTCAAAATATCTGCATTTTTTAAAAAGTTGGTGGGCTTTTGGTTCGTTAAAATCTCTACTTTTTGATGGTGTAAAAAAAAAAACATTACTAGGGTAAATTTTCTCAGAAAATGCAAAAAATAAAGTTAATATTTATTAAGACATCTACAATATTTTGAGTAAATTGTGGAATCTTCTTTAAATTATATGCGTAGTTAAATGGCAAAGTTGTAGTAGATCTTTTTATTATCTACAACTTTGCCATTTAACTTTTTTCCATGGGACTTGTAGTTTTGCCGGAAATCGAGATAAACCGTTTCCACCCTTAAAAACTCACCCCCTTCCCCTTCCCGACCTCAGATCGCCCGTAAATTATTTTTACTTTCATTTTTATAATATTCTTCTTCTTTCCCCATGGGTTTCAACCTACTTTTATTTTTTTTCACTTTTTATTATTTTTAAAGGCTTCTACCCTGGTCATCATGCGTAATAGTTATTTGTTATACAAGAGTGCAAAGTTGCTTTTTAACCGCGTGAAAGGAGGTGAAAAATCTTTGCACTCGAGTGCAACACGTAACTTTTCATTCAACCTCAGCGAGGAAATGACTAAATGCAAAAAAAAAAACGTTTAAAATCACAAGATAGGTACACTTTTATTTCAGTTTAGGTATTAATTACTACATTATGACAGGTAAGTATTACAGAATAATCTTTAAATTATAACAAAATAATACTAAGGTATAATTAAGAAAATTTTAAAGTAACGTTGCTACAGTTATTTAAATTGAGTGTAATATTTTTGTTTGGTACTGTAATATTGGTGTTAGTCACTTGTGTACTGTCTTTTGGTAAACTATCTGTCATACTTAATAGTTGTACCGATTCATCGGATTCCCTTGGCGTGAATGTTGGAGAGAGAGGGAGATGGTTAGAACCGCGTACAAAGCAAATTGAAAAAAGAACACTAAGAAGGTTCCGAGTCTTGAGTTTTTAACAAATTAAAAAAAAGTTGTATGATATATTCGGCACCATAGAGGTAGCAGTAAATAGGTTTAATGTTTTTTTTAATTCACAAACTTAGTGCACACGATGTTCTAAATTCAATTTACTTTATCCTCTAGTGAATAAAAACGGCTTTTCCACTCAGATATTGAAGATTAAAAATACTCTTTCCGAGATGGTGGGATGAAAAAGTATTTTCTCTTTAGCACCAGATATTTATAATTAAATCCCTAAGCCTATTAGACAAATGGCCACAATTCAATTTAAACTACGTCTAAAAAATACCTGATAGCTAAATGTTATTATAGCTTAGAGAATTTTTAAATGATCGTACTATAAGTGCCTATCATTAAGACATTTCCTCAATCTCAAAACTGTACCTTTTTTTAGTTTTAAAGTTTTTCTATAAATTGTTTATAAACGACTGCATGACAGTAGATTATATATTTTTTTTGTATGCCCTGAACGGCAAAACATGTAGATCCTATTACCAATGTTATTTTAAGACCATGCAAATCTGTTTTGTACTCATGTTGTATACTCGTGTTTTACAAAAATAAAACAAATATCTTTATCTTTATACAAAAAGTTTTATAGTAACTTTTCATGCCATTGCATTTGATGTTTTTCATGGCACAGTTAAATCATGCTCTATTATATCACTGCAAATTACATCTTAAAGTAATAATGCCTTTACATATGTACAATACCTGTGAGAACAATAGTTATTGACAATTTAACATGTAATACAACACAGCTACTTTGCAAGCAGTAATATTGTCTCTTTGTTTGTTTTTGTTCAAATACTCACTTGTAAATTGTTTACTCTTGATATCTGAATTGTAACCCCACTCAAATCCCCCCTTTAAAATCTTATGAAAAAGCCTATACGCCTAACTACTTTATACTATCCAGTAGTTAGTTCTTACTACAGTTACAATTTTACTGAACTCTTCACTACTAAATTCTTCTTTCTTTGTCCAGGACTGGTCACTCACTTCTGCACACCCTCTACGGTCAGTCTCTCCGATACGACTGCGAGTACTTCATCGAATACTTCGCGCTGGATTTGCTCATGGAAGATGGAGTGTGCAAGGGATGCATCGCCATCAATCTTGAAGATGGAACACTACACAGGTACATTGGTTTTTAATACATGACAAAGCATTACTATTCAGTTGAAATAGGAGTAAAACATCATCATCTGCCTAGCCTTTTCCCATTGTTGGGGTCGGCTTCCAGTCTTACCGGATTCAGCCGGAGTACCAGTGTTTTACATGGAGCGACTGCCCATCTGACCTCCCAACCCAGTAACTGGGTAACACGATACCCCTTGGCAAGACTGGTGTCAGATCTCAAGCTTCTGACTACCCGTAACAACTGTCAAAGATCTTCAAATGACAGCCGGGATCAACGGCTAAACGTGCTTTCCGAGGCACGGAGGAAACTCGCTATGTTGAAATGGTCACCCATCCACGGACCGAACTCGGCAAGCGTTGCTTAACCTTGAAGATCGACCCGTGCGGCTGTTATTATTTAGCCACGAGCTCCTCTTGAAATAGGAGTAAATACTGCCTTGATATTTCTGCCGTCAAGCAGCGTTGCTGTTTTCTGGTTTGGAGACCTACGTCCTTCCTACTACCACCTAAAGTCCATTTGCAGCAATAAAAAGGACCAGATTACGTTGTGCCGCTGGAAGCTGCGTGGGACGGCGAGGGAGTCAAGTCGCTTGAAACTTAGCGATTTCCGATTGCAGAAATCAGCAACTCGACACAAGTTGCAGATTTCTACTCAAAGTTGACGCAACTGGCAACGGAGTAAGTAATACTCCGTTGCCAGTTGCGTCAACTTGGAATTGATTTTGTAGCAAAGGGCAGCATCCGAAAACTGTTGTCGATCACTGAAAGTCGCAACATAAATATGGTGCCTCATAAACAGCTAATTGCCTGTTGCTGTAACTCGGCGATCAAAGTTACTCCGTTTGTAGAAAACCCCTCAAACAGGATTACAGTAATGTTACAGTCATTATGAGACAGCTATGCCTTTAGAATGATAATGCACCTGCGATGTCTTTGGCATATCAAATTGCAGAAGTTTATAGGCAGTGAAGAGACTGGAGACCATTCAAAATCAAAATCAATAATTTTTATTTCACATAGGCCTACATGGGCACTTATAAAACGTCGACAAAATGTGCACGGTTCGGGTTGGTCGATTCCTATGGAGAAGAACCGGCAAGAAACTCTATGGTTATACTCTTTTAAAAACTGGTTTGGTTTTACAATCCATACTAATATTATAAATGTGAAAGTAACTCTGTCTGTCTGTCTGTCTGTTACCTTTTCACGCTTAAACCGCTGCACCGATTTAGATGAAAGTTGGTATGAAGATAGTTTGAGACCTGGGAAAGGACATAGGCTATATAGGTAGGGTAGGGTATGGTAGTGTAGGGTAGAGTATTGTAGGGCAGTGTAGGGTCGGGTAGGGTAGGGTAGTGTAGGGTAGGGTAGTGTAGGGTCGGGTCGGGTAGGGTAGGGTAGATAAATGTTTGGTCTTTTTATGGCAAAACAAAGTTTGCCGGGTCAGCTAATATTTCCATATTACAGCATTAGTACCTAGATATGGGGGGACAACGTAGGCCCGACAAAAAAAGATTATATATTATATAAACAAAAGAAAACAGAAAAAAAGTAAAACGAGATAAAAAGTTAACAAACATCTAGAAATCTAGAAGGTCTTCAATGTTCACACATTCAAAATGATGGGTAAATGAATCTAAAATAATAAAAAAAAAGTGTAACAAAATTAAATTTAACTATCATGCTTGTATACCACTCAAAAGCATAAAATAACTTTTACCTTTATCAAAAAGGTCTTTTTGGTTTATAGAATTAAAGATCGTAGTTGTTTTGCTGGTAAGTGGGTCGATGACCTTAAGGTCATTGCTCTCGGTTTAGTGACCATACAAAAAAATGCACACTGAAGTATAACACGTTCTAGATGATAGACAATACCATTGTTTAACCAAATTTTATAAATTTCTTATTTCGTAAATAATACAAAAACCGTACCATTATCGCAAAAAACGGCAAATAAATCACGTTTGTCGTATTTCAGCCCCAATTAAATATTTATTTTATTCTGTTTTTAGTGTTTTGTTGTTATAGCGGCAACAGAAATACACCATTTGTGAAAATTTCAACTATCTAGCTATCACTGTTCATGAGATACAGCCTTGTGACAGACAGACAGACGGATCCCGACGAGTCTTAGTAATAGGGTCCCGTTTTTACCCTTTGGGTACAGAACCCTAAAAAGCGCACTGTTGGATTTTCAACGCTCGGCTCAGCGCTGAGAGTGCAATCATATTTAGGCGTCCATTCACGTATTTCCTAGTATTATTGAAAACAGTTCCGTTAGTCTACCAACAGTAAATGCACCGGGTTTCCCGTTAATATTTGGAGAAGCTGAATAATGTGTTTCCTTCTTCAACGCAAAACATGAAATGATTTTGAAAAGCGTGTAAGTAGCATGCTGCTCATTAACAAAGGGAGATAACGGTACGTTCAAACTATTGTTTGCTCAGACTAGACCTTCCAGTGGTAATTAGATTTAAAAATATTAATCTCTAATTGGTCATTGAACCTGGCTGAAAACTGGGCCACTATTTTTACAAGCTTTTTATTAACTTGCAATCATGTATGTATGTATGTTCGCTGCAAATATTGCAACAGAATTTTAAAGCAGTTATCCTCAAACGATTACAATGATATTTTATGCATATACGTTTGGTTTGGATGACAATGCTAAAAAGTTTTTAATAAAAAGTTTTATTTTTATTGGAAAAAAAATATATTTGCGTTTAGAAAAGACAGTGACAGGTTATAAAGCACGTAAATTAAAATGTCAGCAGTGTACGGAATCGAAATAAGTTGTAAATTTGCAATTTTACTAGACACAATTAGACTCTGAATTCTGCGCCGACTCCGTTTTGTTTGCATGCACATGCTAAGAAGAATAAAATAAACACGAATGCATTTTTATTAAACACTAGCTGACCCCCGCGGCTTCGCTCCCATCAAAATAATAGCCTATGTTATTCGGGCATAATGTAGCTTTCCATATGTGAAAGATTTTTTTAAATCGGACCAGTAGTTTCGAAGCCTATTCGATACAAACAAACAAAAAATCTTTCCTCTTTATAATATTGGTATAGACTAGCTTCTGCCCGCGGCTTCGCCCGCGTAAATAGTGTTTTATCATCCCAAGGGAATAAAAACTATCCTATGTCCTTCCCAGGGTCTCAAACTATCTCCATGCGTAATTAGGCCACATCATAGCTGCATTAGGTACTAAATATATTATAATTTAATATTGATAATTGTGCTGTGTTCGTCTTACAACTGCTGTTACATGTTCAAATTATAGGCTAGGACGCTGGCACCCTAAACACAAATTTAATCTTACATTGGGTGCCAGAGTTCATCGTAAACACTCTTTTCCCTTGTTGTAACGCAACGTGTTTAGATAAGTTGTTCTTGTACAATTAAAGTTAATAAAAAATATTCCAAATTTCATCTAAATCGGTTCAGTAGATCCAGAGATTTTCCCCTACCACGGGGTCTCATTGCTAAGAAAGAAAATTTGGTTCAAATAAATCTCACTAGATGGCGCGACGTGTACACTCAATTCAATAGAATTGTGTGTAAAACTAACATTTTCTGGAATTGAACATAAAGTTTGTATGTTCTTGTTTAATCAACTCTCCTAAGTACAAAATTATGGAATATTGCCCGTACAAATAATTCACATTTCAAAGATTATTTGTACGGATCATTTAAAATTGATGCCAATAGATGGCGCATTTTTAAATTTCTGAGGCATTCCACTTTCCACAAAATTTGCATTGTAACACATTTTGGTGCAAAAAAACGTGCAAAAAAATTAATATAAAACGAACCTTCACTGTATTTAAAGAAAAAATATTCACGAACCTAGTAAACCCTTTTACTTGCAAGTCGCTGCTAACACCATCTATTGCCGTGAAAAGGGATCGATCGCGATTGATGTACTTACAAAAATAACAAGATAAATCAGATGAAAAACGCTAGTTACGTAGCACGGTTTCTTTGTATGGGATGAGGCATCTGTATGCTAGTATTATAATATTATCTGTGCCCCTACAAACTCACAAACTTTACCTTTTTATAATATAAGTATAGATGATAAACTCTAAGCATACATACGTGTGAAAGTGACACGGAACGCAAATAAGGAACGCAGTTATTTAATCAATGTTACGCAAGTAAATTGAAGTAATTAAAACGAACACAAAACAATAATTGTGCATTATGCATAATAATTCGAATGTCGTGACGAAAATCTTCTGTTTTGCTATAAAATAAAGAATTGAAAGGTTTTTAATTTTTATGCTGACTGTATAATGATCTGGAGCAATCATTAATATTTTCTTTATCGACCACAACAACAAACGTGTCTGCTCCACATTCTTATCATTCTAAATTTAAGTACAATGAACTTTGAGTAATTAATTAGATAGGTATATTTAGAAATACCATAATCATACAAAGTGATGTGAGTTTGTCTGGCATACGTCTGAAACTCTGAATAAATAAAAGAGGAAGGCAGACTCGACTCTTTTGTCTCTCAGAAGTCATGAACAATCCCCTGTAGGTATTCTATGGTATTTGAATTATTATTTTTTTCCTTAATTTTTCTATCTATCCATTGCTAGCAAAGCTTCATTCAAAATCAAAATCATTTTTTTTATTTTATATAGGCCTACATGGGCACTTATAAAACGTCGACAAAAGGTGCACGGTTCGGGTTGGTCGTTTCCTATGTAGAAGAACCGGCAAGAAACTCCATGGTTACTCTTTTAAAAAATGGTTTGGTTTTACAATATTTCCTTGTTACAGCATTAGTACTTAGATATGTGGGGACAACGTAGGCCCGACAATAAGTCGTAAGAAAAACAAAAAAAAAAAAAAAGATTACATATTATTTAAACAAAAGAAAATAAAACGAGTTAAAAAGTTAACAAATGTTAATAAGCATCTAGAAGGCCTACAATGTTCACACATTTACAAAACAATCGGTAAAGGAATCTATACAAAAGTAAAAAAAGACTAAATCTAACATGTGGCACAAATATTGTTATCAGTGCTGTAACTATTCTTAGCAAAACGCTATGAAGATGATTGAAAACCATTGTAAAAAGAATAATCAAAAGAAGGAAAAAAAAAAAACATAGAATTAATGAGATTGAGAATAGTTAGAGACAACCATTAATTTCATTGTTATGGGCTCACTTAAAAGAAGAGTGAGACAGCTCCGACAAAAGTAAATACTATTTTTACTTACTGGGGCTGCCTCAGTTTATGTATGACGCAATGTATGAGATGAAATAAATCATTTTGTCTTTGAATTTATAAACTTACTTTGTAATGTAAGTTTTGAGTATGAATGTGTGTGTTATAATAGCAGATGAAGATCAAAAAAACGCTGGATGGATTTGTTAAGATGATGTTACGAGTATGCCAAGAATGGAGGTGACTTGACTGTTGACATGGGAGCAAATGGAGATACAGAGAAGAAGACAGTTTGTTAGTGTGTTTGTATGTTTCTTTTACGCAAAAACTACTGAACGGTTCTGGATGAAAGGAGAATGACCAAAAGTGGTACCAAAAAGTCTCACGCACCAAGACCAAAATTTTATAGTAATTAGTTACATAATTTTTTACGACATTACGCGTCGCGGATTTGATTTTTGAATAGGGAATTTAATTTTGAGTTTAAAAGTATGGATATTGTTTTACTCTCTATAAATGACGTTCCGTTTCACATGATATGACTAACGTGACTTGATTTTTTAAAATGTCATGACCACTGTAAAAAAATTATACGATTCCAATTCTACATTAATTAAAAAAAACTAGAATAGAATCTTATCATTTACTTATAAAAGATTAGGTATCATTATTTTGTCTATGGTTAATTGGCCGTTCACAGCAGCCGGTCATAAAGATGTAGAATGCAATAGAATCGATTTTTGATGAATTAACTAATCAGTAATGGTTTCTTTTGTTTAATATTTAACTATAACGTTCATGTATAACGTATCTATAATAAAATACGTCGTTGATCGTGTCGAACAAAATAGACCGAGTTTTTATTAGGTTATTTTCGATTTTATGAAATATCTCCGAAATCCGGGTTTTGTTTTCAAAAAGAAGTTTTGTAGGAGTTAACATGGTCAGTGTAGTCTATAAAAAACAAAGTTTGATTTTGATGCAGCTTGGTACGGGATTCCATACATCGATGAGCATTCTCCTTTGGCACAAAGCTAGATTATAATCTGGATTAGCACATTATGATACTTTTTATCCCGGGAATATGTTCCCTTGGGAAAGTTTTCGACATTCATGCGGGCGAAACCGCTGGCAGAAGCTAGTTAATATATAAATTTGGAAAAGGGCGAGAGGATAATGATTTGCAAACTTCTTCTTTTTGAGTCGATGGTGATTAAACCCTAGACCAGACAAGTTATCTAGTTAGACATAAATCTAACTAGATAACGCAAGTCCCTTCATCTGTATGAAAACCAAGCGTGCCACTTTTTCACACACAAATTAAAAACAATTTTACTTACCAATGAAAGAAAACATTTCCAATGCCTCGGCCAACTTTTGCTATACAGTCTCTCAATATGGCATAAATAAATAAAATTCTGGATTTCGGTGGATTTCCAGTGCCGATAATGCTAAATGAAAAGCTCAAATTACGATCATTTATCGTAACTTTACTCCGTTTTTTGGCACGCGAAGTACCTACATACAATCGCGTCATCTAGTTAAATTTTTATCTGTGTCCTAAACAGTTTGAGTTCAGTAAGTGGGAAAAATGGGTATTGCAGACTCACGTAATACCAAATGTGAGTACGGTCCCTATCTAGAGCATATACCACTTATTGAAGTGCTCCAAGTGTCCATACGCCTGCACTTTTGAGGACTTGTTGAACGCCTCTGAACCTGATGCGGCTATTTGCAAACTAAAACAGTCAAATTTCATTTCTGTTGGTCCGAAGCAAATCTCAACAATTTAAAACATAAAAACAAGTCTCTCAGAATAATCTCGAAGATATAGTTACTACGGTAGATATCGATAAATTCTCGCGAACTGCATACGTAAAACAATCAACATTTTTATCTCTAGCAAAATACTTGATTGTCTTGTTTTTGTTTATTTTTACCGAAAATATTTATCGGATAGCGCTAATCTGTCTGCGTAGTTGTTTTTGCTATATTTGGTAAAGAACAAAAAGATTGATGTTCTTTTGGATTTTTATGCAGATATAATTAAGAGCAATCTATGTGGTGACGCTTGAGGCCTTTGTATTGCTATGTCCGTATTTCGGTTAAATTGAATATGATGATGATAGGTAGAAATAAGATCTTAGTGGTTTGAGACTCAGAGAATCTTCTAGCTATTAGCAGAGTGTTATTGGATTTTTCATAAGGAAATTTTTAATAGCAGCTGGGCTGCCACCCAACATGGGACTTGAATATAATAGGGATGTTTCCTGGGTAGAAAAATGATAATTATATTTAGTCCGTCACTGAGATCATCAAATAATATTGCAGCTATATTTTTTGCTTTATCAATTATATAACAATTGACAAAGATATTGCGCATCAAAGTTCAGAGGGCTTGTGACGTCTCATTGTCAGTATAAAGTGTAGCACACCGTGACGTCACACCATATTTCAATTTTCAACGCACGCGTCTTATTTTTTTTTGTTTACGTAACAATAATTACGAGTCCAATATTTTTGGGTTATCTTACTGACGGACTAAATTGGAATTTTTTGTCAACTACCCTATTAAATGTGGGTAAACTAATTCTTCTCTATCTTACTATTCTGACATTGCATAGTTTAAGATGATTTGTTTCCTATATTAGGAACCTACTTATGTTATAAGAGGTACCATACCTTCCATCTTATCGTTTTACCACCTATGGTAGACTAGTGGTCGACGCCTGAGCCATTAAGTCTGTCTTTTTACCCCTTATGTAGCAGAGAGAGCAGTGGTGGCCCAGTGGTAACGTCCGCGACTTACAAGTGTAGGTCGTGGGTTCAAATCCAGACAGGCGCTTTACTTTGATCATTACATTAAAACTTAACATCTATAACTTGCACCTACTTTCTGTACAAAAAAGAACTATTCTATTCTATTCTTTGTGTAAATTATTTCATCACCACTGCTCTCAAAACGGTAAAGGAAAACATCGTGAGGAGACCGGCATGGTTTAGAGGCAAAAATTCGAAGCCATGTGACTGCTCTGGCCTAAATAATAATAGCCGCACGGGTCGATCTTCAACCATCTTGATCATGGGTGACCATCTTTACATAGCAAGTTTCTGCCGTGCCTCGGAATGCACGCTAAGCTGTTGGTCCCGACTGTCATTTGAAGATCTTGGACAGTCGTTACGGGTAGTCAGAAGCATGAGATCTGACATCAGTCTAGCCAAGAGGTATCGTTACTCAGTTACTAGGTTGTGGAGGTCAGATAGGCAGTCGCTCCCAACATAGTTGGGAAAAAGCTAGGCAGACGATGATGATGTAGCAAAAAGTTTAAATAAATAATTAAGTATAAAGTTCATCCATGATTATTTTCTTACCCTTCTTAGAATACCTAATATACTAATGACTAGCGGATGCCTCGCGGTTTCATCCGGGTAGTTCCCGTTCCCGTGGGAATACAGGGATTACAAGTAGCCTTTGTCACCCGGGGATAGTGTAGCTTCCCAACGGTGAAAGTATTTTTGAAATCGGTCCAGTAGTTTTTCGTTACATACAAAAATACAAATCTCGTGATGAGTGATGAGGAGCTCGTGGCTAAATAATAACAGCCGCACAGGTCGATCTTTAAGGTTAAGCATCGCTTGACGAGGTCGGTCCGTGGATGGGTGACCATTTCAACATACCGAGTTTCCTCCGTGCCTCGGAAAGCACGTCAAGCCGTTGGTCCCGGCTGTCATTTGAAGATCTTTGACAGTCGTTACGAATAGTCAGACGCTTGAGATCTGACACCAGTCTAGCCAAGGGGCACCGCTGTTACCCAGTTACTGGGTTGTGGAGGTCAGATAGGCAGTCGCTCCATGTAAAACACTGGTACTCAGCTAAATCCGGTTAGACTGGAAGCCGATCCCAACATAGTTGGGAAAAGGTTAGGCAGATGATGACAAAAATACAAATCTTTCCTCATTTTAATATTAGTATAGAGGTATAGATATAAGAGGTAATATAGCTCATCCTTATTGCCCACAGGTTCCAAGCTAAGAACACAATCCTGGCGACGGGCGGCACCGGTCGCTCGTACTTCAGCTGCACATCCGCCCACACCTGCACCGGCGACGGCACGGCCATGGCGGCGCGCGCTGGTCTGCAGAACGAGGATATGGAGTTCGTGCAGTTCCACCCTACTGGTGAGTGTACTTAGAAAGAAGTTAGAAAGTATTGTACAGCACGGCACCTCACAACTGCAACAATCACAAGTAACATTCAATTAAATTGACAAAGAAATACAAGCTCAGTTTTCAACTACGCATGTGCATCTTCTCGCTACCTCTCAATTATGTACAGAGACAGAAAAGCCTTAATTTAAGTAACTGAACACCTGAAGGGGTTATTAAATTTATTATATTGATAATTATGTAAATAATGATCAATACATCGCGTGTAATCTTGAAGTATTGTGATGGCAAAGCAAATCGTAATTCTAAAATAAAACAATCTCGACCAAGTTCATAATCATCATACATCACGGGGTCTCAGCGCTAAGAAACAAAATTTGGTTCAAATAAATATCACTAGATGGCGCGATATGCTTTGATTTATTATTAAATTGTGTGTAAAATTGTAATTAAAAAAAAAATTGATTATACAAATTGTATGTTCTTGTTTAATCAACTCTCCTAAGCACTAAATTTTGGCATATAGGGCTCTTAATTCACATTTCAAAGATTACTTTTGAACGGATCATTTAAAATTGATTCTAATAGATGGCGCAGTTTTAAATTTCTGAGGCATGTCACTCGATTTTTTTAATTTGTATTATAGTACATTTAGGTACAATGAAACTGTAAAAACGTGCAAAAACATACTATAAAACAAATCGTCACTGTATTTAAACAAAAAATAGTGCTAACACCATATATAGCCTTGGAACGGAACCGAACTTGATCAATGTTCTTTTACTGAATAGTCCGTCGAAAAACTCTACGTTACGTCGGCACAGTTTCTTTGTAGCGAATGAGGCATCTATATGCTAGTATTATATTATCTGTGCCTATAACCACTCGAAGAGTCACTATATTGATTCAGAACTTTCAGTTTCTGTCTCAGGCATTCTACGAATGATATAAATTGCTCTAAAAATCTAAACGTTTCGGGAATTGTGCGTACAGCCAAGGAGTCCTTGAAATTCTCAGCCGGAGACTATATTTCCTGAAAGCTAAAACATGGGGGTCTGTCTATAATTATGTCAAGACTGAATAGGTTACTTCTAGGCAAGCGTGTTCTATCGCTGACTATCAGGTGAGTGAGATGGTGGACTAACGCAAGTCTATCAATAATAAATAAAAAACCGGCCAAGTGCGAGTCGTACTCGCGCATGAAGAGTTCCGTACCATTATCGGCAAAAACATAACGTTTGTTGTATTTATTTTATTCTGTTTTTTGTATTTGTTGTTATAGCGGCAACAGAAATACATCATAATATGATGTATTTCTGTCATCAGGCTGTATCTCATGAACCGTGATAGCTATACAGTTCAAAATCAACTGTATAGCTATCAGCCTGGTGACAGACAGACAGACGCAGACAGGCCCGCGGAGTATTAGTAATAGGGTCCCGTTTTTACCCTTTGGGTACGGAACCCAAAATCCTAACTTTTAACAAGTATCAATGAAATATACTATGATATAAAACTGTCGATGTTAAATGCACATTCTTCACAGTTGCATTGTAACGTAGAAAACTGAAAAGTGAAACAAAAGATTCAGCGTAAAACAAGTACATTATACTTCTTGTTGACCTATCCGTTTCCTTTAGGTCATACATTCACGTCAATGTTGATAAAAATTTCGCGAACCAGACGTCACAGTCATGTGACAATTTCTTCGCACGAATTCACCAAGTGACTTGGCCATGTACCAATTAGATAATCTGTACAAAAATATACGACGCACGCACATTAACATATTATTATTGGCTTTTTATCATTGTGTTCTCAAAACAAAAACAAAAAAAAATCTTGGGACGTCAAAAATATTTTCGTTTATACCAAATTGTTACCAAAACAATATTCCTGAATTGCTCATACCATATAACCGGCATGTCCTAGAACCAAAAATTCGAAGACATGTGACATCCACCAACCCGCACTGGGCCCGCGTGGTGGATTACGGCCCATTCACTCTCACAGAGAGGAGGCTTGTGTCCCAGCAGTGGGAACATTAATAGGCTGATGATGTGATGGGATATTCAAACATTGCTATACCCTCTTATAACTTACTTCAAAGTGAGAGAGAACTAGGCTTCTTCTGGGTAAGCTCACTCCATCGTAGACTCTGTCTCTGTCACCTCTGACCTAGACTAGAGTCAGCAGAAAAACCCATCACCAAAAAATATACCCATTTTCCATGATTGTTTCCGCATCATAGAAAAACTTAATTCAAAACATCAAAAAACCCGACTGCTTCAAAAGCATACTAAATTATAATACATATTCGCGGGCTGGCTGAGCAAAATCTGGTGTATCCTCCGCCTGGACAGCATGATTTTTTCCTTGTTTACGACTTTTTAGTTCGCTTTTGAAGCAGTCGGGTTTTTTGATTTTTTGATTAAACTTTTTTTATTTATAACTTTTTAGTTAGTTTTTTTTTTCGAATTAGATACATTTAAACATATAAGTGTTGTATATTTTTGAAATCACCTCTTAAAACCCTTTATTTTGATACCCCACACGATGGGTTTGGAAGAAAAAAAAAATTGGTCCCCCACAATATGGCACCCAAAATCCGCCATTTTTCTATTGTCCAATTTTAATGTAGCCTATGACACTCGCAGGGTTAAGACGAATCGATTTACGTATGAATCATCAAAATCGGCCAACGCGTTTGGTCTCTGGAACGCCATATAGGAACAAACATATATACATACATAGACTGTTAAACACATTACCCTCCTTCGGCAGTCGGGTAAAAAGAAAAACATTGTAACCGTGGTATGAAACATTTAATCTTTCATGTGGGCTATAAAAATACATTAATCAAACGTTATCGTGCGTTAGTCTATTTTAGTGAGCGGGTCGTTAAGATAAACTGTAGCTATAGTTCTCGCCAAACTTATTGGCCGCCATGATGTTGGCTACAATGGCTGCGCAGTAGTAAATCCCATGTAAAAACAGCACCGATCCGTGCCTTGCGCATCGGAAAGTCTTCTTCGGAGCGGCCAAGAAGTTTGGCGAGAACTATATGTACGTAACTACATGTTGTTTCTTTGGGCATATTGTATGCTTTTTGCTTCTTTAGCCTCGGCTGTTCCCGTTACGCGGTTTCGGCTTTCCCATCAATCATGCGACGCCATTTATTTTGGTCTTGTTCTCATCTTCCGTAAGTCCCGTACCCTTCATGACCTTTAAGACTTTCGTCATCCACGTGGTTCGAGGTCTTCCTCTTCTTTGTAGCCATGAAAAAGCACTTTTCACGAATGCTATTCTATGGATGATATGTCTAACTAAAAGTTGAGTGCAGAAATATCGAAGATGGAGACATGTTGCGCTAATCCCAAATAAATTTAGATATAGAATTATTTTGGAATGATGGTAGTGTAGTTTCACGTAGAGGTTACTTAGAAATAAATTTGTCAATGTGTTTTTGATATTTTACCATAATACAAAAAAATGTTTAACATCGAGGGTTTGTCTAAAACTTACTACTTTTGACAAGCGCCTACACTAAATGATATAGCAATAGTAGTCATGAACACTTAAATAAATTTACACGTTAATAATTTCGCAGGCGCTCAGAAATAGTCTTTAAGTATGTAGAAAGTTCTATCAGCAGAATCTACTAACGTACCTTTTTTTTGCATCAGGTATCTACGGCGCCGGCTGTCTGATAACGGAGGGTTGCCGTGGTGAGGGTGGCTTCCTCGTGAATGCGAAGGGCGAGCGCTTCATGGAGCGTTACGCACCCGTGGCTAAGGATCTGGCCAGTCGCGACGTCGTCTCCAGGGCTATGACTGTAGAGATTATGGAAGGTAAGACGAAGAGATGTTCACACATCTAAGGGTATGCCTATTTTTAATACCACTGACACACCCCCAATTTCTTAAATGATAATTAGAAGTTGAGAGCTTTTCAAACTCTAGAGCATGAAAATCTTTAATTTGACATTATAATACAATTTGCCACATTATTATCTTCAAATTCTCAACTGAGAATCCGACCGTTATTCATAAAAATCCCTGTAATGTGTAACACCTGTTAAGCAGATTCTTATTCTTAATTCACATTTTTTACATTAATTGGCTCTAAAACCTGTCATCATTTGGCTTTATAATACAATTTTCCACATTTTTATCTTCAAATTCTCAACTGAGAATCCGACGTTATTCATAAATATCTATCAATCAAGAAATCAAGAATCTGTTCAACAGGTGTAGCATTTAGCAAGAGTTTTAGTACTAACCTTTCATTAAATTATGATAGTATACAGTGCTGAAATACTTGTAAAAACTTGAAAGTTTTAAATGTAATAGTGCCATAGTCTTTACTGTTTGAAGAATGCTGTAAACATTGGG
The DNA here is from genome assembly GCA_949775005.1 of Orthosia gothica. Taxonomy (NCBI): domain Eukaryota; kingdom Metazoa; phylum Arthropoda; class Insecta; order Lepidoptera; family Noctuidae; genus Orthosia; species Orthosia gothica. Next base: position 4,136,119 of record OX459067.1, on the reverse strand, counting down.
ATCCTTATTACAACAATTTCTTCTCAACTTCTCTGGACCCATTTCAAGAGTCAGTAGGTATAGGTGTACCAGAATCTCATGGCATTTTTTATTTTTTTTAAATTGTGATTTTCATATGGCAATGTCAATTGTCACCTGTCGAATCAAAGTACTTCATGTGTCAACCGATGCTGAAATTTTTTGATATTATCTTGAAAGTTTGTTATTTTTGTGAAAATGTCGAAAAACCCACTTCGATCTCATGCGAGACATATTGTTTTCAATGTGTATCATAAAATAAGGGAAGAAGAAGGCGTAAATCAAACTCAATCTTTGATTTTAAAGTGCGTCATAGAGTGGACCGGTAAGTTGGACTGACTTGTTTTGATACTTTTAGTTTAATTCATATTTTTCTTACTTAATTTTAATTTCTTTCCATTACTTTTATATGGTAAATCGTAGGTCAGGGCACATCGAATGATGGCCGGAAGGAAATGGCAACAGTAATGTAACTGTTACTAATTCTTCGACAAGATATTGATTTTAACGGAGATTGAGAATCTTTGACGTAAGAAAAATATTAAGTAATAATCTGCGCCCTGCAGTGGGACGTGTATATAGACGGGAGTTTTTGGCGGGATTTTGTCGAGTGAAGTTCAGTGGCTGTTAATATTATTTGCAAATTGATTCCTAGTGGATATTGTGATATATTATTGGTGTTGTTTTGTGTCTCAACTGTCTCCGCAACTGGACAATTTGTAAAATCATTGACAAAAGCGATCTCGGGATAATGGAGCGGTGTATTTTATTGTAGTATTGACTGCCTCTGCAAAGCTTACTGGGAAGACTGACTCGATACAATTTGCTGCCAAATACTCCAAAAAACATTAGAATCTGTTACATCCGCATTCTAATGCATACTAAAGAATAAATATAAGATCCAAAACTCTTTCCAAAGACGTGGCTAAAAGGTCCAAGCAACCAGGCCATAAAACTTACATAAAAAAAAAATATATAAACTGATGATGATGAATGACTTTATGTGACATGATACATTTTATAATTTTTTACAGACTTTATACATAAAGAGATTGGTTTTGAATATGTTAAATGCCAATGAAAAAGAACCATTTTGATGGAGAGAGATGACATAAAACTACAAAGATACAAGTTTTTGAAATGCCAGTGGAGTTCATGGAATCGTATTCTAGTTTTCTAGTTCTGAATGAGGTTTTAAGTTATTAGTATGATTTAAATGCTAAATAATAAATTAGTACATAAATTAATATTCAATTGATTTATTTTTCCTATATTAAGAACACGATGTATAACAACATTATTCATACACATACCTATAATACTCACAGTGGATCTTTGTGTCTCTGAATTGGTTGCAAGACCCCGCGCAGTAGCTATTTTTGTGTCAATGTTGAAGGTGAAGATAGCATTGTATAACTGTCTCTTTCACTCGCTTATGTATGTCACATAAGCTTACGGAGTTTCTTGTGCATTCTTCTCCATAACAAGCTACTTTCCGAATGCACGGTAGAATCAACTTTTATTCCATGTAAATTTAACGGAGATTGAGAATCTTTGACGTAAGAAAAATATTAAGTAATAATCTGCGCCCTGCAGTGGGACGTGTATATAGACGGGAGTTTTTGGCGGGATTTTGTCGAGTGAAGTTCAGTGGCTGTTAATATTATTTGCAAATTGATTCCTAGTGGATATTGTGATATATTATTGGTGTTGTTTTGTGTCTCAACTGTCTCCGCAACTGGACAATTTGTAAAATCATTGACAAAAGCGATCTCGGGATAATGGAGCGGTGTATTTTATTGTAGTATTGACTGCCTCTGCAAAGCTTACTGGGAAGACTGACTCGATACAATTTGCTGCCAAATAATCCAAAAAACATTAGAATCTGTTACATCCGCATTCTAATGCATACTAAAGAATAAATATAAGATCCAAAACTCTTTCCAAAGACGTGGCTAAAAGGTCCAAGCAACCAGGCCATAAAACTTACATAAAAAAAAAATATATAAACTGATGATGATGAATGACTTTATGTGACATGATACATTTTATAATTTTTTACAGACTTTATACATAAAGAGATTGGTTTTGAATATGTTAAATGCCAATGAAAAAGAACCATTTTGATGGAGAGAGATGACATAAAACTACAAAGATACAAGTTTTTGAAATGCCAGTGGAGTTCATGGAATCGTATTCTAGTTTTCTAGTTCTGAATGAGGTTTTAAGTTATTAGTATGATTTAAATGCTAAATAATAAATTAGTACATAAATTAATATTCAATTGATTTATTTTTCCTATATTAAGAACACGATGTATAACAACATTATTCATACACATACCTATAATACTCACAGTGGATCTTTGTGTCTCTGAATTGGTTGCAAGACCCCGCGCAGTAGCTATTTTTGTGTCAATGTTGAAGGTGAAGATAGCATTGTATAACTGTCTCTTTCACTCGCTTATGTATGTCACATAAGCTTACGGAGTTTCTTGTGCATTCTTCTCCATAACAAGCTACTTTCCGAATGCACGGTAGAATCAACTTTTATTCCATGTAAATTTAACGGAGATTGAGAATCTTTGACGTAAGAAAAATATTAAGTAATAATCTGCGCCCTGCAGTGGGACGTGTATATAGACGGGAGTTTTTGGCGGGATTTTGTCGAGTGAAGTTCAGTGGCTGTTAATATTATTTGCAAATTGATTCCTAGTGGATATTGTGATATATTATTGGTGTTGTTTTGTGTCTCAACTGTCTCCGCAACTGGACAATTTGTAAAATCATTGACAAAAGCGATCTCGGGATAATGGAGCGGTGTATTTTATTGTAGTATTGACTGCCTCTGCAAAGCTTACTGGGAAGACTGACTCGATACAATTTGCTGCCAAATACTCCAAAAAACATTAGAATCTGTTACATCCGCATTCTAATGCATACTAAAGAATAAATATAAGATCCAAAACTCTTTCCAAAGACGTGGCTAAAAGGTCCAAGCAACCAGGCCATAAAACTTACATAAAAAAAAAATATATAAACTGATGATGATGAATGACTTTATGTGACATGATACATTTTATAATTTTTTACAGACTTTATACATAAAGAGATTGGTTTTGAATATGTTAAATGCCAATGAAAAAGAACCATTTTGATGGAGAGAGATGACATAAAACTACAAAGATACAAGTTTTTGAAATGCCAGTGGAGTTCATGGAATCGTATTCTAGTTTTCTAGTTCTGAATGAGGTTTTAAGTTATTAGTATGATTTAAATGCTAAATAATAAATTAGTACATAAATTAATATTCAATTGATTTATTTTTCCTATATTAAGAACACGATGTATAACAACATTATTCATACACATACCTATAATACTCACAGTGGATCTTTGTGTCTCTGAATTGGTTGCAAGACCCCGCGCAGTAGCTATTTTTGTGTCAATGTTGAAGGTGAAGATAGCATTGTATAACTGTCTCTTTCACTCGCTTATGTATGACACATAAGCTTACGGAGTTTCTTGTGCATTCTTCTCCATAACAAGCTACTTTCCGAATGCACGGTAGAATCAACTTTTATTCCATGTAAATTTAAATTGTGATATTCAAAAGTGCCGCTTGGTGGCCCAGTTGAAATAAATATCTTCTGTCTTTTGTCTTTTTTGTCATCGTCCTATCCTATCTCGCTTACTCTATGCAGTATACTCGATGACAAACTGTTTCTTACGCAATGGTTGGCAGGACCAAGTTCAAAGACACAAAGATCCGTTGTGAGTACTATAATATAGGTACCTCATGTTCATTAATACTAAAGACATAAATAAAAATTAAACAGTATCAAGATCGTTTGATCCAATTTCCCCAGTATTGCATACAACAAATTTTTATTTCCCCTTTTGCCATGAGATTCTGGTAGACCTATACTAACAATGAAACATTGAAATTAGATTGCAACATATTAAGGACGAACGACATTTTCGACGAACTCAAATTTAGGCATCTAGTCGCACACAGCAACATTACGCGTACGCACACATTGAAACTACTGAGCGCTCGATTTAATACATCACTGAAATAATCTTGGTCCTTGATATTATTTTTTAATTTTATTGAAGTTGATTCAGGAAGGTTAGTTGGCACTTTGAAAATGCATTTGGTAACTGTTACAAACCGTCGTCGTAAAAAGTATGTTATTATTTTCAACCGACTTCAAAAAAAGGAGATGAGATATCTATTCGGCCAAACTACTTATCGGGTTTTCATCGATAAATGTATGAGGTGGTATTTTCAGGGCAGCTTTTATTGTATAATATATTAGGATCTGATAAAGATCTTCGGAGATAGACAATATAACTCTTCAATAACAAACAGCAAATGACCTGCGATTACTGTGATCGTATGTTTATGTTTTGTTTTAACCATACCATAATATATCATCACGCTTGTACGGTTTTAAGGGGTAAACAGATGTATTTAGTATACCCAGTATGGGGTCCCTACAAAAATTAAAAAGAGACAAATAATAGTTTTCCTGTGTCGAAAAACAATAGGTACCGACACCGACTTCCGAAAATAATTTTATTTTTCACTTTGTTGTAGTAAGTAGGCATTAAAAAAAAACGCTTCGTGAAATAAGTAAATACCTAAAACGAAATAATTTCCGGTCACAAGGATTAAAAAATGACTTGAACATTTTGCATTATATGGAATATATTAAATATTACTATCTAAAATTTTTGGTCCAATACATAATGAGCAGCAGCTAATGACATCACATCATCAGTCACTTAATGTTCCCACTGCTGGGACACAGGTCTCCTCTCTGTGAGAGGGAATGGGCCGTAACCAACAACGCGGGCCCAGTGCGGGTTGGTGGATGCACATATCTTCGTATATTTGGTTCTAAGACATGCCGGTTTCCTCACGATGTTTTCCTTCACCGTTTTGAGAGCAGTGGTGAAGAAATAATTTACACAAAGTAAAGCGCCTGCCTGGGCTCGAACCCACGACCTACAACTTGTAAGTCAAGCTAATGACATACTACCCAAAAACCATGAAAATGACACCCATGTCAAAAAGCGGCCAAATTTTCGTCGGCGCCATCTTATATTTTGTTTTGACCCCGTATTCGATATAAGCGTCCCCAAAATCCATAAAAATGACATCCATGACGAAAATTTGTCTAATTTTTGTCGGCGCCATCTTGTATTTTGGTTTTGACCCCATATTCGATATGAGCGACCCCAAAAACCATGACAATGACACCCGTGACGAAAACATGTCAAATTTTAGTCGGCGCCATATTGTATTTTGGTTTTGACCCCATATTCGATACAAGCGACCCCAAAAACCATGACAATGACATCCGTGACGAAAACATGTCAAATTTTAGTCGGCGCCATCTTGTATTTTGGTTTTGACCCCATATTCGATATAAGCGACCCCAAAAACCATGACAATGACATCCGTGACGAAAACATGTCAAATTTTAGTCAGCGCCATCTTGTATTTTGGTTTTGACCCCATATTCGATACAAGCGACCCCAAAATCAATTAAAATGAGACCCATGTCGAAAAGCGGCCAAATTTTCGTCGGCGCCATGTTGTATTTTGGTTTTGACCCCATATTCGATATAAGCGACCCCAAAAACTATGACAATGACACCCATGACGAAAAGATGTCAAATTTTAGTCGGCGCCATCTTGTATTTTGGTTTTGACCCCGTAATCGTTAAAAGCGACCCCAATAACCATGAAAATGTAACCCATGACGAAAAGCGGCCAAATTTTCGTCGGCGGCATCTTGTATTTTAGTTTTGGCCCCGTATTTGTCATACATACATACAAACCGGTTAAAATCATAAATCTCCTCCCACCCATCCACTTCTAAACTTCCCCGTCGGTAGCTTAACCTTACCCATCCAAATCCTAACCTTACACAGAGCTGCTTAAACCCACCCATCCATTTCTCAACCTCGTCAACAACTGCTTAACACCAACTATTCAAATCCCGATCTTACCCAAAATAATTTCTCAATCACATTCTAATAATAATAGGAAACTTAAAAATACTTTTATTTCGGTCCGATAAAATATCAACTCCTTTCGGTCACGACAAACGACGAGGACGGTACTCACACGCATGCACACTACAATCTTTTCTATTACTTTTATCGTATTTATTTCCTGCGAGAAAGCGATACGCCCGTCCTTCCACGAGCGCTTCTGAGCGCGGAAGCCGGAATGATCAAATGATGACAGTGTTACCAACGATTACCATAAATATTCCCCAATTTTTTTTCTGAATTTCCCTAAAAATCCCCAAATAGAATTTAATGTTATACCTACATACTTATTTAGTATCTAAATTATTTCGTAGGTCATAAAATAAAACTTTATTTATTAAGTCGATATTACTTATTATTAAGTCGATGATTTTTTTTATTGAATAAATACAATCATGCAAAGTTGTTAATTAGGTATTTCCAGAACCACATCATCATCTTGTTGCTCGTCATAGTCAAGTCATACATACGTACGATGAAGTTCTTGATCGTGTCCACAGTATGATCAAGTTTTACTCACGATCCATAATCCCGATATATGGAAAATCGTACCATCATGATATTCTGTACCATTTTAGAGGATATGAATGACATATCGTGCGTTCCTTTCTACGCACAAAACTGAAAACACACGCTTTGTTTGTGACTTTGCAAGTTTTGTATGAAATCCCTAAAAAAATCCCCAAATAATTCCAGTCCCTAAAAATGTCCCTTTTAACACTTCAAGTCCCTAAATTTAGGGACAAAATCCCTAAGTTGGTAACCGTGAATGATGAGCCGCCGCAGAGCCGCGGGTACAAAATGTATGAAGAAGTCGGCAAGTGGTTTTATTTTAGCTAATAATTAAAAAATATTATTATTTAGGAAAAAATAATTAGCTGAACCTGTAAAGGACCATATATACCGCAATTTTTTATAATTTTGAAGATATAATATGCTGTAAATTTACCTAAACTGGAACCTATTCGGGCCCTACTTTTTTTAATTTTTTGCGATTATTGTGATGGGCAAAACGTATTTGTGCGAAAATGTTGTATGATGTCATACAATTTTTCTGATGCCAATCTGGAGATGAATATATTATCTTTAAATTAAGACCATGATATCTTCACATCGGTGATTGCTTATACATTAAAATGGTACCTCAAAAGTACTGTTATTTGTAGAAAAATGTAATAGCGTCATTAAAATAAAAAGTTTTTCACATAAAGTAAACCAACTTCTAAAGCAAAAAAAACACTTAAAATTTCAAAAATTACTTTCGGAGGTTGGTGTCTTTGGTACCTCTTGTTTTTATCATTATTCAACACCGACTTCCGAAACGAAAGTTATTTTTGCACTTTTTAGTGTCTCGGTTAATTTTTTGTGAAAAAGTTTTTTATTCTCTCTTAGTTTTTATCACTAAAAAGTGAGAAAAATAAAGTAATAAGGTGCCTAAAGGATTGACCAAATACCCATAGGAAGTTAATTTACAAATTCGTGCTGTTTGTCGCTAAGGAGTTCGGTTGTATGTTCCATATCTTGAAAACTGCTCAACCGATTTTGATGAAAGTTGTACTGTTCCCTAAGTTGAGAGATACCTTATCCAATTAAAAAAGAATGATCACGATCGGATTTTGGAGATATGCGTGGACAAACATACATACATAAACTTATGAAATTCGGCACACGTGTTTACATACAGAGTAACATATGTGAATATTGTGCAATTCCAACAATATTACATTCATACTGAATTGATTACCTCCTTTTTTTTAAGTCGGTTATTAGACTATAGCCAACTGATTCAATACTGCGATCAAAGAACGCAATATAACTAGGCCTACTTAAATATAAAATAATCGTTTGTTGCAATGCGAAAAGTTGCATCAGAAAAAACTACGCTGCAAAAGGTGATATAGGTATAACCTCGTACTGCATAGCAAACAGTACCCACTAGTACTTCATTTTAATGAGTATATACAAACAGTTTAATGACTAACGCTAACCGCGTGGTTAAACAAATTGACGACGTTTAACCACAGTTGCATAACTCACAAGTCTCACAACTACTCGCAAGGTTATGCGGTTAAACAATACATCATTTGACCACGTTATGCCGAAGGTTATTGCTTCACACCTGTTTACTACTATTCTTCACCTAATAAAGTCTGTACTGACGTAATTGATTGCATATTAAACAATGTTATGTAAACAAAGCTATTTTTGTAGTATCGTAAGTGAACAGTTTTAATTTCTGTCTGATTTAGCATAATTAAATTCTACTGATAAATTGGAAGTTATTTATATTAATAACTAGCTGGGGGGTAACCACAAGCTCTTAGAGTAAGGTTATTTTGAGATCGAGTAAGTGACAGATGTTTACAAGTCAGATACATCTGTCCCTTACTCGATCTCAAAATAACCTTACTCTAAGAGCTTTGTGGTTACCCCCCTGATCCCAACTGGCTACCTACCTACCATAACTACCCTACCCTACCTACCATACATAACGAAAAAAAAAAAAAACATAAACCATCTACTAAATAGTCCGAACAAAGCCTAAACATTTGGTTTGGATAGGTGAGCCCGTTCTTGAGTTATAAAATTATAACGAAAAGTAGCATTGATTTTTATGGTTCCGTACCCAAAGGGTAAAAACGGGACCCTATTACTAAGACTCCGCGGTCCGTCTGTCTGTCTGTCACCAGGCTGTATCTCATGAACCGTGACAGCTAGGCTGTTGAAATTTTCACTGATTATGTATTTCCGTTGCCGCTATAACAACAAATACTAAAAACAGAATAAATTAAATATTTAAGTGGGGCTCCCATACAAAAAACGTGATTTTGTTGCCGTTTTTTGCGGTAATGGTACGGAACCCTTCGTGCGCGAGTCCGACTCGCACTTGGCCGGTTTTTATAAATATAGATGAACAAGGGACGGGAAGTTTCAATAAATCTTATCATCATAATTTTTTAATGTCCGCACTGCTGGGACACAGGCCTCCTATCTGTGAGAGGGATGGGCCGTAACCCACCACGCGGGCCCAGTGGGGATTGGTGGATGTCACATGTCTTCGAACTTTTGGTTCTAGGAGATGCCGGTTTCCTCACGATGTTTTCCTTCACCTCATCTACCTGGCACATTGCAATTTACTGTAGTCTGCTGAAAAATTTGTTCATATATTAATTTAATTGTGTAGGCCGCAGTCTCCGTCACTCATTTCAGCCGAAAATTTTCCACTGGACTGGACCAAGTTTCTCAAATGTGGCATTTTAATGGCTGGATATTGTACTAGAATGTCTTACAATCATATAAAACTATGTTTCTCCCCGCCATTTACTATACTAGTATTTATTACCACCTTTTCCTCCATCAGGTCGCGGCTGCGGTCCCGAGAAGGACCACGTGCACTTACAGCTCCACCACCTGCCCCCCGACCAGCTGAAGCAGCGCCTGCCCGGTATCTCGGAGACGGCCATGATCTTCGCGGGAGTGGACGTCACCAAGGAGCCCATTCCTGTGCTGCCCACCGTGCACTACAACATGGGAGGCACGCCTACTAACTTCCGTGGAGAGGTCAGCACCAATCTGCCTAGCATTTTCTTATTGTCTCTCTCGTAATCCCCACTAATATTATGAAGGCGAAAGTTTGTGAGTGTGTATACACACACACACACTTGTATGTTTGTTACTTCTTGACGCTGTAACGGCTGGACGGATCTGGATGAAATTTGGCACAGAGATAGATTATAGTCGGAAAAAAAAGTCTGCGATAGAATATTATCTAACTATCATAGTTAAGTCATAATAGCAGCTTTTATGTTCTAAATTTTAATTAGATCGCCGGTAGAAACAAAAGTTGTTTACATTCGTATTGTAGTAGGAATTCTTATTCAAATAAATAGTTTAACAAATTGGTAGGTAGGTAAGTACGGCAGAGTAGGGTAGGGTAGGTGGGTATGGTAGGTAGGCAGGGTAGGTAGGTAGGTGGTAGGAATGTATGTAGCCAGTTGACGGGAGCGAAACCGCGGGGGTCAGCTAGTAATATTATAAAGAGTTCCTATTCTAAGTATCCTATGTCCCAAACTACCTCCATGCCAAATTTCATCTAAATCGGTTCAGTAGATCCAGATATTACCCCCTACAACTTCACAAACTTTACCTCTTTGTAATATTATTAAGAGCGGACTTTAGTCAACAGGAATTTGAAAAATAGGTATTTGAAGAAACCCTCCAACCTCACCCCGTAAAGTGCGAAAGGGACAACTGCAGCTCAGGCTGATTGATTTTACCTACAAAAACTTTGACTAAAAGACGTTTCGTATTCTGCTGTTTTCTTCATGAAAACTGGTCTGATCTAAAAAAATCTTATATCAAAATTTAGAGGAAAAGTATATCTATGCCCCTATCATTTCCTTTTTTGTTAAAAACTTATAAATTCTGAAAAAAAAAAATGTCTGAAAGTCTTCTGAACATGGCGGTAAAAACGGGCATTTTTTTCGGATTTTTGGATTGTCATATTTCTTTTTGTGATTATGTTTTGGAAAAAAGGAAATGATACAGGCACGTATTAATTAGACCTAGATTTTATGGAAAAAAATCATTGCTCTAGAGGCATTATCCACGAAGAAAACAGCAGAATGTGTTTGTATGGAGAAAGTCTCACTAGAGTCCCCTCTTAAGTATAGATATTACTTACCCGGATGAACGACTTGTAACAAAACGTATACCTATACGCTAGGCTCGTATCTATAGAAATTATAAATGTTCTCCTTATCATCACCCAGAGGTCAGCTTTATGAGTGTTCCCTTTGAGTTTATTAAACAAATAAGTATGTTAATTTGACTCCTGTGTCATTATAATGATTAATTGAACTATCAACCCTTTGGCGCGTTCCATAAAGAACATTACAGCTTCATTTAAAATATTGTAAAGGGCAAACGGACTCATTCACGATAAGCATTTCACTACGATGTAATTTAATCGTAAAAAAAATAATATAATGAACAGGAAAAATGTCTGGTAAACAGTGGTTCGGTAGGTAGGTATCTCAGTTAAAAAAACAAAGTTGTCTCTAGACTACAGAATACAATCCCGAGCATGTTTTTCAATCCCGGGATTACGGGATTATTGAAGCGTAATCCCGGGATAAGACTATGTGGTTTCTAATTGGGCTCAAATGAAAAAAAAAACTTGTATTTTAAAATTGTAATGTCTTTGCACAACACAAATCATAATTTAATAAGAAAAGAAAAAAGACAAAACAAAAAATCTATTTAGAATTTCAACAAGTAATATTTCAAATTGACGTGTGTCCGAATCCGACGTGTGTGTATGACTAGATGTATGAATGTGTGTGAAGCAAAAGAAGTATGTAAGGATCGTAGCAGGTGGCGTTCTGTAGTTTCTGCCTACCCCCATGGGAAAAAGGCGTGAGTTTATGTATGTATGTAAAATTTTAAAAACCCCCGACACATTTTTCTTGTGAAAACACCCCGATTCAAATAGTAAAACTCCCATAACTTTTGAACGGCTGAACAGATTTAATTCAAACATAGCTAAGAACACTCTCGACAAAATCCCCTTTTAAACAAAAAAAAAACTAAATCAACATCGGTTCATCCGTTTAGGCGCTATGATGCCACAGACAGACACACAGATACACAGCAACACACGTGAAACTTATAACACCCCTCTTTTTCCGGCGGGGGTTAAAAATATAATCGCAGAAATATCAAAGCATCCAATGTTTGAGTTTCAAGCCTGCTTCGTAGTTTATTACCAACATAAGCAGCAGCTGAAAACGCTCGCTCAGGTTCTACGCTGGTTGGAGTACGGGGTATCTAAGGGTTGTTTTTACTGATTACTGTTAGCCTGCATCATCCCACTGCTTGGTAAGGGCCTCTCCCCGTGTCTTCCAGCTTTTCGATCCCTTTCTACGACTGGTCGTTTGCTATGTCCAGGTCAACCTGCCATCTTCTACGCATTTGTAATGACGAAGTTTATTCACCCAGGTAATTTCCCACTACGACGGCGTGGACCGCGTGGTGCCCGGCCTGCTGGCGGCGGGCGAGGCGTCGTGCGCGTCCGTGCACGGCGCCAACCGCCTGGGCGCCAACTCGCTGCTGGACATCGTCGTGTTCGGCCGCGCCTGCGCGCTCACCGTCGCCGAGACCAGCAAGCCTGGTGATGCTCAGGCTCCGCTTAAGGACGTAAGTTTTATGGCTATTTTTCTCTAACGCTGAAGACTTCGTCAGGAGGAGCTCGTAGCTAAATAATAACAGCCGCACTGGTCGATCATCAAGGTTAAACAACGCTTGCCGAGGTCGGTCCGTGGATGGGTCATCATTTCAACATACCGAGTTTCCTCCGTGCCTCGGCAAGCACGTTAAGCCGTTGGTCCCGGCTGTCATTTGAAGATCTTTGACAGTCGTTACGGGTAGTCAGAAGCTTGAGATCTGACACCAGTCTTGCCAAGGTGTACCGTGTTACCCAGTTACTGAGTTGTGGAGGTCAGATAGGCAGTCGCTCCATGTAAAACACTGGTACTCAGCTGAATCCGGTTAGACTGGAAGCCGACCCCAATATATTTGGGAAAAGGCTAGGCAAATTGACTGAAGCCTTCGTCAAACTTAACTGCAAACCAAACTGAACCGCAAACGTGGAGAATGCGAACCGAAGCGGAGACGTCAAACTAGATGCAGCGAACCGAACTCTTGTAGAAAGCGAAGCGTCGTTGCGGGACGTCACTCACAATTCACGCCCGTACCAAAGAATTCGTCTTTTTAATGCATTTTCATAGTCCTTGTGACGTATGTACTGTACAATATTGGGTATTTTTTGATACATTTTATAAAGGAGATTGCCCATACACAAGCCCCTTGTGAGGTATTGTGTCTGCGATTTCAATATTATACAAGAATAAGATTTATTTTTTGTGTTATTTTCCATCTGTGTCATTTACTTTATATGTACAACAACAGATCAGGTTCCTTCACTTGGATATTTGTATGCACCTTATTGCATTGTAATAAGGGTTCATATCAAGAACAGAAACATCGTTATATCTCGTGAACCCCGCAAAATATATAAAAAATGTTTTCTAATTATGAATATAACATGTTTTTCCGACAATATACAACCAAATTCATCAAGATACAACCACTTTTTCAAAGGGGCACAAGTTCCCTTACAAAATGGGCATTCTCCTTTTTCGATATCCATCATGGCCACGTGTTTTTGTAAAAAAACACAACCATCACGCTTCGGTCTCTCTCTGTTTGACGTCATGCATACAAAGCACGCTATAGTTCTCGCCAAATTTCTTGGCCGCCCTGAAGTTGGCTAGAATGGCTGCGCAGTAGTAAATCTCATACAAAAACAGCACAGTTTCATGCCTTGCGCATCGGGCAAGCCAACTTCAGGGCGGCCCAGAAGTTTGGCGAGCACTTTAATACAACCACGGGGTCTCATTGCTAAGAAAGAATATTTGGTTCAAATAAATCTCACTAGATGACGCGACATGTACACACAATTCAATAGAATTGTGTTAAAATTAACATTATCTAAAATTGAACATAAACATTGTATGTTCTTGTTTAATTAACTCTCCTAAGTACAAAATTATGCAATATTGGGCTCTTAATTCACATTTCAAAGATTATTTGAACGGATCATTTAAAATTGATGCCATAGATGGCGCATTTTTAAATTTCTGAGGCATTCAACTCGATTATTAAAATTTGCATTTTAACACATATTGGTGCAAAAAAACTGTAAAAACGTGCAAAAAAATACTATAAAACGAAACTTCACTGTATTTAAAGAAAAAAATATTCACGAACCTCGTAAACCCTTTTACTTGCATGGCGCTGCTATCACCATCTATTGCCGTGAAACGGGATCAAACGCGATTGATGTACTCACAAAAATAACAAGAATAAGCAGATGAAAAACGCTAGTTACGTCGGCACGGTTTTTTTGTATGGGATGAGGCATCTGTATGCTAGTATTATATTATCTGTGATACAACTAACTCGCTCACGCCTCGCTTCGCGCGCACGCCTTTGGTTTGTCATGGCGTCTCACGCCTTTAAGTTCGCCGCGGTATCGGCACGTGTCGGTTCGCTTTCGTTTTTCTATGTGACTAAAATTAAACAATACCATAGATTACAAAACAAAAATGCTTTGTCACGCTATAGGTTCGCTCTCTATTTGACGAGGCCTTGAAATCTTTACACCTATGAATAATAGAACTTGGCACCTGCCTGTACCTAGCACGTTCATTCATAATTATGGACAAGGATCACATAAGGTAAAACGGTCCTAACGGTTTCTCCGACTTACGTATTATAATCGCCTTATGAAAACTTGACAAAGTTCTAAATATGGTCATATTTAGAACTTTGTCAAATTATATGATGCAATTGCCAACTTAGCCAAGTAAAAATGACGCATCCACAGATTAAAAATAGCTACATAAATCAAATATCTAACGAGTTACCGTAGATTTCTTTTGGCACTTCAAAGCCAAAAGTGTGGTTCTGTTGTTGTCGAATTAGACTAGATGGCACCAACGTATCCAATCTGACAAACACCGAGATAAAACTTAAGAGGTCGAGGTCGCTTTTCTAACCAAAACACACGTTTTATGTATTTGTATAGTCTATCGGCTCATATTTATATATATATTTTTTATATGTACGTTTTTCCTTTCTATAGTTTGTTATAATACGAATTACATAAAGTTCAGTCTTGGCCCTCTGCAGCTGCTAGTTACAAGCTGTCATAATTTGTTGGAACAGCCTCATTGGTAGACCATTTTGGCCCGAACTTGTATCAGATGAGGAACTAAATAGTCCCTATTCATTTTGAGTAAAAAGTTTTATCGCAAAGAACCATCACTACATATATCATAATCATATAATCTTTTTTTTTTATAAATAAACGTTGCGCCACTCTAGGAATTTCTTCCTGTATCGTGGGTGCGTTTACAAAAGTATAAACTCACATACACAACACCCAGAGCCGGAACAACTATCTGTAGGACATACAAATATTTGATCCGTGCGGGAATCGAACCCGCGACACGCAGTGCAGCAGTCAATCGCTCAACCACTGCGCCAACTTCCATCTTCTTGATGCATGAAACCTCCAAAATCTAATTTTAAGTAAAAATAATGAATTCATAATTATATAATTGACCCTTAACACAAGGTGTGTCGATAATATATATCATCGCACGTAATTTGGTTATAAATCATATTTTACCAACATCTTAATCAAGTCCCAACATTATTTAGCTACTTAGCAACTGTATAAAAATAACTTTGTTTATGTAATAGAATATTTGAATTTTAATTTTGTTCGGTTTGAATTTTTTGTGAAACAAATCAGCCTGTATCTTAAATATAAAAGGTTTTTTTAAAAATCAATATCATTGGAAGTAACAGTCGTTTCAATAAATTAATAAATTTTATGATTAATAGCGTAGGAGTTGTCATTGACACGCTCCTACGCGCTAAAATAATAAATATGTATGTGTATCATAGGACTCTGTCACAGTAAAAATATACAAATTTATTTCATTGTATATTTATACTGTGACTCTGCCGTTGTTGCCGCGTCACTGCAAACGTCACGGAATATTTTGAGACACACCCATCGATTGATAACTCGAGTAACGTAAACATGGAAATTGAAAATAAATTATCAGTAGTCTACCATAAATAAATAGGTATATTGCAATTGTATGCAGGAATTGCGTAACCATATAGCTGAATTACTTATGTACAGAATGTATATTCTTTTATTCTACGCTCGCATTAGCACGTAGTATATATATATTGACAATACCTTATTTCGGGGTCAAAGTATTAGTGTTAAAGTTCCCCTAGGCGACGGCACGAACTATTTTGTGTGCGCGAGGTTAAAATGCCTGCTATCTCATCCGACAACACGTGCGAAAGAGAAAGATGCTGTGATGAGCAGTAAGAAGCTAGTTCGCGTACGAATTAGCACTTTTGCAAATTTGTATCGAAATGGATGATGTAAATCACGACGGACGAAAACCAGCGCGCTAAATTTTATAAACAGACCTTTGGGAGTCTAGATATCATGGAAAAAATACTAAATGTATACTTTCAAAATAAAATTATTTGCATTGTTGAATTACTAATCTATCCCTGTATGGAGGCCGTTTTGCAATTTTCCCTCTTCTTATGGTATTTATGTCCGCCCAAAGATACGTTAACTAGTGTTGAAATATGGAACTTTCGACTGTCATAACTTCTTATTTTTTACTTTTTTGTTGCCATACGGCTAGATAATGATGAGACAAATGGATATCATTTTTTATTTTGAACGTACATCGTCAATTAGAATTGTATGAAAAAAATTTCGCCCGGTGCAATCCTAAAATAACTAAATATTGCAACTATTATTTAAGTAATGCCAATAAAGTCTTCTCTATTTTTATCACAAATTCCAATTTCAGACAATACTTGCGTATGCGCAAATGACTCACACTTTTCAAAGCAATAGGTATGTATTTATATGGTAAAATTCCATATCACAACATTTATATAGTCTATGTAGATATTATAATAAAAATATTTCTGCCAAGACGGTTGGCGTCGCGTCGCAAATTTTTCCACCTCATGTGGCACCGGTTTTTGTTTTTATATAATCCACGTGTAATAAGCGTTAAGATAAAACCGGTCTTGGATTGATATTTTTTTAGTCACCAACTTTAAAATCGTTTTGTTTATACGTGGGTCGATAAAGAACTTATGTTTGGGCTTAAAAATTTCCTGTTGTAATCAATTGAATCTATACCAATATTATAAAGAGATTTTTTTATTTTGTTTGTACCGAATAGGCTCCGAAACTATTGAACCAATTTTAAAAATTCTTTCACCTATGGAAAGCTACATTATTCCCGAGTAACATAGGCTATACATTGTTTAAAAAAAAATTGAGATCTTGAAAATTTTAATAATTTAACCCAAAGTAGCAAAATTTTGCCTATAAAATTCATTATTTGGCGTGAGCTGAGAAAACTATTGATGATACATAAAAATTATGTACTACATGATTAAAGTCCTCATTATTAACTACAAAAAAGTCTGCGAGAGAATATATCTCACTATTATAGTTAAGTCACAATAGCAGCTTTTGTGTTGTAAATTTTAGATCGCAGTTGGTGTAAACCATTCGTATTGTAGTATTAATTCTTATTCAAATAAATAGTTTTACAAATTAGTAGGTAGGGTAGGGTAGGTAGGTAAGGTGGGTGGGTAGGTAGGATAGGGTAGGGTAGGTAGGTTGAGGGCAGGCGAGTAGGTTGGTAGGTAGGTAAAGTAGGTGGTTAGGTAGGTAGGTGATAGGTAGGTAGCTAGTTGACGGGAGCAAAGCCGCGGGGGCCAGCCTTGTCGACAATAAAACGATTATAAAGTTTGGGATGGGGAGCCAGAAGTAATGATTTGGTTACCAACATCGGATAGACTATTGACTTGAACCTAATTAGCTAAGGTATATTTAACTTGGATAAAAGGTTTAACAACACTATAATGTTTGGTTTAGAAGTATAATACTGGCTCTTCTTAATATTTGGTAGCTAATGGTTTAATGTAACATTATCTTCATTGGTATTTTTACCCGACTGCCGAAGGAGGGTAATCTGTTTAACTGTCTATGTATGTATGTATGTAAGTATGTATGTATGTATGTTTGTTCCTATATGGCGTTCCAGAGACCAAACGCGTTGGCCGATTTTGATGATTCATACGTCATTCGATTCGTCGTAACCCTGCGAGTGTCACAGGCTACATTAAAATTGGACAATATAAAAATGGCGGATTTTGGGTGCCGAATTGTGGGGGCCTAAATTTTTTATTTATTCTAAACCCATCGTGTGGGGTATCAAAATAAAGGGTTTTAAGAGGTGATTTTAAAAATATATAACACTTATATGTTTAAATGTATCTAATTCGAAAAAATAAACTAACTAAAAAGTTATAAATAAAAAAACTTAATTCAAAAACTCAAAAAACCCGACTGCTTCAAAAGCGAACTAAAAAGTCGTAAACAAGGAAAAAATCATGCTTTGCAGGCGGAGGATACACCAGATTTTGATCAGCCAGCTCGCGAATATGTATCCTCCGACTGCACAGCATGATTTTTTCCTTGTTTACGACTTTTTAGTTCGCTTTTGAAGCAGTCGGGTTTTTTGAGTTTTTGAATTAAGTTTTTTTTTATCTAAAACTAGCTGACCCGGCAAACTTTGTTTTGCCAAAAAAACACCAAACATTCATCTACCCTACCATACACTATCCTGGTTCTAAGCTACCTCCCCACCAATTTTCAGCCAAATAGATTCAGCCGTTCTTGAGTTATAAATAGTGTAACTAACACGACTATTTTATATATATTGATTTGCTAATGGTATTTGTACGCTTCATGGCAAAACATGGAGAATCTACGTTATATTGTAACAAATCACACACCATGTACCAACCTTCTTTTTTTGGGAATCTTCCAATGTTTTCTTCCGCTTCACCCAGAGCGTGTCAGACTTGTACTGACAAAACCCACCCGTGTTCCTTCAGCTGATTCTGCCAAATACAAATAAAAATTATGATTCTAACACAAGGGCAGCTTTTTAATCTACACAAAATCCACTTTTCTAGTCAACTTCTTTAACAACAAAAAAGAAGCCGATGCCCTAACCAAAAAGGCTTCTTTAGCAACAGGCAATAAAGAACAATGCTCAAGTACTTTATTAACACTGTTCGCTTATCACGCCAGTAAAACAGCCCACAGAATAAAAAGACAGACATATCATAAACCATATAACCCCACTTTATCTGAAATACTGTTTGACCTTCTTTACTCTTTCGCGGAATTACGCACTTAGATTATATAGTGTACAAATTGAACCCGACACTATTATTGTGTCTGCTTAGAAAATTTATCACGGATCGGAGTGTTCAGTAGACAGTAATACTGTAATTTTGTACAACTAACTGATTCTCTGATTCCCTCTTATCTCAAAGAACGTTTCAAGTTCCTTCATGACACACTTAATAGATATCTGAGGTCATCGGAAAACTTGAGACTAGAGATGCCGATGCATTCCACCAGATTTTACGACAAATCTTTAACGGTTCAAGCTTTGCGGTTGTGGAATGCTTTGCCCGTGTCAATAAGGTGTGCTCAATCTCTGCCCATTTTTAAAACTATGATATAGAATCACTACTTCTCTCTTTAATAGTTGTTTTTCTTGATTTCTATGTTTTTGTTCCATACTTATTACTGTATATATTTGTCTATATGTATTTATTTTATATATAAATAGTACACCAAAGACTACCTACAGTACTGTCTTTCCTTTCATTTTTAAAATCCATCCAAAGGTTGTCTTCAAAAGATCGCTTTTAGCGATAAGGCCGCCCATTGTGTCACCCAGTGTAATGTTTTCTTCATCTATACTTACTTTATGTACCTAACTTATATAGTATACATAATAAAGAGTATTCTATTCTATATTATTTATTGAAATCTGCTGCAGATTTGATGGTCAGATAATTAATTTAGATGTACCGTTTCTTCAAAGTTATTTGTACCGACACTATTATTGTTTCTACTTAGACCATTAATCAATGATCAGTCTTCCGCAGACAGTAATATTACAATTGTATACAACTGATTATATTATTCATTGAAACCTGCTGCAGATTTGTTGGTTTGTGGTTTGTTGGTTGGTGGGTTTGGTTTATTGGTAAATAGGTAATAATGCCGAAAAGTTCTTAAAACTGTTAGGCTAATAACTTTTAATATTATTGCATATTATTATATTTTGTCGTTATATTTGCATTCTTTTTATACCCGATAGACTTTGTACAGTTCAAATTACAAAGTCCATACCGAAATTTCAAAGATGGAAAAAAGGATATCGATTTTTTGGATTATTTATTTATTAAATCTTTATGCACGAGTACAAAGGCGGACTTAACGCCTTAGGCATTTTCTACCAGTCGATCTTAGGGTAGTGCAGAGATAAAATATGGCAGGTGCAACTAAATGTAAAAACATATAGAGAAAAGAAATATAAATAATAATTAGTAATTTAATATGTATATATATAAGCAGAAAACCTTTCAATTGTTTTCCTAAAATAAATATAAGCCAAACGGGTCAAACCCATATCAAATGATGCGTTGACCAACGAATAACATTTCATTTTTCGTGCGCGAGTTCGACTCGCACTTGGCCGGTTTATTTCTTTCTTTTTCTATACAATAAGATATAAGATGTTATGCTATTGATCCTTCAACTCTAATTGTAAACATCTTTGCGCAGTCATCTGGCGAGGCTAGTATCGCGAACTTGGACAAGGTGAGACACGCCAACGGCACCATCTCCACGTCTGACCTGCGCCTGCGCATGCAGAAGTGCATGCAGACGAATGCCGCCGTGTTCAGGCAGAAGAGCACGCTTGAAGAAGGTTTGTAGACAATTAAGAGATCATAGATATCAGGAAACTAAATCATCAACCAAAAAAGAAGGGGTGGAGTTAAATGAAAAAAGTTTTACCCCCAGTTTCTCAGCTCGAAATTGTCGCAAAATAATGTGACAAATGGTCAAGCATGCGTTATCTGCTGTAATTGGCTGTTGAAAATTCATTCAACCAATCACAGCAGATAACGCGTGCTTGACAAATTTTTACATTAAATCTGCGATAATTTTGAGCTGAGAAACTCGGGGTTAGCTACTATCATTTCAAAATTCACATCTTACTTTTATCTATGTTTTCTTTTAATTCAATTATAGGTTTTTTTTACGGGGACTATTATGGGAAACTGCTCACTTAACAAATACTTCCACACAATAGGCATAACGGACAGTCCTCTGTGCAGGGCTTGCATGGAGGCCGAGGAAACAGTCTAGCACGTTCTCTTTGAATGCACAGGTGTCACCCAGATAAGAAAACAAACCCTCGGGTCACTCAGATCATACACAGATGTTCTGAGAAAACCAGGTGCTCTACTTAACTTCTGGAGGGAGGTGGGCTGGTTGGAATAACCATAAAATGGCCGCCATGGCCCACGTACAATGGTCCGCCTGAAGGAACTAAGTTCGGAAACCAAACCCAGAACATAGATATGCATTATTTTTCTCATAACACAGCAGCAGCAACTCAAACAAACCATACTCGTTCCCAGGTGAACGCCTCATCCAGGACATCTACAAGCAGATCAAGGACGTGAAGGTGTCGGACCGCTCGCTCATCTGGAACAGCGACCTCATCGAGACCCTGGAGCTGCAGAACCTGCTCATCAACTCCGTGCAGATCGTGGAGGGGGCGCTCGCCAGGGAGGAGTCGCGCGGCGCACACGCGCGCGAGGACTTCAAGACGCGCCGCGATGAACTCGACTATTCCAAGCCTTTAGAAGGACAGGTGCGATTATTTTTTTTCTCTTCTTTAATCTATTATGAACGTCAAAGTTTGTGAGGATGGATGGATGTTTTTTTTACTTTTTCACGCAAAAACTACTGAACAGATTTTGATGAAACTTTAGAATCAGAATATCACAGACTATATAATAATTTATAAAGATACTAGCGGACGCCTCGATGTCACCCGGAGATAGTGTAGCTTCCCAACGGTGATAGAATTTTTGAAATCGGTCCAGTAGTTTTTAAATTTATTAATTACGTACAAAAAACAAAACTTTCCTCTTTATAATATTATATAGTATCGATTGGGAGAAGTACTGATATTGCGCGGGCGGAGCTGCGGGCGGCAGCGAGTATAAAATAATTATAACGATACCACTGCTAAAGGTGAGCTTACACGGTCAACAGAAATCGAGCAATTCTTGGCTATTTGCCCGTGTAGGCGCACCTTAAGACAGGTATTCTCTCTGTAGAGTGAATCTGGCCTAGTATTGGTTGTTATATGTCAAATCATCGATTTTTTGTATTCTTATCATATACAGGGCATTTTTAAATTAATTGTCGATCACAGCCCAGACCATTACCGGCAGGTGTAGTCAACACCTCTGGTGTCAGAGTTAATTAAGCCGCCTCTGGAAACCCCACAGGCCTTCGACTTGGCTATTTCTTACATGAACTATATAAGTCCAGCAGCCTAATTGTGTAAGTAAATTCGGCAACGGAAACAATCTGTTTCTTTCCCAAAAACACACACATATATTCAACTTTTTTGTTCGAATTTACTTACACAATTAGGCTGCTGGTTTCCTCATAATGTTTTCCTTCACTTCTGTGATGTCCACAACAAAAATTCACATTGGTACTTGCCCGGCTTTGAACCCTTTTGAGGTAGTGGCTTCAAATCCGGGTCGACAGGCGAGGACTTCAATACTAACAATGGACCACCACGACATCAATACTAACAATTAAATTACGAAAAACCCAGATTCAAAGAGTAAAATGCGAATAACTTTTGAACGGCTGAACCGATTTTATTCAAACACTAGCTGTTCCCCGCGGCTTCGCTCCCGTGGACCACCCCACAGGACCCGTTTTCGGGATTAAAAAAATAGCCAATGTCACTCAGAAATAATGTAGCTTTCTATTGGTGTAAGAATTTTGTAAATCGGTCCTGTAGTTTCGGAGCCTATTCGGTACAAACAAACAAACAAAAAAATCTTTCCTCTTTATAATATTGGTATAGATAGCTAAGAACACTCTCGACAGAGTCACCCTTCAAAAAAAAAAACTAAATCAAAATCGGTTCATCCGTTTAGGAGCTATGATGCCACAGACAGATACACACGTCAAACTTATAACACCCCTCTTTTTCCGTCGAGGGTTAAAAAGGCTTAATTTTAGAGCATAAAAGCATTGTCAAATTATTGTCATGGACACGCGGTTGACTACATAATTATGTACTCAAGCCGGGTTGGTGACCGTTTGTTATTATACGATTAGTAGAACGCGACATAACTTTATCTGGAGATGAGATAATACCACAGAACACGCTCGGCCTTCGTGATAGACGTGCAGAGACCTTAGTGCGAGTTTTTACTCACGGTCAATCGCGTTAACGTAAACGTCAATTTGTATTGAAACTTGATAAGCGCCGTCTGGGGACGGTAAGGACAAAAACTCTTTTTTTGTATACATTTTGTCATAAGAGATCGTTTACGTTATCACGAGTGAGCGTGAGTAAAAACTCGCACTAAGGCCTTAAAATCGATGGTCGAAACATAGCGCCACCTAATTAGGACACCATGTTATTTTGTTATAAACCTGTACCGCGCGGCGTCGCCCGCGGTTTTGTTATTAATTTTCTGACTCAAGGTCTCCGAATTTCATTATAACCGGTTTTGTAGACGGACGAATAACAGTCAGAGGAATTCTTTTCCGCATTCATATTATTGACGAGGGTACCAATATCGTCAGCCAACTACTGGGAGTTAACGCTATTGAGCAATGTTTTTTTTTTTAACCGTCCTCGCGCTTGACCACCTTTGGCGCCTGATGGTAAGCGATGATGTGGTCGACAGTGCATCACGCTTGCCTAGAAGTTACCTATTCACTCTTGACTTAAAGACCCCAAGGTTGTAGCTATCAGGAAACAAAGATTCCGGCAGGGAATTCCACTCCTTAGCTGTGCGTACAATGAAAGTTAGAAAAACGCTTTGTGGGTATGGGTGGGATGTCCACCATGTACCGATGGCTCAATTCTGTATGTCTTAAATATCTGAGAATATTATTACATATCATAACTTAACATAGTGATGAGGTAAAATTGATTGTAAAAGGTAATCTCTGGAATTACTAATTAAGCCGATAACAAACACACACTCACAGACTTTCGCTTTTATAATATTAGTGTGATTAATAGTATAGTATAGATTTAATTATTCTTTCGCTTGACTAAATCTCTAACCCTCATACAGACCAAACTTCCCTTCGAGAAGCACTGGAGGAAGCACACCCTCGCCATGACCGACGTGGAGACAGGAGAGACGAAGCTGACGTACCGACCTGTCATCGACGACACGCTCAATGCGCAGGAGTGCAAGACTGTGCCGCCCGTCATCAGGACCTACTAGATACAGATACCTTTAGTTACCGTTACGTAAGTAGGTTTTTATCAAAGCTAATATATAAATGCACGCCATTTTTCCATGGGTGTAGGCAGAAACTACAGAACGCCACGATCTAGGTGCCACACCACAGACATAAATCTAACTAGATAACGCAAGTCCCTCCATCTGTATGAAACCAAGCATGCCACTTTTTGACATAAAATTAAAGAACAAATTTGCTTACCAAAAGAAAGAAAATTCCATTGCCTCAACCAATGTTTTTCTGTATAGTTTTTACAGCTCAATATGGCATAACTAAGCATTTTTCTAGATTTTGGTGGATGCCCAGTGCCAATAATGCTAAATGAAACAGCTCAAAGTACGATCATTGCTCGTACTTTTACTCCCTTTTTAGGGTTCTGTAACCAAAGGGTAAAAACGAGACCCTATTACTAAGACTCCGCGGTCTGTCTGTCACCAGGCTGTATCTCATGAACCTTGATAGCTAGGCAGTTGAAATTTTCACAGATGAGGGATTTATGTTTCCGCTATAACAACAAATAAAATAAATATTTACGTGGGGCTACCATACAACAAACGTATTTTTTTTGACGTTTTTTGCGAAAATGATACGGAACCCTTCGTGCGTGAGTCCGACTCACACTTAGCGGATTTTTTTTGACACGAAAAGTACATACAGTCGCGTTATCTAGTTACATTTATATCTGTAATTCTCACATACTACTTATACATCCATACATACATCTATACTCCATTTCAAATAACATTAGACATTTTTACAACCCCAGTCCGTTCAACCGATTTTGAGTTCTATCCCGTAAGTATAAGGATGGCATTAAAAGCATAAACCTGTTACCAAAACTAACTGTTTAATACAGCTGCCATTTGTCATATCACCAACGCAATAAAAGTCAAAATCGGTTGAACAGGCTGTAAAATGGGCTTACATATTTGCATTCTAATGTTATCTGCAAAGGGGTATAGTCATATATGCTCGCCGGTTATGAGTACCGCGCTAAAACATAAATTTTATGATAAAATGCTTTATACATATATACATATCTCAGTTTTTTATAAATAAGGGTATTAATTTTATAGAATTTATTTAGCAACTGATTATAAGATTCTAAATTGAAATTATCTCTGAAATTTTTTAATTAAGAGTTGGTTAAGTCCTTTTTTTAAATAAAATTCTTTCTTTATTTATATCGACATCAAAATACGGTAACTATTAAACATAATACACAACCTTGTATAGAGATGGGTGTCTGGAGATAGGACCCGACTGCCGAAGGAGGTGTAATGTGTATTACATTTAGGAATATTAACCGTACCATTACAAAAATAGTTTACGCTTAACAGCGTCGAGATTTTTTATAAATAACTGTGATAAAAATAAATAATATGTCATGAAGTAACTCAGTATAACTGCCAACCGTAAATACCATACAAAAAATAGTGATTTTACGAATATAAGATAAAATTATTTGCATGTAAGGTCTTGTATTAATATTGGTTTTCATTTTCAGGTAATAATTTATAATTTTCTCAACATGGGTGCTGACTGAGTTTCAGTATTGTCAACGCGCGACACTGCCCTGCTTACATAGTGTCCATTTAACGCCACTATTTATATCATTATTTATTTTTAGCGTAGCAAGGTATAAGCGTAACAATATATAATAGACAGAATACTCACTAAATTATACAAACTTAATTATGACTAACTATCGTGGTCCAACTTGTTCTACAGTACAAATGAAATAGTGCCAGAATCAGATGTTCCTGTTGATATTGTAACTTTCATGTGCTCGTGTTTTTAATCATGGACAAATATTGTTATATATTTTATTGAACATAAATATCAGCATTTATTATGACTTTATATTGTTTATACTGGCTACAGCAGCCCCAGGGTACTTAATAAATTTATTGTTACAAGTACCGACCGACGCGTGTCACAGTCCTTCATGTCTAACGTGTAACGTGTTGCACAACACCTTATTTTATTGTAAAAAATCACAAAATTTAACAATTTGTGTTGTGTGTGAAATGTTTAACTGTAACGCATTTTACGAATCTTGATCGCAACAAAAATATTGAGATTGTACTCGAACTTTTATAGTTTTTTCTTAGTGTTTTTAATGGTTTAGTGTCTTTGTAACGCATTTTAAGATATCGAAATAAATTTATAATGTTACATTTGTTGTGTAAATTTTATTTCATGTTCAGTATTAAGTACAATGAAATTAAAATACAATTATGGATGTTACATTGTACACCTCTGTGTAGATGATAAGACAAAGATGTAAAATATTAAATATAAATAATAATAGAAGCACCATTTTTTATGTTTTTATTTTTTTAATGTAGTAATTGGATAGGGAACAGCTTGACTTCAGACGGAAGATTCGCTCGTTGGCGAAATACCGTTATTCCTTCGTGATCGTGACCCAACAGGTTAACAGCTTAGGATCAATAGTATATGCTTCCACAAAAGCTGATTCTTAAATAAGCTGGTGCGACCTGCGCATCTTGGACCCAGGACCACCCTGACAACCAGCCTCTCTATCTTACCATGAAACTAGCTAATATTTTATTGATCACACCCGAAAACTGGTTCCCCCGCTTTTTACCCGATTGCCGAAGGAGGTTAATGTGTTTATCAGTCTATGTATGTATGTTTGTTCCTATGTGGCATTATAGAGACCAAACGCGTTGGTCGATTTTGATAATTCTTACGTCAATCGATTCATCTTAACCTTGCGAGTGTCACCGGCTACATTAAAATTGGTAAATAGAAAAATGGCGGCTTCTGGCCGCCATATTGTGGGGGACTAAGTTTTTTTCTTCCAAACCCATCGTGTGGGGAATCAAAATAGGTTTTAAGGGTTGATTTCAAAAATATATAACAATAAAAAAAATAATTTAAAAAATCAAAAATCATCAAAACATATTCGCGAGCTGGCTGACCAAAACCAGATGTATCTTCCGACTGCACAGCTTGATTTTCTTTTTGTTCGCTTCTTATGCAGTCGGGTTTTTTGATTTTTGGATCGTAAAGAAATTTATATTTCGCCCCACGAAAATCAAACAGGGCGCACGAAAAAAAATCACGAGCCATATCTCGCAAACATTTATTACAAAATGTTGCGTTTGTGAAACTTTATATAGTTTTTCGTAAGTGTTGAAAAACACATTCAGTTTCTTCAAAAAGAAGGGGCAATAATTATTTTAACCAATCAGTATTTAGGTACTATGTACTTACAATTATGCTGGCTGACTATTATTCTTGAACTAACACAGGACTAAGGACTGCATTGTAACGAGGTAATAAACTAAAATTTGCTGGCCAACCTAAATGGTACTCGGCAAGACAAGTCTGGTGCATAACGGACAAACTGTGAGCTACTACTGGTAATTCAGAGCTGGTGCCCTGAGATGTTGTGACAGGATAGGCGGCAGCCCACGCAGAAGATGGCGGATGGACTGTATAGATTTCGTCAAAAATGGTAGGAAGGAGTGCGGGCTCACGGATGGAGGAAGGAGTGGAGAGCGGTACTGCCCAGGAGTGGGCGAGAATAGGTTAGCAACAAGTAAAATTTAAAAAACCCCCGACACATTTTTATTTCATGCTACATAATTTCTCTAGTACACAGTAAATACGCTTCAACCGGCAATCTATTGAACACGTAATTATAACACGATATCTTGCGAAAACGCCCCGATTCAAACGGTAAAACGCCCATAACTTTTGAACGGCTGAACCGATTTTATTCATACATAGCTAAGAACACTTTCGATGAAGTCACCTTTTAAACAAAAAAAAACTAAATCAAAATCGGTTCACCCGTTTGGACGCTATGATGCCACAGACAGACACACAGCAACACACGTGAAACTTATAACACCCCTCTTGTTCCGGCGGGGGTTAAAAAAACATTACGCACAAGTAAAATTTCACAATTTAAAAAACCCCCGACACATTTATCTTGCGAAAACACCCCGATTCATACAGTAAAATGCCCAAAACTTTTGAACGGCTGAACCGATTTTTTTCAAATATAGCTAGGAACACTCGCGACAAAGTTACCTTTCAAACACAAAAAACTAAATCGAAATCGGTTCATCCGTTTAAGCGCTATGATGCCACAGACAGATACACAGCAACACACGTGAAATATATAACACCCCTCTTTTTCCGGCGGGGGTTAAAAAGTAAGATGATGTGATCAGGCTTTTCCTCACCAGCTAGGGCTAAAAATCGCAATTTCATTAAGTAGGTATGCAAAGACGCAATCATATTAGGTACCTACTTTCTGATCTTTGTAATCTGTTTGCGCTAATTGGCAATAGAAAGTCAAAAAAGTAAAGTATATTTTTATTATGCTAGACTTACCCTAGGTACAGAACTACTAGGTACATAGATCATAATTACGCATTTATAGTAGGTAGGTGCTTACAGTACGACCGATGAGACGGGACGTGGCCCGTCTGAATATAGGCTTTGACAAAATTAACAAAATTCCGTGCACAGTATGACCTCTTTGACCACAGCTGCGTCCGCCCTTTTTACGTCGACCAATAGCAATGCATAATAGCATGCATTGTAGTAGTAAAATAAAAAAGGATTCGGAAGAAAAAGAAAGATTTTTATACCGACAAAAAAATAATATCTTCCTTGGCCCTCTTGCCAAGGAAGAGAAAGTTTCATTTTGTTTCAACTAATTCTCGGGCTCAGGCTCAGTCACTGGGCTCAGTCGCAATTTGCCAAGCATTCGGTAACAACGTATTTACGTAGCATTGGATACCTAATTATGTTTTCGTACCGTCTCACCACATGGCATATTATTTCTGCGAGGGAAGGACTGAACATCAGTCAAATTCAAATTGCCGAAAAGCTGCAAACGACTGTAAGTATTTTTTTGTTTGTTTGGGTGCTTGTTTCGCAGTTTGATACTTAGTTGTCCCAGTTCGTAAAAAAAAAAAAAAAAAATTGCTATGCTATGTTTTTATTTTATAAACGACTAGCTTTCGCCAGCGACTTCATCCGCGTGGAATGTTATCTTGGTATAGTACCTAATCTAATATGATTTTAATCTCAATAATAACCTTCTAGGCTGACTGCCTAGAAGGTAATTATTGAGATTATTATAAAGAAGGTACCTACTTTAATAATAATAAAAATAATCTCAATAATTTTTAACCTACCCACTAAATTTTAAGCGAGTCTGGCACTTTTCTAAACCTAAATTTCGCGTACCTTTGAGTTATATTATTGCAATTTTCGTAGTGGCTTCTATTTTTTTGTAAAATAAAATATAGCTCGTAAGAATTGAGATATATCGTTTGTGAAACGTAAGTCTGTAACCAATTGTGTCGCTCAAAAACTTGATTTATTAAATTCAAAACATCTTTATTCGTGGTATTTTTGATTCTCATGTGATTTTTAATTAGTAAATGCACATACCTATAAAAAATAATACTAAAATATCATACATTTTAAATTCATGAAATTTCTTCTTTTTTTGCCCCAAATTTGAAACGATTCATAAATTCTCGAAGCCCAATTCCACCGGGTGGAAACTAAAAAATTACAATTATTTATGGCTTGCCTTTTTTTGGTCAACACGTGTTTTAGACTCGCGCCGGTTGCGCTCGCGTCGTTGTAAAATATTTTAATAGGTAGCTGGGGTAGTCATTGTTGTAAGATATTTTTTATTTAATGTCAAGACGGTAGGTACCCTGACCAAAAAATCGGCATGAGATATGAGCATTCCTATTGGTCTAGCGGCACTGGCGGCGCATGAATTACAGTAATTACAGTAGTGAATACGCCCAGATTTTAGAATAAAATCTTTATAAAATCGAATTTTGGTCTTTTGAAAAAAATAAATCTACAAAAATGTTCGTTATTAAATTGTCTATCCATTAGTGTTAGTACAAAAAATAATTAATGAATACTTTATGAGGAGATGCATAATATCGATAATTATTTCTCATATTTATGTTTATTTGGAAGGAGATTAGTTAAATATACAACATTTAAAAAAAAACTAAATCTACCATTTTAGAATCAATATTATGTAGAAATTTAATGTATTTTTATTAATTGACATTTCTTTTTAAATAACGAGTAGATAGCTCCTAAAAACAGCACAAAAAAACGGCTTGCGTGGCGTTTTGCTCGGGGTACCGACTTAATTAAACTTAATTTACTTTTTACAGCGAAATACTGTCAGTCTATGGCTCCGGCGGTACTACAGTGAAGGACATGTGAGCCAGCCGCCACGAGTTACACCGCGCGTATAATTAAGCCAGCGACTTCAAACAATGGTTACCTACGGTTTTTACTGAACAACCATTATTTTGTGTCTACCAAACTGTTTGCAGGTGAATTTAACTGCACCTTGCAAACAGTCCGGAATTCGTTACACCGAGAGGGCATTCACAACAGCAAACCAGCCAGAAAATATTACCCAGCTATGCCCTTCTGAGTGCCAGAGTCCGACACGCAATATTTGCCGACGAAAAAAGTTTCAAGTCCAGCCAGATAAGTCGTCGGCATTTATGGCAATAATGTTTGCAGTGCGGCATCTTTTTATAATGATGGACTTAACAGATACCCTTCATGTGGAAGTTTTATACTTTGAAAACGATTTCTGGTGCCCTAATAGCGCCGTATGTACGCCCATTATCTGCCGGAAGAGTCCGAATTTTGCGCCCTGCCGTAAACTCGCAATCGTCCTTCGGCTGCCATCCTCGGAGACAGCCTCAGGTAATACCTACTAGTCCTGCACATGGAGTTGAAGGAATGTATATAAGTTATAAAAATATAATAAACTAGTAAATAAAAAATATTAACATAACATTCTTTTATTTGTTGTCTATCAAGTGTAGATTAGGGCCGACCTGCAGCCTTGTTGCGTAATGAATTCGGAAAGAGCAAAGGGTGTATGAAAAATTGACCAATCACATACGTGGGACACTCAGAAAGTTTTGCGAAACTAAAAAAAATTGTTCTATACGTACATATATTTTTATTAAATCTTTTCAAAGTACTTTCCACCAGCCTCTATACAAAGATTCATGCGCCTAAACCAGTTTTCAAAACACTTTTTCCAGTCCGCCGCAGACACCTCGTTTACAGCCTGCTCGAACGCAGCCAGCGCATCTTCCGGCGACGAAAATTGTATCCCTTTGAGCTGATTTTTTATTTTTGGGAATAAAAAGAAGTCACACGGTGCTAGATCAGGGCTGTAAGGAGGGTGACCCAGGAGTTTGACTGGCGTGCTGTCCAGGAAGTCCCTCGTTTTGAGTGCGGTGTGCGCAGGTGCATTGTCGTGGTGGAGCAGTAGCCCGCGGAGCCCTGTGTTTGGTCGCTTGTTGCTTATAACAGAGAAAACTTCTGGCAAACATTTGGTAGTATACCATTCGGCATTAATGCTTCTTTGATCCCGTAAGGGAATTGATACCAAGTGGCCAGTCAAATTAAAAAAGCTAGCGATCAAAATCTTACCCCCGCTTCTAGATCGCTTCACTTTGGTAGGCGTTGGCTCATTTTGAAACACCCAAACAGTCGACTGGCGCTTGGTTTCTGGGTCGTATTGATAAATCCAGGACTCATCACCTGTAACGATGTCGTAAACACGCCGAGACGAGCCTGCTTCAAATTTGTTAAGCATATCACGGCACCATTCCACCCGGGCCTGCTTCTGAGCATCGGTGAGGTTGTGCGGCACCCAGCGTGATACTATCCTCCTCACGCGAAGATGGCTGTGTAGAATCTCGTGAACGCTTCCCGATCCAATCTTCAATATGTGTTGAATCTCCTGATATGTAATTCGCCTATTGTCTTGGATTAAATTTTTCACTGCTAGCACGTTTTCTTCGGTAACAGCCGTCAAAGGGCGACCGCTTCTTTCGTCATCCCCCAAAGTTGGTCGACCGCGCTTGAATTCGTTATACCAACGATACACGGTTGCCTTGGAAGGGCCTTCATCCATGAATGCCATTTGAAGTCTATCGTACGATTCATCCGGTTTCAGGCGACACTTGAAATCGTATAAAATCATAGCTCTAAAATGTTCCCGGCGCAGATCCATATTTCAGTGAGACACAATACTTTGAATTAACTCGCAAAAAATGTGGAGGGAAATTTTGAAATTGGAACTTACTTATTTTTACTTATAAATAATCATATTTTCGAAAAACATTATAACTGGCCAGTCTCCCATATATAAAAACTTTTTTTCGCAATACTTTCTGAGGGGCCTGGTAGACGGAAAGGCACATTGCGTCTTTCATCTCGCATGTGATTGATAGATCGATTGATCGCCCCCGAAACCCCCTGCATACAAAATTTCATGAAAATCGTTGGAGCCGTTTCCGAGATTCAGATTATATTATACATAACTACATGTATACAAGAATTGTTCGTTTAAAGATATTAGATAATACTATAAGTATTGATGAAAACACTCTTGCAAATAAAGCAGTACCTATTATATACCAAATTCAGCAGTTTTTATTCAACCAAGAGGTGAAGACATAAGTTCGTAACTTTCACGAATATTTTGGTTTAAAAGCGGTGCCTCACACCCACACGAAGGTTCCCTCCCGTAGATATTTATTTTCATCGAAACAAACCGCACAACTCAGCTGGCTATATTAACTACGAAGAAGTAAAACTGACTCGTTTGATTTGTTGCCGTCTTTTTTACCCGACTGCCGAAGGAGGGTAATGTGTTTATCAGTCTATGTATGTATGTATGTTTGTTCCTATATGGCGTTCCAGAGACCAAACGCGTTGGCCGATTTTGATGATTCATACGTCAATCGATTCGTCTTAACCCTGCGAGTGTCATAGGCTACAATAAAATTGGACAATAGAAAAATGGCGGATTGTGGGGGCCCAAATTTTTTTTTTTCATCCAAAGCCATCGTGTGGGGTATCAAAATAAAGGGTTTTAAGAGGTAATTTCAAAAATATAAAACACTTATATGTTTAAATGTATGTAATTCGAAAAAAAACTTAACTAAAAAGTAATAAATAAAAAAAAAATGTATTTGCATTTGTAAATGTTTTATTGTTTTTTTTTATCAAATAAATAAGTAGGTACGTTATAATGTTTTCCTTTTTAATTTCTTTCTAACAAACAGTTATGGCCATGAAGTTAGTTCGTTTATTATAGCTACGTACCTAAAGTAGGGTAAATACGCCATACGTAGGCCACCCCCCAATGTTCGGCCGTCTGCACATTTTCAGCTTGCGTTCATTCAAAATGTAATTAAGTGGCAATTTTGCCACTCGAATTGCAACCTTATTTCATACTTTATAAGTACACACCGTTTCTATCCGATTACGTCACTTACTCTTCACACACTGAGCGTCAATAGCGATTGCGCCGTTGCAGCGTCAAATTAGCAGTTAAAGTAGCTTACTAGCTGTGAATATCCAAACTTCGGGGATTGATATTACAACGGTAAGACCTTAGTTTTTTTTGGTTATAAGCTTTGTTATCACTAAGAAGTTTATTTTAAGTACTATATTTTGAGATAGTTTTTTCAACGTTTTGCGTATTGTTTTAAGGGAAATATAGGGGGCCGCCATTAGAATACCAATTTCGACTTAAAACCGTATTCTCGGCCGTGGCCGACTTAAAGTAAATGCTGTCTGTTTTATAAATTCCGATTCTACCAATTTCATTGGCTTAATAAGATAATTTGCTAAGTCTATAGGCAAATAAATCTATTTTACGTTTAATCGTCAAATTCCGGCCGGGGTGATATTAGTTGAATCTCGAGAAATAAGGTACACGAAACAGGGGCCTACACGAAATATTAGAAATATTAAAGATCATAATGTCGGCCAGCCTCGAATTACAGCGTCACTATACAGGCTGATTACATTTGTATTTTTTCATTGATTTTGTGGATAGTTTAAATACTACGAGTATAATATAATTATAATATATTTAATTTATTTAACAAACTTATTTTCTCAAAATCGTGTTTTTATAATTTATTAATATTATAAAGAAGATAAGTTAAGTTTCTTATCACATACTTAGTTATTATTTTTCATTTAATTTTATTGTGTTGTTTTACTTTAGTAAAATTATAGTAAAATTGTTAAAGTGTTAATCAAAAAAAATATTTACTATTAAACAAATACAAATGTTTACTTAGTGTGATATAAGACTGCTGCCAAAAAAAATTATTAATAATTTTTTTCACTGTCTTAATTTAAAACACCATATACCTGGCCGACATCGACATTAGGGTAAAAACGCGACCGACCATGGGCCGTGAACGGCCGACTTTAGAATTTTTTCTTTCTTCATGCATTTAAACCTTAATACTTTTTTCTTTTAGTAGAAATGTCAACTTTATGCCCATAAACATGAAATAGATTTATCAAACAGTCCAAAACCGCATAACAAGCTATCATTTTGTTGCAAACTGATGGCGCCAGAGCATTTAGCGTATTTACTCTACCTATAACTTCTTAAGGCTAGAATCACAAACGGCATGTTTTGCTTAGTTTACGTGCCATTCAAATATGAATAGTACTAAAGTAAGAATAAGGTTCATATTTGTATGAAATGCTTGTTTGTCGTAATTAGCGAAAACAATAGACATACGCCGTTTTAAGGTGTCGCGACAGTTGAGGGGGGTTCAATGACGATAAGGTTCATAATATTCGTATGAAACGCTAAAGGTCTATCCACACATATCAGGGCCGTGCCCGGGACGTGACAGGGCCAGGCATAGGCATTGAAGATTCGTCACTGGGCCGTGCACGGACGTGTGTGACTGTAAACGAGTTCTTAAAAAATGTACACACCGATTTTTTTTTTAGCACGGTCCGTCCACGTCCCTGGCACGGCCCTGGTAGGTGTGGATAGACCTAAAATTAAAGTTTGCAAAGTATAAACATAATAGGTTCGTCGAAACCCATGAAATTAACACTTCCTTATCTATCTGTCTGTCCGTCAAAACTTGTTTTCTCGGGTATATTTAGTACCTAGTAAACAATAATTGATAAATTAATTAAAACTGATAGCAAATATTACAATAAATTGAAGCTGTTTATAAAAAAGCCTTGTAATGTGATGATTTACTTCATCATCAAATACCTACCTATTTTTTGAGAAGTTCACTATTCCTCAAAATATTTACTTACTTAAAATCGCGTCGTTATCTCGAAAAGACTGAACATTCGGTACATATAACAGTGATGCATACGTAGCTGGCTCGCTAGCAACTGATAACTCCCTCAGGGGTCATGTCGCAGCCATTTTGAGTAGTCACATCTTTGACGTCTTGTGATTCAGTTGAATCCCAGTGCTCAGTGCTACTTCTTCTTCCTCTACTTTCGAAAAATATACCGAGATTACATGGTGCTGTTTGGCACGGTAAAGCTTACGAACACGAACGGTGTGTGCAGGGGGCCTATTATTAGCGGCCTCAAGATTGAAGCTCTCAATAATCTCACGCTCGAGACCATTTTCTTCAACTTGTGTAAAGGTAACAAACATTCAATAAGTACTTATATTTTTCTAGGTTGGTGTCTTTGTGTATTTTTATTGGGTTCGAAAAATGTCCATCGCGAATTCTATACTACCAATAGTTATGACCCTAGGTCATGACGAGTGCTTCCACTAGTAGATACCTACTTATCGTTTTCTCGAAGCGAAATAAAGGCCTATTAATACCAACATTGCCAACTATCGAATTACTACTGTCTCTCTTATTCAAAAACTATCTCTTGCTAGGATTATTCACCTAGAGAGAATTAGGTCCTAAAACAAAATCACTTTTTTGGAACTTTCGAAAAATAATTAACATAAGTTTATTTAGATATTTTTAGGTTTAAGTACTACGGAACATATC
The DNA here is from genome assembly GCA_949775005.1 of Orthosia gothica. Lineage (NCBI taxonomy): Eukaryota > Metazoa > Arthropoda > Insecta > Lepidoptera > Noctuidae > Orthosia > Orthosia gothica. Next base: position 4,100,063 of record OX459067.1, on the reverse strand, counting down.
GTTATTGCTGTACTACCTTGTCTTTGGCTGTTTAACATGTCCAAACAGTGTTTCAGATTGCACAGACAACGACCAATCAGAATTTTGTTTTCGATGGGATTTGACTTATCAACCCAATCAATCTAATTAGTACTTAGGTACCTATCATATATATTTCATCTTAACTATGTTGCAAAATAGATAGGTAGCTAGGTGTCTATCCCCCTATATAAAATTTAATCTGTGGTGACTATCCATTCCGACACATAGGTACCATGTTGTGAAATACGCTAAGGTCACAGAGTATTGAAATTTTGACAGCTTGGCTGCCCTCTGACCAAAGCACAACACAACACTGGGCTACATCAGTAAGACATTAAGTCAATAACAAAGTTCTAAACTTAGGTTCTAAAGTTAATAACTTTGTATAAAACTAGCTGACCCCCGCGACTTCGCTCCCGTCAAAATTATAGCATATGTTACTCGGGAAAAATGTAGCTTTCCATAGGTGAAAGATTTTTTTAAATCGGTCAAGTAGTTTCGGAGCCTATTCGGTACAAATAAACAAAAAAATGGGCTAAAGTTACAGTTTGACAAATACTCAACTTCAAATGCATAATTCAGACATCGGGGGTCAGTATTAGTCAAACTCTTCATTAGCCTAAACTGTCGAACATTGGCTTTAAAAAAATGTTTCACGTTTTCAAATCAAAATAAGTACTCAATTGAGAAAACTTTTTTAGGGCTCCGTACCTGAAGGATTGAAACGGAGCCCGAAATTCGACTTCGAGGCCTGACAGCATTCGGGCCTCGAAGTCGAATTTGTCACTCACATGCCCGTCGTCTGTCACACATTTTGTTTTGTATTTTTTAACCTCCCATTCAACTATGGACTTCAAATTTGGTGATATTATTTATTATTATTACGAATATTTATATGAATTAGTACGGAACCCAAGTCCGAAGAGCACCTACCTGGCTGGCCTGTTTTTTTTTGGGAGATGCCTCTCGTAGTTCAACCTAAGGTTGGCTACTGGCTACTGTCTTTGCCGTGAAGAACTATAAATAAGACTGGAGCAATTGAGAAACCGACCATCTGTGCCTTTTTAGGGTTCCGTACCCAAAGGGTAAAAACGGGACCTTACTAAGACTCCACGATCCGTCTGTCTGTCTGTCACCAGGCTGTATCTCATGGACCGTGATAGCTAGACTCTTGAAAGTTTCACAGGTGATGTATTTCTGTTGCCGCTATATCAACAAACGTGATTCATTTTAGTGTTCATTGCGCGAGTCCGACTCGCACTTGGCGAGTTTTTTATAATTTTATTGGTCGATAGAAATTATACCTACTTATTAAAATAATGTGTAAAACCCTGTTTAATTCCAGCCTGTCAGATCAAGAGCATGGCTTCAATCCCCCCCTCCGCCTTCTCTGCTGGCCGCATCCGCGATACGCAGCGAGATATGAAGATATCGAACAAGACTAAAGGGAACGAGTCTACGAAGTTCTTTAACACTGCATGTAAGATATCCTGTGCCATTCTCTTTACTTTATCCAAAGACCTTATACTTCTTACTACTAGACTGTGCACTATGGCGCAAAAACCGGTCCGAGCGAGAGGGCTCCCGTTGGTAGTGTGTCTCTTTCTAATGAAGTGACCATGACCAAACATAATACGGGACAAATTGATTGTAAAAACTATAGTGTAAGTATCCCAATATATTATGTATTTATGCTACCTAACTACGCTAACTAAACCTAACAAATTCATTGGAAAAAAAAAATGTGTATATTTTTTGGAATCTACGTCACTTACCGAGTCGGTGTCGAGCGTACATAATTCATTCAAAACTGCCCATGTTTTTCCATATGTGCCGTAAGAGGCTACTAAGGGACAAACCAGAGAATGATCAGCAGCGTTCTCTGTGCATTTGTAACAACCAAACTGGGATCGCCAACCCGCCTGCAAAGCACTCCCACAGCCCCTAGTGCCTGGCAGCCTGCCTTACCTCGACTACGGTAGCGGTCTAGGTTACGGTATGGCAAAGGGTGCAAAGAATCCCGGACGAGATCCGGCTACCCCAACAAATACCGACGACAGGACCTGGCAACAAGTACAACACGCGCACACTCCGGACTCCGGACCGACGATAAGATGACCGAACTCGAAGAGGAATTGAGCAGTTTACGATGGTGTATTCGGGGAGGACTCGATAAAAATCCCAAGTCTGCTTAAGTCTTATTCTTCAAGACCCATCGTATAGATAGGAAAAAAACTCTCTGATCTTACTCTCAAGCTCATGAAGGAGAGGCGTTAGATGATCCTGCAGTCTTCAGACGATGCTTTGAAATACCTCAAAGGATCTCAATGATTTCACATATTGTCCAGTGTGTAGACAGTTGAGAAACAAAACTACACCAATTTTATTCCACTAGGAATCAATTTGCGAATAATATTAACAGCCGCTGAATTTTACTCGAACAAAACCCGCCAAAAACGCCGCAAACCTGGTGGTCTTTTTTTTTTGTTCGCCCTTTTCGGGCAGGCTAAGGTCTTGGACCATACCGCCTCGTCTTCAGTGCAATTTTAACATTCTTTAGTATGCATTAGAATACGGGTGTAACAGATTCTAATGGTTTTTGGAGTATTTGGCAGCAAATTGTATCGAGTCAGCCTTCCTAGTAAGCTTTGCGGAGGTAGTCAATACTACAATAAAATTCTCCGCTCCACTATCCTGAGATCGCTTCTGTCAATGATTTCACATATTGTCCAGTTGCGAAGACAGTTGAGACACAAAACTACACCAATTTTATATCACAATATCCACTAGGAATCAATTTGCAAATAATATTAACAGCCGCTGAACTTCACTCGAAAAAATCCCGCTAAAAACTCCAACCTGGTGGTCTTACATTTAGTATTACCAGGCCCAAACATTTAAAAGTACTACTCTTACTCAGTATTAATGTTTTTTTTTTTTTAAATACAATGAATTGATTAATTATAGGAACTGTAAAAATATTTAAATACGTTTCAAAGTTTCATAGACTTTGAAACGTATTTAAATAATTTTTTTATTCGTTCATTTTGGTATAACATAAAAATGAAAAATATAAAATTTTCTACCATCTCTACCAAACCCAATGATTAGTTGAGCTGGCAAGATGTCAGACAAGGACACACTACCCTACCAGCGGGCACCCTCTCGCTCAGGACCGCTTTTGGTTAGCTACCGCTTATAAGGGAATAGCTAACCTAGGCGTATGATAATAGATTTCATTTTAGCTAAACAAAAATTTTTGGTGCACAGTCTAGTAGTAAGAAATACGTATAAGGTCTTTGACTTTATCACAGACACAGATAATATAATACTAGCATACAGATGCCTCATCCCATGCAAAGAAACCGTGCCGACGTAACTGGCGTTTTTCATCTGATTATACCGTTTTTTTTTTTAAATCGATCTCGTTCGGTTTTGTTCCACGGCGATAGATAGATCGCCATCTATATTCGTGGAACGGAACCGAATGCGATCGATGTACAAAAAAATTCAGTACAGAACGTCGGCACGGTTTCTTTGTATGGGATGAGACACCACTGACTTTATCTAGTAGGTACCTATGCGGCACAGGGTGGAAAATGCCGAAACTTCCATTGAAAAGGGAGTATCTCGAGACAACACTCGTCTGGTAGGAAGATATTCCCTTTTCCCAACTGCCTAATGGTTGTTGTCGGGCTGACGTAATGTTCAAATCGCGCGGACAACTTTGATTGCTCGATCTAAGTAGAATTTATTTGACGTCTGGTCTTTTTTTAGGTAGTTCGTATAAGGCGCCTACTTAAACATGTAAGATGTTCATTTCATACGAGTATGTCACAATTTACCTTTTGGTGCAAATTGGGCTGATTAAGTTTGTCTCCAATTAAGGCTCCCATTCGGCCCATTCAACGATCAATCGCTAACTCTTGATGAAAATCATTGTTTTTGACCACAGAATGTACCTTCAGAGAGATTTTATCAAAAGCTTCTTTTTTTATTTTCAGTCATTGAACTATCTCCACTGAAGTACAACAGCAAGTTAATGAACAGCATCTGGGGCCTGTACAACCGATACTCCCCGCATAACGTGAAGAAGATCAACGATGCTCACCCCTCCACTGCGGAGTTGCAGCAGTAAGTACCTTGTAGTACCTTCCTCAAATAACGTAAGGCGTGCCATAATCTAGAAGCATCTATACATGCTTCTTTAAATACCTAAATCTGGCCTGTTTATCTCGAAGAAGTATGCAGGGGTGTATACTCGGGTCGCGGATAAATTTGAAAGAGAGTTACCGCGGCCCTGGCACAAGCAACTGAAGGAACACGGGTGGGTTTTAGTCATAAAAAGTCTGACAAGCCCTCCCGCTTCACCCAGAGCGGAAGAAGTCATTGGATGATTTCCCACCCAAAACGAAAAAAAAGGCGGTGTATACACGCAATACATATATGGCCCATGAACCTAATCAAAGGCGAGTCTGTTAGCATTCTTACCAACTAATGAGATCGCCTTCAGCCAAACTACGACTTAATTAAATGTGCCAAACTATACCTACCTGCTTAGACCATTGAAATCGAAAAGTCTTGATTGCTTTAAGCTTTGCCGCAAGTGAGCGCCGAGTGGTCGTCACTTGTCAACGCAAAACCATTTTGAGAGAGTTTTGTACTAAAAGCAAAACATTAATGAAAGGTGATTTCGCGATGTCTTTACGAAGATTTCATTTTCCTTATGTTCATAAGGGCGCGGTCCCATCGATCGTTTACTCTACTGTCTTGAATTGCAGTGCTCTCAGCTCTTCTTGTGCTACAAAACTAGCATACACATAAAACATGGCATACCTACCTACATACACAACTGAATGGGTCCGCGCCGTGTACGTTACGCCAACAGGAAAGTGGCTCCTAGAGTGGCACGCACAAATTTTTTATGTGGTGCACATTCACAGCAGATTACGTACTAATTATACGTTCCACTCATATCACTCTAGGAGCCACTTTCCTGTTGGGGTAACGGACACGACCGCGCCCTGACATTTTCGTAAAAATTTAACAGTGAGCATTTTCACTATCCAAAAATCAATCAAATGCAAAATCTTCAAAATTAACTATTGATTTTTCATTTCAGATCGACTGCCAACTCCAATAAAAACGAATCCATGATCAATTTGCCTTCAGCCAAGCTCGACAATGTTTGGGCTGCTATAAACGTCTCAAAACACTAATAAAATGTGTAATCATTTGAACAAAATGTTGTTTTAACAACTAAAAATATTTAGTTACTCAATAAGTATATTTGTTCTGTTACATTATAGCTCAAATACATGGTTTTCATATAACATTGATACTTTTATTCCCATCTGTATTTTTTGTATGTTGAAAAATATGTTGCGTAAGGCTTTTAGAATTATAACCCTTAGGACCAAGACACATTTGATACATAGTCGAGTGAAAACCTTAAAATCGACTCTACGCTTATACTTATTATTCTGCATCAATATGTTGCTGCCCCTGGTTATTGTTTGTATATTTTTATGTGTTGTAACTGTTTTCTTCGTTGTATTTTGTGTTGTTTATTGTCTGTATTGTTTTTTGTATATCTTATTCTATGTTTTTGTAAGTGTACCTATGGACAGAAAGTCTGAAATAAACGTTAATTTAATTTAGTATGCCTTGAACCGTAGGTACCAGATCACTGATACCTAAACTGAAAGGAGAAGTACTCTACCCTTTTACCATTTCAGAATTTTTGGCCAATTGTAGTCTGTGGTGACAGCACAGGCGATGACTCGACCTGTCTTTTGGACCTTTTTCTCACCGAGCCGACGCTCACTTGGTCTTTTCAACGCTCCTACGTGATACTGGCTCTTAAAAACCTCCCCAAAAACATAAGCCAGTGCCGTTGTTCAGAATTTTTCTAACTAGGAACCGAAACTATCTCTCCGCTTAAAAGAACGCGTAGGACGTTTGTGCACTACACGGAATTTCACTGTCCGGATGTGAATTCCACTCACTTAACGACTGAAATGCTTTGTAATAGGTCGTTATTTTTAATACTTTATCTTGGGAGCGTTTAGTTTACAAACATGTAAACTCACATATACAAACACCCAGATCCGGCATAACTATCTGTAGGCCATCCACATATTTGTTTTGTTCCGTGCGGGAATCGAACCCGCGATACGCAGCGCAGCAGCAGATCTACGGAACACGCACTGTGGTTTTCAGCCGCGCGTTTTATTTTTCTTACGGGTTTTAATCCGCGTAGGTACTGAATCATAACTAAGACGCACAGCAGATCAAATTCCCCGCGATTTTGTCTGTTTCTACCGGTTCATAGACCACAAAATATTCGCGCGTATGGACCTTCTTTCATATCTATGCAGCTGCTATGGTATGAACCTAGATGAAAAAGCATTGCTCCATGTGCACAGGAAATAAGGTTTCATAAAATAAATAAATTGTTACATAATAACTTTTCTAATAACTTTATTAAAACATTTTTGTTGTAACAATACGAATAGGTACCTTTGCTAGGTACTTTAATACATTCTCCTTTACCTACATTGTTATATATTATCACAGACAAACTAAAATAATCTAAATATACGAAGTTTCTACACAGAAATCACTTTTCTAAGGGCCGATTTGACCAATGATACTAATCGCGATTAGTTCAACTAAACCCAGTTTACGCAAATACAACGTTCTGATTGGTAGTTTCTCAGTGGTCTCAACCAATCAGAATGCTGTAATTGCATAAACTGAGTTTAGTTGCCACTTGCCACAGTGTCTCAAGATAAAAGTCTTTGACCAGTGTGTGTTGCCAGTGATGACCTATGGCTCCGCGCGGCCCGTGCAGCGCGTGCTCCAGCAAGGCGGCGGCGCAGCACCTTGTCGGGCGGCGCCAGCTCGCGCAGGCGGCGCAGCGCCGGCGCGGGCTCGGCGTCCCTGGCGCTTTCGGAGACATGGTTGCTTATAATGGGCCTCATCAGGAAGCTTACAGTCACTCAAAGGGCAATGGAGAGGGCCGAATGCTCGGCGTTTCCTTGCGTGATCGAATCAGAAATGTAGAGATCCGTAAGAGAACCAAGGTTACCGACATAGCCCGAAGGATTGCCAAACTTAAGTGGCAGTGGGCAGGACATTGCTCGCAGATCGGATGGCCGATGGGGCATCGACCGCGAACCGGAAGACGTTGCTTTGGAAGGCCTCCCACCAGGTGGACCGATGAACTAGTAAAGGTTGCGGGGATGCGCTGGTTGCGAGACGCACGGGATCGGTCAATGTGGCGACGCTTGGGGGAGGCCTATGTCCAGCAGTGGTCGTCTTTCGGCTGATATGATGATGAGTTTAGTTGAACTAATCGCGATTAATATAATTGGTGCAATCGGCCCTAACTAGGTACCTACGGAACTCAAATCAAGCAACAATAATTCAAAGCTAAAAAGCCGAATAATGACAATAAATAAATAAGCCAAATTACAAGAATAATTGAACAAACCTGACCGAACATGTTTTATGCAACATTATTCTTCTAAAACAAATCAAAAAAATGAATTCTACTTATTCTACAGTTACAAATTGACACAAGTAATATAACTAAACACAAGAGACTAGACAACTCTTCTTATAATCATAGCCATTGCAAATGGCAAACTAGAAGTACATCAGTGAATAAATTACTAATTTAAGCTGGTCCAAAGGGACACTGCAAAAGTTAAAAATTGCTTGGACAAGCTTAACTCAAGTTAATAAAACAGTAGAACCTCTAACGAAAATACAATATTGTCTGTTGGTTATCAATAGATACGCTTTCAATTTTATACAAATGATTTTAAAGGAAATGCCTAATCCATTGCATCATGTTTTTTTTTAAATCATTTTCTGTACAACCAAAATAATGCTATGAATGTTGAAGAATTATAGACATGGATTTAAAAAAAAACTAAAAAAAATTGAAATAATAATAGCTATTATCAAAAATTTGTTTGTTTGGTGAAGGTTTTTGTGGAAGTACCTATATAATGTTGTTAAATTACATTTATGAAACTCATTTATTTACATGTTTAAAAAACAGAATTTGTAACTTACTGCTCTAATCTATTTTTATTGAAAAACTAGCACCACATGAACAGCCTAATTCAGCATTGGGATTCTGCGTTATTCTAAATGCAGATCTAATTAATTCAGTCTGATAGTCCACAGTAGAACCTTTAATGTAATCCAAGGAGGTCTCATCTATAACCACTTTTACACCATCTTTTTCAAATATTCTGAAACAAATAAAGATAAATTAAATACAGAGTGTGCACATATACATGTCCTAGTAGCAACTTAATAAGTCGATATAAACATGTCTCGTTTCAAAGTGCACCCACTAGTGCACTCCAGAGTCTGACCAATATTTGTTAACTAATTCATATTTATTAGAATACAAACCCAAACTTGGAGGGACAAAGCAAAGCAGATGATGATTTAAATACCAGAATAATCAATAATGGTCACTGAGTTGACTTATGGATAGTACTTAGACCCACAAAATTATTTCAAGGGCTTATAGATTAGGTGTTTTCCAGTATTATTTATGTGAAGTAAAAACATAACATTACATAAGATTTATGTATTTTAAGTAATCTATATTAACTGATGCTTGAATCTATACTGCTCGCCAAACTTCTGGGCCGCCCTGAACTTGGCATTCCAAAGTGCAAGGCACGAAATGGTGCTGTTTTTGTATGAGATTTACTACTGGGCCAGCCATTGTATCCATCTACAGGGCGGCCAAGAAGTTTGGCGAGAACTATACTTAAAAATTAATTCATCAGGATGCAATACACAGGCTAAATTGCTACTAATTCTAATGTGGCAAAGATGAGTACGAAGAAAGGGATTGTGAAAATTCAATTTCTGAAGAGCTGAAATAGGGGAATTAATGTTGAACTGAAGGGAAATCATATCAGCTAGTCATATTATTTAATTGATATACATACTTGTCATCATCAGCTAATTTCGTATCCAAATCAAATTTGTACTGGAATCCAGAGCATCCACCACTTTCCACACACACTCTTAGGAAATTGTCATCATTGCCACATAATTGCTTCAATTTTTGTACGCAATTGTCACTTATGGATATTCCCTCGGTTGAAACAGGTGCTACTGCCTTCTGCGTTGCATAAAAGCTATTGCCTAGTCTGCAATAATTATGATATCCAAATCTAAAAACCTGTCTAGGTTTTAAAAACATTTTGCTGGTAATCTATTATATGTTAACACCGATTTTTATTAGTGACAATATGGATAAAACACCACTTTTAGATTTTGCAATCTGTTATAAGTACGAACCACCAAGGTTTTTGGAAAATGAGAAAAAACAAAATAGAAAATTCTCGCTCTCGAATCTCTATCAAACTTATGCAGCGTTCCGAGACACGTCAAAATCGATTATAGCATTTGGAGCATTCAAGATATAGACTATGATTGGTAGAAGGGCTTTTGACGCGCTACTAACGATTTTGACGTGAATCGGAATCGGAACGCGGCGATAGCTAATCTCAAAGTCAAATCTGTCTATCTGACAGTGAAATTAGCTGGACTATTAGGCTTGAAAATTAAATCGGTATTACATTTTGATAACATAATCGAAATGAACATCGATTTATCAAAATGGTTTTTCCTTTCAATTTATTATCTTATATTATGTGTCGACACCCTTGCACCATCCCATCTTCATTACACCTCGGTAGATGCACAAAATCTAAAACAGCGCTATTAAAACAACCTTTGGGCCGTTTGGGGTTGAATTTTATATTCATATTTTGATGGTATCGTACGTAGAGACGAAGTTGCTGCAGTAGCCCACAGCACAGCTCACCGTGCTAAGAAGATGGGATGGCACAAGGTTGTCGACACATAATATAAGATATAAGAACTGGCTTAAATCGGTGAAGGAAAAGATCGTTGGGAAACCGGCATGTCCTAGAACCAAGAAATTCGAAGGTATGTGACATCTTTACCAATACCAACCCACATTGGGCCCGCGTGGTGGATTACGGCCCATTCCCTCTCACAGGGAGCAGGCCTGCGTCCCAGCAGTGGGAACATTAAAAGGCTGATGATGATGATAATGACTGACTTAAATTCGTTTCGTTTTTTGATAAACCCATTACCATCGGGCGAGCGAGGTCGTGGTAAGGGAATAAAATAGCATCTCTCTGTAAGATTCTAGTTAATTTAGATCAATTATTTTTTATTTAGCTTGTACATCCCCATGCTGAGCGAGGGCAAGTTTGACTTTGTTTGTTACTGTCAATGTCACAGTCAACTGTAAAATTTTCACTTTCTTATTTTAATTATAGGTATTAGGGTTTGGATCTAAGTCCTTTATGGATACTTCCCAGCAGAGTGAATCCACGACGCTGAAAAATCGCGGAAGAAAGGTATTAAGATAAGCGCCCAGTAATACGCGTTCTAGTAAAACTTCGATTGCAGCGCTCGCTACAATTACGTTGGGGTTTGACCCCGACGTACGAGTCTGGAATTGAAGCATCGTAAAGTTCAATCTAAGCACACTCTCTGACATTTTCTCTGTTTGTCGGGGCAATCACAATTGGCACTTTCTTTTATCGGACGGTTCTATTTAGCTTGACCTGTTTTTTGATGAGCTGTTTAAAAAGATATTCTATTTAGCTTGACCTGTTTTTTGATGAGCTGTTTAAAAAGATATAACAGTTATACCACGTTTAGTTCGTAAAAAAAAAGTTAAATCAAAAAATCAAAAAACCCGACTGCTTCAAAAGCGAACTAAAAAGTCGTAAACAAGAAAAAAAACATGCTGTGCAGTCGGAGGATACATACGCACGAGCTGGCTGACCAAAACCAGATGTATCCTCCTCCTGCACAGCATGATTTTTTCCTTGTTTACGACTTTTTAGTTCACTTTTGAAGCAGTCGGGTTTTTTTATTTAACTTTTTTTATTTATAACTTTTTAGTTAAGTTTTTTTCGAATTAGATTCATTTTAAGTGTTATATATTTTTGAAATCACCTCTTAAAACCCTTTATTTTGATACCCCACACGATGGGTTTGGAAGAAAAAATAAATTTGGGCCCTTAGAATATGGCGCCCAAAATCCGCCATTTTTCTATTAACCAATTTGAATGTAGCCTATGACACTCGCAGGATTAAGACGAATCGATTGACGTATGAATCATCAAAATCGGCCAACGCGTTTGGTCTCTGGAACGCCACATAGGAACAAACATACATACATACATACATATATACATACATACTATAGACTGATAAACACATTACCCTCCTTCGGCAGTCGGGTAAAAAAACTCAAGCTCGTCAAACTTTATAGTGGCGTAAGCATGCTTATTTGTATTATTTTCTATGTTTGAAAAAGAGATATCCCAGGGAGGGTCGTAGGAAACATATAAATAGGTATTAGGGGAATTTTTTGAAGATAATTAATTGCATGTTCTGCCATTTTTGTCTGACCTATTTTACGATAACACTTACCGTTTACGAGAAAAATACCGCCACTGACGCTGCAAATAGCGTGACCACCTACTGGTACCAAAATACCTATCAAAAGAGTTTTCCATCGACTCGAAAAGAAGAAGAACAGAACAGAAAAAAAAACCTACATAAATAAGTTTTTAGCCCACGTGGGATCAACGGGTTTTTTTTTAATTGTGTACTACCTGATACTGAGATCTCTACCAATTTCAGGTCTATACCTAATTAGGGTTCCGTAATCAAATGGTAAAAAGTGGACCTATTATACTAAGACTCCGCGGTCCGTCTGTCTGTCCGTCTGTCACCAGGCTGTATCTCATGAACCGTGATACTAGACATTTGTAATTTTCACAGGTGATGTATTTCTGTTGCCGCTATAACAACAGATACTAAAAATAGAATATAATAAACATTTAAGTGGCGCTCCCATACAACAAACGTGATTTTTTTGCCGTTCTTTGCGATAATGGTACGGAACCCTTCGTGCGCGAGTCTGACTCGCACTTGGCTGGTTTTTATTATCTATTTTGACCCGCAGCCTTATTGCATAATGAACTCGGTATTGCAAAGAGCAAAGAGTATGTAAAATCGACCAATGACAAGGCGAGATGAGAGACGCGATGTGGATTTCCGGCTATGTGATTGGTCGATTATTCATACTATTTGCCCTTTGCCTTGCCGAATTCACTTACGCAATAAGGCTGGATTAAATCTGCCGTGGCAGGGCAGTAACTTCAAAGGAGATGTTCGATTTTGGGCCATCACTATGTACAGTACATAGATAAATAGGAAAAAAATAGAGGAATTCCATAAAAATACTAACAAAATAATTTGAAGACAGTACAGGAGTAACAAAAATGATAATTTATAGTTTTTTATTAAGATAACCCTATTTTTAGGGCAGCCATGACAGTTGTGTTTGACATGACGTCTGACGACTTTGACAGTTTTAAGAAGTGACTTCTTTGAGTCTTACTTTGCTTTGACTTGGAATTGAATATGTTTCGGAGTTTTTAGGGATTGTTTTACTACTACGGACTTAATTGATTGCTTCTCTATTGCAATTGAACTAGTGTTGTTTTTTATGACGCAGATATTCCGATGACACGTCAAACAAATGTCATGGTCAAAATGACATTCTGCGCATACTGTCATTGTCAAAATGTCATTCTTCGCATACTGTCATTGTCAAAATGACATTTTTCGCCTACAGCTGATCTGACTCGCCATGTATTGTAAATTGTGTTGCTCTACTTGACAAAGATAATTTGAGTTTACATTGAAACGAAGTGAAAATAAAGAAAATTAACAATAAAAAAAAATTACTATAACAGCAATTTTTACTTAAAGTGTACATAGAGCTGGCCCAGGCTCCATACATTTCTGGAAAATCTCCTTTGAACCAAAATTTAAAAATGTTATACCTACTTATTAGGTTAATTTATTATCAAAAAACCTACTTGTTTCCCTACTTACTTACAATTGAAACGATGAGAATCGAACATAATACAGTCTGTTTACAGTTATTTTACCTCTGATTTTGCGGCACAGTGATCCTTATTCATATTAGCCTTCTTTTTTTTTTAGCGTGGTCCCTCCACGGCATAGAGCAACACGGACCACCGGCGGACCGGACCGCCGGTGGTCCGTGTTGCTCTATGCTCCACGGTCGCTGTTTCGTTGCTGTCAGAGGACAAGTAACAGTGAACGCACTGTAGCCTTTTTACCCGACTGCCGAAGGAGGGTAATGTGTTTATCAGTCTATGTATGTATGTATGTTTGTTCCTATATGGCGTTCCAGAGACCAAACGCGTTGGCCGATTTTGATGATTCATACGTCAATCGATTCGTAATGGCGGATATTGGGTGCCATATTGTCGGGACCCAAATTTTTTTTTTCTTCCAAAGCCATCGTGTGGGGTATCCAAATGAAGGGTTTTAAGAAGTGATTTCAAAAATATAAAACACTTATATGTTTAAATGTATCTAATTCGAAAAAAATACTAACTAAAAAGTTATAAATAAAAACAACTTAATTCAAAAAATCAAAAAACCCGACTGCTTCAAAAGCGAAATAAAAAGTCGTAAACAAGGAAAAATCATGTTGTGCAGGCGAGGATACACCAGATTTTGGACAGCCAGCCCGCGCATATGTATCCTCCGGCACAGCATGATTTTTTCCTTGTTTACGACTTTTTAGTTCGCTTTTGAAGCAGTCGGGTTTTTAGATTTTTTGAAATAAGTTTTTTTTATCACATTTTCACTAAATATTGGAGTGGGTTTAACTGAACGCGACATTTGCCCAACATCGCCTTTTCTGACTTGCTGCCCTCTTGATTACCACGGTAGAAATGTCCTTAGGAAGAAGACTTATATTATATCTTATCCGCAACTGAAGGGTTGAAAATGTAAACGGTATATGTTCAAAAACACGGATCAAAAATGCATGTCGAGTGACAGGCTCGTCTATTAGCAGTGTCCCGGCCATTGCCATGCTACGCTGAAAGTATTAAGGTGTAAATGATATAAAAATAAACCTAAGAGAGTGCTCTTCTCCTTCACAACTTCTAGTAGTTAACAAAACATAAGCATTCTTCTTTTTTTGTGTTGTTGAATTTTAAGAAAAATAAAAGCTTGTAATAAATAGATTCATTCATTCATTTATTAGTGTTCCGTACCCAAAGGATAAAACTGGAACCCTATTACTGAGACTCCGCGTTCCGTCTGTCTGTCTGTCTGTCTGTCACCAGGCTGTATCTCATGAACCGTGATAGCTGGACAGTTGAAATTTTCACAGATGATGTAGTTCTGTTGCCGCTATAATAACAAATACTAAAAACAGAATAAAATACATATTTAAGTGGGGCTCTCATACAACATACGTGATTTTTGTGCCGTTTTTTTGTTTTGCAATAATGGTACGGAACCCTTCGTGCACGAGTCCGACTCGCACTTGGCCGGTTTTTTATTCACAAAAAATTTACATTGTTTGTTAAAGATCACTTTAACTAAATCTGACACTCCTTAGTCGATACAAAAATCTGCCGAAACGAAAATCTGTCTAAACGGAAACATCCTATTTAGATTTAGGTACAGGTAAGGAGTGAAATCCCCTGACGGAGTCTGTGTTTCCCGTTAGCTACAACTACCTACATAAAAAACCGGCCAAGTGCGAGTCGGACTCGCGCACCAAGGGTTCCGTATCATTATTGCAAAAAAACTGAAAAAAAAAACGTTTGTTGTATGGGAGCCCCATTTAAATATTTATTTTATTCTGTTTTTATTATTTGTTGTTATAGCGGCAACAGAAATACCTACATCATCTATGATAATTTCAGTCTAGCTATCACGGTTCATGAGATACAGCCTGGTGAAAGACAGACGGACAGTGGAGTCTTAGTTAGGTTCCCGTTTTTACCCTTTGGGTACGGAACCCTAAAAAGTACTCTGTGGCTACAACCTCGGGGCCTTTAAGTCAAGCGCGATCCTACCAATAAGAAAAAATATTTTGCCCAATATTTCGCCAGTTCCACGGCATTGAACTTAGTACTGAACTTGATCTAAGCTTCTTAATTTTATGCCAAGGCCTATGTTTTCTAAGAGGCATTACAGAATTTCATCTATTTTAGTGACTGCGGCATTATGCAGATGCCTTCGGTAAAAAGCCCTACCTACTGGCGACCCGCCTATGGTTCACACGGGTACAATGCAATACAATGTACTAAATATGGCAAAATTTCAAAACAAATAAGATATCTGTGTTTGTGTCTGTGTTTATTCTATGTAAGTAGAATACTTATATATGTAGGTAAACAGTCAGACGAAAGATGGGGATTCACTCATGTTGTGAAGCATTCAAAAAAGACTATAGCGCAAATACCCTAACACTCAAATGCACCAGGGCCCCAGATCAGCAAGTTACGCCACTGTTGCTATTCTTCGGACCCCTCGTTCATAATATTTATGTCGGCGTAAGATACTGAATTTACGAAAATTTACGAAACAATGATACAATAGTTTACTATTGTATCAGACAGAGTAGTGTTTCTGGGATCAGTTTGTTTGAACGCGCTAATCTCAGGCCCTACTGGTTGGCATTGAAAAAATATTTTTGTGGTGAGTAGTCCATTGATCGAGGAAGGTTATATATATGCTATATAACATCACGCTACGACCAATAGGAGCGGAGCATCAATGAAAAATGTTCTAAAAACGGGGAAAACTTATTCTTTTTGAGAGCTTCCGTTGCGTGCGCTGCGTAAACGGTTAAAGTTATGCAACAATCATGTATGTAGGGTAGGTAGGGTAGGGTAGGTTAGCCAGTTCACGGGAGCGAAGCCGCGTGGGACAGCTAGTTTATTATATATATACCTACCTACATAAAAACAATGCAAGTTAAATAAAAGTTTTTAATAATTAAAAGGATTTTTAATACAGTTTAACTCGTACTATTTTAACAAGTTGACTGTAGGAACTAAAATACACACGTTTCAAATATGAAGAAGCCCTATGCCGCGTCATATTGTTACGTCCTACTTGTCAAACCAAGCGATTTAGGTAGGGTGAGCAAAAAAGTTATATTTGAACTAATAAAATTTAAGAACGGTTTACAATTTTATTGTAAACTATGTTTTAAACTTTTGTATGTTAATGTTGTATGACAAAATGTGTCCTGCACTAAAAATGGTACTTACATCATCAAATAAATCAATAAATAAAAAAAATATGCAAAAACAACGATGAACGAAAATAGAATAATCGGTGTCTAAAACTTCAACTCCACTCAACCTAGAGTAAAGTACGTAAACGTTTAGGTATTTGTATTTGCATAGATCTGGCATAGATTGTAGGTACAGTATATAAGATGTGGCAGTTAAAATATGGGTGATCCTTGTACAAACCCCTATTCTACCATAAATTTGCTAACATTATTCAAAGTATGCAATGTTTTTGATATAACAATAGTCGGCATGGTGCATTCATATAACAAAATAATAATTTAAATGTCTACAATATACATAATAGGAATGGAATTCATAAATTGAAACAATGCTATAATTAGTTAATAATGTAAAATTAAATTATAATCAAGTTAATGAGTGCAAAATAATATATCAGTGTCATTATGAAAGTCATTTACGGAATATAGTGCCTTTTTTAATTATGTTAGGTATTTTATTATGGGAAATTATATGTGCGGCAACAAAAGTTTTCTTTAGCACCTGCAACCTAGCGTCTTTTTTTATATGTGGGCGACGAGTTAATAGAACAGCTTCAATTATATTAATTCATCATCTTTACTACTCCAACAGAATATCAAAAAACCAGCGTCAATTTACGAGCGTAAATTAATATGACTCCGAGCTACCGATAAATATATTTACTTCTGATTTGATAACTCAGCGACTAATGTTGTAAGTGAGCTACTTTATATATTTTAGAGATTCAACATCTGTCTGCTAATAAAATCAAATTCCAGCCTCAAAATTAGCAATCAAAGTTTTTCATTCAACAACTAAATTAATAAATCATATTCTTTTTTCGTGAAAGTTTGCAACACACAAATTATTCAATTAAATATAAAATAAATGTGAATTAGTCCAAGAGCGAGCGAAGCGAGCTCGGGAGCTTAGGGCACCCCGACACGGATAGGTTAGGTTCGAAGGCATCTCCTTCATGTTAGGTTACTTTAGACCCTGCAGACAGAAATAGGAGCCCTGCGCAGCGGGGCTCCGTCGACTTTGTTTCGTTTCCCCCCCTCCCTTAAAACTTAAATATTTTGTTGCACTCGAAGAATTATTAGATTTACTTTTAGTTAACAGATAGTTATTCAGTAAAACAGTTAAGCTTTAAAGATCTAGCAGTATAGTATAATTCATTTATTTGATGAGCAAATTTAGTGTGCAATTCAGTATTTTTGGTAGTAATTTCGAATATTTTGATTGAAAAAAGGGGAATTACAGTTAAAGTATTAAATACCACCCTATTTTTTGTATGTTCATTTGGGTAGGTATAATAGTCAATTACTTATGGTAACATTATAAATAGATAGGCGAATACATGAAATTATAGCTTTTATTGACCATTATTTGATGACAATAATAAGGAAATTTTATGTTCAAATATAGTAGATTCACTCATCAATTACTTATGCTAAAGTATAAAAATAAAGGTGACTCTATGAAATTAGAGTACGTTGATATTATTTTATAGATGAAGTTGATACACTTATTAGAAGCTAGCAATGAGTAGACATATCACAAATTTAGTTGCTTAAGAATTATCACCATGTTGCGTCATATTAACAGTAGCTTGTTTTACAATATATGGTCGCTTATAAACCATTTATTAGACGCTAAAAGTTTGTCGCTGACCTATTAATTAATTAGACAACTAAATATATTTGCAGACGAGAATGACATTTTAAAGAAGCTGCCTTAATTAGCACCCTTTTATTATATATTACTAGCTGACCCTCGGTGCTTCGCTCCCGTCAATTGGCTACCTACCTACCTACCTACCCTACCTACCCTACTTACTCTACCCTACCTACCCTACCCTACCCAACCCTACCTACCTTACCCTACCTAATCATGTAGTTCACAATTTTTATGTATCATCAATAGTTTTCTCAGCGCACGCCAAAGAATTAATTTTATATGCAACATTTTGCTACTTTGGGTTACATTACTGCAATTTTCATAAGAATCTCTTTTTAAGGATTTTTTTGAAAGAATTTTCAAAATCGGTTCAGTAGATCCAGAGATCACCCCCTACAACGTCACAAACTCACAATTCACAAACTTTACCTGTTTATATAATGGCCCAATCTATACTAATATGTATAGATTGGGCCATACTAATAACACTTTATTTATCTTTAAATCAGTATAACAACTCTCAACATGTATTAGATATTTATACTGACTTCATAAATTTCTCTTTCTATCTTTTGACACTGCAGTGAAAAGGTAAATGTTACATTTAACGAAAATAGCGACTTCTAAAATGTACGTAGCCGGGGAAGTTTATATTTTAAGGTACTACTAACCAGCACTTTCATATCAAGCATTACCCTTAGGGTGCCTTTCCACCAGAGATATGCTATGCAGCTATGCTGCGAGAATGTAAAAGCTAAGCTACGAAACTATGTGACCGTTTCCACTGATGCCAAGCTATGTAGCGTTGCGAGTAAGATGTGCTATGAAGATGCGCCGTCGCAAAGTAGATGCGCGAGGAAGATGCGTAGCTCGAGCTATGCGATTGTATGCGATGTATCGATAGTAGAGAAGCGGCGAGGGCGGCGCATCCATAGCACGCATCCTTCCATATAAAAAACATATCTTAGTTGAATTGCCACCATTGCTAAGCTATGTGCACCAATGAATATGATTGGTGGATATCAAACGCATCCATCCATAGCAACGCAGCATAGCACATCTCTGGTGTAAAAGCAGCCTTAAGAGGAAACGGGGGTGGTCTTTTCTCCATACAAACACTCTTGTCTGTTTTCTCTCTGGTTTATGAACTTAAAGCAATGATTTTTTACAGTAAAATAAATATCAACTTCTTCTATGTCCCTATGTTTTCCTTTTTGGTGATATATTATCCGTATAAGAACTAGAACCCTCTCAAAATGCTCAAAATTGTCTGTATTGAGTCGCTGTCTTCAGAGCCTTAGTGTACAAATTTGATAACGATTAATGAAAAAAGGAAAACATAGGGACATAGTAAATATCCTTCTTATTCAATTTATGAAATATCTTCTAAATCGGTCCAATATTGGAGGAGAAAACAGACGAGAGCCAAACCTCGAAATATGACTTTTTACTTAAGAAAATTTGTCGAATCTGCGGTTGTCCTTATCGCACGAATTTGTGGGCGGGGTTTGACGCAAGGGGTCTGCATAATACGTACACAGACGAAAAGGTGATGCGTAGTAGTTGAAAATAATATCGATATACTAGTGTTGTAAACAGTTATCGATAAACACATTTATATTGTTTGCATGTGCTGTTTAGTGGGAATTACAAATAGAAGTATTAAAAAGTAATGGATACAAAATAAAATTAAGTGCATGTCTTTATTTATTTATTTATTTATATATATACACTTTATTGTACACCATAACAAACAAGAAAAAGAAACTTAATACTAAAAATATACAATGGGCGGCCTTATCGCATACCGCGAAATGTTTATTACAAAAAGTTTTCAATACAAAACAGTAAATTATATATCGGATAGGTATCCGCAGTCTCTAGATCGTCTACTAGGTACATCAGCGAAATTAAACTTATTTCAACGTCAGCCGCACGGGTCAATCCACAGAACAGATAATAGAGGTTTTATCTGTTCTGTGGGTATGCTTGCCGTGGTTGTTCCGTGGATGGGTGACCATCTTTACATACCAAGACCCGTCCGTGTCTCGCCAAGCACGTTAAGCCGTTGGTCCCGGCTGTTATTTTCGGCTTTGACATCCTGAAAGTCTGACTCGTTTTACCAAGGGGTTTCATATTACCCAGTAACTGGTTGTGGAGGTCAGATAGGCAGTCGATCTATCAAAATACTGGTATTCAGCTGCATCTGACTCCAACGTAGATGGGAAAAGGCTAGGCAGACGTGCTTTCTCTCACTGGTTTATTCTTTGGTATCCGATCGTCAATGATTTCTGGTGAAAGGCTAATGCCTTAGGCTTGCCACTAATGTGGTAGAACTTTTCTATTAATGGTTCCATTTTTTGCCATAATGCATTGTCCCTCCATAAAAT
Organism: Orthosia gothica; assembly: GCA_949775005.1. Classification (NCBI taxonomy): domain Eukaryota; kingdom Metazoa; phylum Arthropoda; class Insecta; order Lepidoptera; family Noctuidae; genus Orthosia; species Orthosia gothica. The sequence goes on along the minus strand of OX459067.1, from coordinate 4,079,749 downwards.
AAAATAACAGAAATTTCGACGAGTTATGTGTAGTTGGCCTTGTACTTAGTAGAAGTAATTTTGATTCTGTTTTAATTGTAACATTTTGCCTTTAAACGTACATAAATCTATAACATCATCATCATCGTCATCATATCAGCCGAAAGACGTCCACTGCTGGTCACAGGCCTCCCCCAAACGTCACCACATTGATCGGTCCCGTGCGTCTCGCATCCAGTGGATCCCCGGAACCTTCACCAAGTCATCGGTCCACCTGGTGGGAGGCCTTCCAACGCAACGTCTTCCGATTCGCGGTCGCCACTCCAGAACCTTTCTGCCCTATTGGTCATACGTTCTGCGAGCAATGTGCCTTGCCCACTGCTACTTAAGTTTGGCAATTCTTCGGGCTATGTCGGTAACCCTGGTTCTCTTGCGGATCTCTACATTTCTGATTCGACCACGCAAGGAAACTCCATGCATAGCCCTCTCCATTGCCCTTTGGGTGACTGTAAGCTTTCTGATGAGGCCCATTGTAAGCGACCATGTCTCATAGCCATATGTCTGGCAACACACACTGGTCTGGTCACTGTGTCTCAAGTCTATACTTGTGACACTGTGGTAAGTTGGACGAGAATATACCGCAACTTCTCGAACACTGCCCAGCCAAGTCGAATTCGACGGTTGACCTCTTTCTCGAAGTTGGCCCTACCCAACTGGATCGTTTGTCCCAGGTAGACATAGTCGCCCACAACTTCGAGTGAAGAGTATCCGACTTTGATTGGAGTGAGTGTAAAATGGGCATTCAACATCACCTTGGTTTTGTCCATGTTCATCCTAAGACCCACTCTTTAGGTAGCTCTACTGAGGTCATCGAGCATTGTACTGAGGTCCTCCATGGTCTCCGCCATGACCACTATATCGTCGGCAAACTGAAGGTGATTGATGTATTCGCCATTGACATTTATGCCTAGCCCTTTCCAGTTCAGAAATCTGAAGACATCCTCCAGTGCAGCGGTGAACAGTTTCGGAGATATGACGTCTCCCTGTCTCACACCTCGCTGCAGAAGGACGGGTTCCGAGGTCTGATCCTGAAGTCGAACTGACATGGTGGCCTTTTTATACACACTTTTCAACACTTCGATGTACTGGTAGTCAATTTGGTACCGTTGGAGAGACTGCAGTACAGCCCAAGTGTCGATCAAATCGAAGGCTTTCTGGTATTCCACAAACGCTAAACAGAGAGGCAGGTTGTACTCTTCGGTCTTCTGTATAACCTGCCGCAGCGTATGTACCTATGTGGTCTACGGAGACGATTAGTGATGATCCTTGAAAACAGTTCTAAATCTATTTATTTTTGTTCAATTCCGTCTTCAGGTGACATTCTTGCAATTTCGTAAGGACAGTTTACCTCTATTATCGAGTCTTGACCTATCAGACCATCCAGGCTTGCCGCGAAAAAGGGTTTCTTTTCATCGATAAACATTCCACACTCTAATACCTGTAGGCCCGTGTGCTTGATAAATTGATCGATCGCTTTAGATTCAGTTTCCTTGCCATAATTGGTAGCCACAGTTCCTTTAAATTTGTTATATAATAACGTTTCTCAAATTTTGCGAACCAATGTTTTCGGTCGCATCTTACATATTCGCCCAACATTCGATGCCGTAAGCCTCTTTAGTCTTTCAATTTCCCATAAGCTATTATCGCTTTGGCCCCCACTATTTTCCTTTGAACATCCTTAGTTGAGAGCAATCTTTCAAGAAATATTTTTTCTTTTAATTTATATAAATCCAAAGGCATATCTTCTTCTATCTTCTTCCAACTCTAAGCGACCGTAGTTTTTAACAGGTTCTGTAGTTCTTTTTATTTTGCTCGTGCCGTCTTTGGGATATGTCAGTTTTCTTTTTCGGAAAATCTCTGTGATTTTTTTCGAACAAGAAATATTTTTTCTTTTAATTTATATAAATCCAAAGGCATATCTTCTTCTATCTTCTTCCAACTCTAAGCGACCGTAGTTTTTAACAGGTTCTGTGGTTTTTTTTTATTTTGCTCGTTCCGTCTTTGGGATATGTCAGTTTTCTTTTTCGGAAAATCTCTGTGATTTTTTTCGAACGCTGCTTTTGATCTATTTTTTTTTTATTTGCCCGGACTGCAGCCCTGTTTTATTTTTTGGATGCGTGAATGAATAGGCCTTCGATATTTCATGAAGTTACTGCTCCACTTGTCTGATATGATATGAGCCTGCAAAGTTAACTCTTTTTCCGCCAATAAATTTGGCAATTACATAATTAAATTGCTCCACAGTATTATTAGTCACGTCCAAAAAAAAAGATTTTCTGCATTTGCTGTTAAGAATAACAGATATTCTTGGATATCAGTCCACAATCCACAACAACAAAAGTTACGAGTGACTGGGGCGATTACAAGAAATGCGCGAGCCGCGGCCGGGAGCATTTCGGAGGCACGCACACACTGTCAACTTACTCACACATGGATAAGGCGGCCGGGCGCCACGCGCTCGCAGTTCGCAGAGCGACAGCGATAGTTTTTTCAAATACCTATTTTTCAAAAGTCTCTCCGCCCGTATTTCCTCTTAAGCAGTGGTTTTGGGCCTTGTACTACATCTGTCTCGTAGAGTACAGTTTCCCCAAAAGATTATGCCGTATCTTAAAGTGGACGCGACTACACCAAGTTATGCAACCACAGTGGAGATGATGTTGACATTTTTCGCTAGATTGTATAAGACAAAGACATACTTGGATAGGTACGCAATTTTTTTTATAAACCTCTTCTGCTTTAGGTTTCAATGTCAACTGACTATTTATCACTATACCTAAAAAATTTGCAAAGAACTAGCGTTTTGACGCCATCAATCGCCCAATCACATGCGAATTGAAAGACGCGATATGGATTTCCGTCTATGTGATTGGTCGACTTTTCATACTCTTTGCCATGCTGAATTCATTACGCAATAAGGCTGCTGGTCTATGATACAGTTATTGCATTCTATTGTTACATTTCATACTGACGTGCGTTGATAAAAATGCATTGTATTAGTTTTATGCAGGTTAAATAATAGATTATTTTCGTCAAGCCTATTTACAATGTCCCTAGGGGTATTATTTATGTCCTGTTCATATTTATTGAACTTGTCTGTACATTTGACTAGTGCGGGGCTGTCGTCAGCGAATAAGACCATTGGGTGTTCAATACGGTGTGGTAAGTCATTTATGTAAAGCAAGAACAAAAGTGAGCTAAGAACTCTACCCTGTACATCGCCTGTCGTACACCGTGTCTGATAATGATAACTCTTGCTTCGGATATGTATTTCTTCTTACGCCTAGTGCTTGTGCTCTTGTGTGTGTGCTTGTGCTAGCCTAGTGCTTGTGCTTCAAATTGGCACTTTATTATCGGCCGTAAATAGCAATATTTTATACCTTTGTTATATCCAAAGCTGTTTGTATTTTTTAATGATTGTATAATATCATTCTTATTACGTTTTGAGGAGGAGAATACTGGACGGAGAGTGGAGACATAAACATTGAAAGTGTGTTGCTTATATTGATGAGGTATTAGATTGTACCTGATCAATGAAGAATTTTAAATAAGTAACCCAGAAGGTATTGCATTATTATATTAAGACGGTACCCTGACCAAAAAATCGGCATGAGATATGAGCATTCCTATTGGTCTAGCGGCACTGGTGGCGCATGAATTACAGTAATGAATACGCCCAGATTTTAGAATAAAATCTTTATAAAATCGAATTACGGTCTTTTAAAAAAAAAAAATCTACAAAAATTTTCGTTATTAAATTGTCTATCCATTAGTGTTAGTACAAAAAATAATTAATAAACACTTTACGAGGAGATGCATAATATCAATAATATCAAATTATTTCTCATTTTTATGTTTTTTTGGATGGAGATTAGTGAAATATATACAACATTTAAAAAAAAAACTAAATCTACCATTTTAGAATCAATATTATGTAGAATTTTAATGTATTTTTATTAATTGATATTTCTTTTTAAATAACGAGTAGATAGCTCCTAAAAACCACTAAAAACGGCTTGCGCGGCGTTTTGCTCGGGGTACCGCCTTAATGAAGAATTTGTTAAATGCATTAGCAATACCTTCTGGGTTACTAATTATACGGTGTCCTGGGTTTTGTTTTTGTATATTGGCTCGACATTGTGTGTATTTTTAATTTATAATACTCCAGTAATCAAAAGCCTCGTTTTGATTACTGGAGGTGTTTATAAAATAAAATAATTATTTTGTGCTCTTTGGGCTGATTTTCATTTTCGTCTGAAGAGTCACGTCTGCATTTCCATAAAAATATGTCTCTGTCTTTTACTGCATACTCGTATACCACATGATACCGTTTTAATTTGATAGTGATTAACCTGTATGGAAATCACAGATCGTATAGCATACGAAGTGTTCCACAAAGTAATCATATACTGTATGTATTTATGCAAAGCAAGCAATTTAAAAGAAAATTCTGCTGTGTGACCGATGTAATTGAGCTGCAATAAATCAGTCTATATGTTATGTTTACACTGGTAAAAGTATATAAAATACTAAACATATGCTTCGTTTGCATCAGGGTTGATATGATTTAAATCACTTGATATAAATCAGTGATTTAAATCGCGATTAAAATCAAATGACTTTTTTTATAATTATCAATGATTTAAATCAATATTTTTTTACTGCGTTCAAATCAGCCAAAATGTGTCATGAGACTTCCCCCGACCACGGGGTCTCATTGCTAAGAGAGAATATTTGGTTCAAATAAATCTCACTAGATGGCGCGACATGTACACAAAAAACAATAAAATGTGTGTAAAATTAACATTTTCTGGAATTGAACATAAAAATTGTATGTTCTTGTTTAATCAACTCTCCTAAGTACAAAATTATGGAATATTGGGCTCTTAATTCACATTTCAAAGATTATTTGAACGGATAATTTAAAATTGTTCCCAGTAGATGGCGCATTTTTAAATTACTGAGGAATTCCACTCGATTGTTAAAATTTGCTTTGTAACGCTTTTAGTTGCAAAAAAAACTGTAAAAACGTGCAAAAAAATACTATAAAACGAACCTTCAATGTATTTAAAGAAAAAAATATTCACGAACCTAGTAAACCCTTTTACTTGCAAGCCGCTGCTAACACCATCTATTGCCGTGAAACGGGATCGAACGCGATTGATGTCCTTACAAAAATAAGAAGATTAAGCAGATGAAAAACGCTAGTTACGTCGGCACGGTTTCTTTGTATGGGATGAGGCATCTGTATGCTAGTATTATATTATCTGTGCCCCGACATAAACTACGGCGCGCACACACGTGCCTAATGCGGTTTGCCTACGCGGCGCCAGAATAAGTAGTACGATTTAATTTATGTTTTTTTTTTGTTAATTTTATTAATAAATATAATTTTAAATCAAACACATCAGTTTTTTTTTTTAAAGTCATGATATTTATCAATCCTGCTTTGCATCAGTAAGGTATCTATCCGATAAAGAAAGACACTGGAGATAGTTTTTGAACCTAGCAAAATGTTAGGTAGGAAGGTCGTGCAGCGCGCTTCCTAATGCGCCAAGAATGAATTCGACAGGTTCTATTTACCTTTACTTCCAGTTCCTGTGCAGTGAGATCGGATAAAGCTAAATCCTATATTTCACATTTAAATTTAAGTCAGCATCACTTTCTTTCTGGTAAGTCATCATCGCCATCATTATTTATACGCGAATAAGCTTTGTTTGCAAACTGTACTTTCCATGTAACAGTTGACAGTTCGAGGTCATTGTCGTGGACATTCTCATTTGAAACGCATATTCGCATAGTACACTGAGACGTCAGGTCCATGACTTAATTCACTTAATACATTGCGTTTTCAAACAAAAGGACCGCCTACCAAAGTGGCAACTGTTGCCGTGAATTTTTCCGAAAACCCCCATAGCAATATCTTAGGACTTACGAAGAGATAAGTATGTGAAAATAATTACCCTAAATAGAAATGGTTTTTTTTTCCTTTTGTCTGCCCACGGTTTGTGCATTTAGCCAATATAACGTTTTGCTTATTCAAAGAAAATAAATTTAGGGGAACGAAAACATATGTACCTAATCATTATTAAATACAACGGAATTTAGGATACGATGATTATATACAGGATCAGTATATTTTCAACGGTGATACCATAGTGAATAATAAGCAAATTATAACTAAATATTAGGTTCTCAAAGTAATGAACGAAACTACACGGAAACGAAATTACTTTTCTTTATATAAGCTAAGAATTATAAAAAACAGAAACACCCTATAAAACAGAAACATTCATAAACTGGCAACACAGATGTTTTGAACCCATTAGTTAGAGCGAGAGCGATATATGGAAAACTGAAAGAGATAGGCAGCCGACTGGGGTAAGCTGGCCAGCGGACCGCTGCATCAACACGTTTGTTCGAACTTTGTTTATTTTTATTTTACAAAGTGAACACTATAATGTTTGAAAATTGATTTTAGAGTATTTAATTATGAAACGTTCGGTAAAGTTACAGAACTTAGATAAAATAATGAACGATATTACAATCAAACCGAGAGATATTTGCAATATTAAATGCAGGATGATTTTTTTATAGTAAGGTTTGATTTAATTATAAAAACCAGGTAACTAGTAGAACCCTAAAATTATTGTTTCTGAATATCTGAATGTCATAAAAAGTTTAGAATAGTGCATTATTTCAATTAATTCACTGGGCACCCTACTCCACTTTGCGCGGCAGCGGTCAGAAGGCGGAGCTTATCGGCAAACTCGCGTCGAAGCTGGCTTCACTGTCAATTCGAGAGCCGCGAAGAGTACGCTCGCGTCTATTACGTGGTGTGTTTATAGTGAAGTGGATTTTGTGATGAGATTATCGAATGTCGTGAAGTGAAAGATAGTGTTGTTTTATCAAAAAGTGCAACTTGTGGGCTGTACAATGTTTATGGTTCACTTATAGTGAATAATCAAAATGTGTGAATCACGATTGTGTGCAAAATTGATTTATGCCACGTAGTGACGCGAACGGGTAATGATTCCTAATGTGGAGTTCGAAGCAAGATGGTTAGAGAGACTCGGCACCTGTGGGTTGGAAATTTACCCGATAACATTCGTGAAGATCGAATAAGGGAGCACTTCAAACGGTAATATTACTTTTACCTATTAATATCTAACTTTCAGAGACCACTGGCCTGTTAAAAAAATGAATTTGGTAATCCCAAGTCCCAAACTTTGTCAAGTTGATGAGTCTCGAAATATAATTAACTACTAGGTAGGTCTCTACGAACTTGCTGTAAGATGTGTGGGTGTTGGAATATAAACACTACTAACCAGTACAGTAGGTACCTATGTTTGTTTGGAATGTTTAACTCTTTTGTACCTACCTATTTTTTTAACTTTTGTAAAGAATTGTCTGCACCCAATTATTATTCATAAACATAGGATCACAGACGTTCGTAACTACATGTTAGGAAGTAGCAACTTCTGATGTAGAATTTCAAGTATTTTCTTATTAAGAAATTAACAGTCTCGGCTTAGTATATTTAAATAGTAGGCATTTCTGAGAAAAAAAAATTAATAAAATTGTGATATATATTTTTTTCACTTATAGATTGTTTCAACTAAATTGATCACCAAGTTTCGACTCGTCGCCGAGTTGTTAGCCTTCCAGTGGCCTGACTTGCTTTCATGCTTTGTGCTATTCGTATTACGTAGGTATTAGCCTTGTAGACTGAATTATTTACGTTTCCTAACTGTAGCGTTTTTCTCAAGGGTCTATTGGCAGGTAATTGTTTAGTATACCATAATTCACTCACTTTTTGTACAGATTTAGTTAAACCTACGGTTTTTAGAGATTAAAATTCTAGACTCGTTTTCTTTCTCTGAAGATTCCTTTAAATTGACGATAATAATAATTAACACAGTTGCCTTGAATGAAAACAAAACAATACAACTTTTAAATAACACCAATTACCTAATTGCTTTTAAGTTAATCATTATACCTATTCATTATTATTCAGGAGAATCGGCAACTCTATAAAAAAGTCAGCATAGGTATTTTTTTTTTACTTTTTTACCATTAACTATAAAACATTATTTATTTTGAAACTTCCTATATGTTCAGTTGAGTTATTTACAGGAAAACCTTAAAAACACAACAACGAATTAAGAGCCACAAAATAAACCTTGCATACGGAAAACACAAACTGTGTCTAAAAAATCTAAACTTTTGGCTATTTCATCAAAATATGCGTTAAACCTGAGTATTAAGAGAATCTAACAAAACTAGGTTTCAAGTTTAACGCCCTTCGTAGTTAAATTAGGTTGGTAATATTTGTTCTCCCAAAACACTACTCAAATTCTGCAAACGTTAATGTTCCTCCTGAGTCCTGACTACAGAACCCTTCACTGTTCGTAAAACCGACACGTACCTACTTGCCATTATTTACTGAAAAACCAATATTGTCGAGAACTCCGGCCCTGCAAAACTAGGGGGGAGACCTAGTTACCAAGCATACAGCGAGGTTTTTTAATTGTATAAAACCTTGTTTTGAAATTCCATAAAATGTCGAGTGCAGTTTGTTAGATTCGGAAGAACTTTTAATACTAGGTAATACTTTGAAGTCCTTTGCCTTCTGGTTCTGGGTGACTTTCAGTGTTCTGATGGATACATGAACACGTACATTGTAAGCGACCACTCTTCAGTGCCTTTCACTGTGGACACTGGGTATGTTATACGAGAAGATGATACAGTTAGATGCAACGATTGACCTCTTTCTCGAAGTTTGGACGATGATGATTCGTGGTCCGTCTGAAGTTAGCGCCAATGCGCCTATGTTCAGACGGGCCACGGCTCATCGACCCATCGGTCATACTGTACTTTACTGGACAGTAAACATAATCCTCAACAACTTCGAGTGTTGAGTCTCCTATCTTCATGAAAGTGGGTGTTTCATAGACAATTGACCATGAGCTTTGTTTTGCCAACGTTCATTTTAAGACTCACTCTGTTGAAGGTTTCCCTGATGTCGTCGAGCATTGTACTGAGGTCCTGCTAGGTCTTAACCATGATTACTACACGGTAAAATTGCTGGGCACTTGGAGCTGTCATGTCACTTTGACTCGTTATTGGCGCACGAAGCGAACGCGCGGGTAGACGGAAGTGCGGTCGCTTGGCGTTCAAAGTGCAGTAGTTTTGACCGTGTATTAGATACTAGGTATATCGTCGGCAAACCGAAGGTCAGTGATGTACTCGCCATTGATGTTGATGCCCAGCTCTTTCTGGTCCATGAGCTTGAAGACATCCTCTCATGCGGCGCTGAACAGTCTCGGGCTGAGGCCGTGTTTTTCAGCGGAAAAAGGATAGGTTTCGAGGTCTGGTCGTCTAGCGTTTCCGCACAGACACCAACTAGCCCTTAATGTCCCACAGCACGGAAAGGCCCTCCTCTCCCCAATTCTCACACAATTGGGTTTTCTGCTAGTGTAAGCTAAACAAAAGAGTTTATACCGGCAATTTTCAGTTCCTCGATATATACGGGTAGTTAATCTAGGCACCCTTGAAGAGACTAGGTGTCGATCGAACCTAAAGATTTTTCAGGTCTTTTGTTTCGTTTTCGGAATCCGGTTTGGTCGGGAGGCTGAGAATCGTCGTACATGTACACGAGACGTATGTTTAAACGCTACGTTACGCTGATATTGTAATTTGTGTACCTAATTAGTAAACATGCTAGCTCCCTAATTACATCTAAAACCAGTTTTTACCAACATTAAGAAACACATAAATTGCTTAAATACCTACCTATTATTGATTGCACTGTTGGGTTTTAGTAGTTCGTCGCACAAAATGCGCATCCAGACTGCAGTCGTTTGTCGTCGACTAGTTGATAATGGACGCTTCAAAACTAATTTATGATATTCGATGTCAATTTATGGTCGAAATCCTTACCATCAATCGACATCGAATGAAATCAGTATTTTGACCAACTTTTATCGTTATGAATATTTAGCTTAATGTGTAGTTTAAGCTTTATGAAAGTTTCCAAATGCTTTTTTTACACTATAGCTAAAATATTCTGATTTAAAGATTATTAATTCGTCGATGACCTTGAGCATCTGGGTGGAGCTAAACGTACTATACCTGTGAGTTCTGAGCACTAATCTATTTTTGATATTTATATCGTTTAAAAAAATGTTTATTTCGTTAATTACCCTCGACATAAATTAAAAATATTTTTGATAAAAATTAGATCTAATGAAGAGCTCCGTTTTAAAATGTTATAAATGTAACATTAGCCTATGCAATCCATCGTTTTGTATTCAAAATAGGTAGTACAAACTACATTGGAATGAGAGGACGTGCACAATCACATTGCTTCCCACAAACCCACACCTTCAAGGCTGCATAGCTTCATAGACGCTTTAAATTACGCCGTGCAGCTTGTGAAGCCCAGCGTACTGAAATCGGTCCAACAGGCGTATTGCACGCGTACTTTTAAAAAAAAATCCGCTGCTGTTCCCACCATTTTTACAAAAAAATTAACACGTGCGTCCACTCGATCAATGTACGCCGGCGTATGAAGTGTGGTACGGCAGGCGTCATGAAACCTGCATGCAGCGACGCGAGCGCAACGTTAACGCTCCGTCGACAGTTTCGTTTCATAGATTTGTAAGAAAAGGCCGATTTACATCAGAGTGCTCATCCTTGCCCCAATCTATTAAATTATTTTAGTGTAAACAGACGTTGATCATTCTTTCGTAGTTCTGAGTTCACAAATTCTATGGAACATTCTGCTCGCTCGGTTGATGTAAACGGCTCTAGTGTGTGCGAACACTGCGAACAGTTGCTTAGAGCATTCTTGCATGTTCGGACGTGCTCGCTCGCCGGAGCGATCTCTCCAAAGAGTTCTTGTGTTCTATCGAATTCTAAAGAGCGATTTACATCAGCTTAGCGAATGCTAGAATAATTCTAGTTCTTGGTTCGCATTCTTGCTCGTTGATATTTTGGTATAAACACTGAAAACGAGCTATCGTTTACACTAAAAGATCAAGAAACAATGCTCTTGTTCTAGCTCTTTGTTCGTTTGGTTTAAACCCACCTTAAGCTGCAAGCAGGCGTACACCAAGCATACTATGACGAATACGCGACTATGAAGCTATGCGTCCGTGAAGGTAGTCCGTGAGCAGGTCTCTCGCCTAACGTCTTCGATGTTCAACGGCATTGTCACAAATGATTGAAAAAGTAACGTACGCTAGCAATACGCCTCGTGGGCAGATTTCAGTACGCTGGGCTGCACAAGCCGCACGGCGTATTTTGAAGCTACGCCTCCGTGGACGCCTATTTCATACGCCCGGGGCGTACGTCCCGTAGACGCACGTGTTATTTTTTTTTTTAAATGTTTACGGGAACGGCTGGAAAATTTGTTCAAAAAGTGGAATTATGTATGTCCGTGTTTGTACAACAATATAATCTAGCTGACTCTGCTAGAAAAGATAACTGAAATACTCATGATCATTAATAACTCTAAAAACGACCTACAGCTGATATTTTTGGCTATACAGGGCGAGTTTTTTAAGTGGGCGTGGATGGTCAAATCCAAAACTATGCGGAATAGCGAAAAACATTTATTGGAGTCACGAGGTCGATTTTGATGAAAACTACAATATTCCTAGCCAAGAATCGAACCAGTTGATTTAAAAAAAAACGTTTGCTGTATTATTAAACCATTCGATAGTGTCGCTAATAAGGATAAACAGCTGGGAAGAAATGACATACGGCAATCTTAAGGAAAAAGCTTTTTTTAGCAAACGTGACTCCTTAGTGTTTTTCGTTATTCCTCATGGTTTCGGATTTGGCCATCCACGCCCACTTGAAAAACTCACCCTGTACATGGATGCGCTCAATATAATCGTCGTCTTCGGTGCCTTTGAATGTCTTCGTCGTTCAACGGAATTGTTTCAAATGATTGAAAACGTACGCGTCAGTACGCCTGGTGGACAAAGGTCAGTACGCTGGGCTGCATGGCGTATTTTGAAGCGTCTATGAAGCTACGCCTCCGTGGACAGTGAGCCTGTGAACTATTGCATTAACACATACACATATATGCGCTTTAGGCGGTCGATAGCAACTTAGTCGGTTGAAATCTCTATACTATATTGGACATTTTCTTTTTTAAATATTGTTTGATTAAGGTACATAAGCTATGTTGTATTTGTAGAAACACTAACCATACATTTTTCTATGCAAAAATATTATTAAGGCGCCGATTCCCATGAGTAGCTGATTTTAAAATGAGAATCACGTCAGTCGTAATTTATTGGAAAAAATATATGTTACATTAGACCATTTTCTTAATAATTTCATCTGAGCAAATTTTGAGTTTTATTCGTATAACATAGTATAATAAATTTGTAAAGTTATGTCTAAAACGGACAAAAACACGACAATCACAACAAAACCGCTGGGCGTATTTTAATGAAATTGACACCATATCAAAGACAATTTAATTATCTACATTTTGATCTGAAGCTTTTTTTTAAAGTCGTAGAATAATAAGAAAAGTACAAACCACTACTAAATTTCGGGTCGCGCGGGTGAGAAACGAGGGCGCGTTTTGTTCCCACAAGGTCGTTGGCGTTAGTCGTCGTCTTAAACGACAAAGGCGTTTGGTAGGAGTAGGTACTAGGTAGTATTAGACACAAAAAGTCATTTGTTGTAAATATTGTACATGAATCTATAAAAAATAACCGTTTGACGGCCTGCGCCTGCGTTTCGACGGACTGTTTCCGCAACTTTACGTCCAGCGCGTAATTTGCCCTGTAGCATCGTGGCGCAGTTTTCTCTGGAGTACCGAGCATTGAAATGTGTACACAAAACACTATCGACAAGAAAAACTACACGACAAAGAACTCACAAAGACTTCATTTTTAATAAAAATAAATGTTTTTCTTTGAAATTAAAATTATGGCCATCATTTTTATTAATAGATTTCCTAGTTAAAAACCAGTATTTTGTTAAAAATTTAGTCTTTCCTCAAGTTTGCCGTAAGACATAATTCTATCCTTAGCGACACTATCGAATGGAGTATTTTTTTTTTTTTTTTTCCGAAATCGATTGGTTCGATTCCTGGCATATGGATTATTCAAAAATCCAATTTAGCAGTTTTAGTTTACATCAAAATCGGGCTCGTAACTCGTTTGAGTGTTTTTCGTTATTCCTCATAGTTTAGGATTTGACAATCCACGCCTACTTTAAAAACTCACTCTGTATATTGGTACTGCTCTATTATAAATGTAAAAAAATTATGCGTGTGTTTGAAATTTGAATGCTTGCTGATCAATCACGCCGAATGGCTGAACGGTTGATATGATTCGTTATTGGTTGCTATTAATTTTACCGACGTGCTTACATAGGCAAGTAAAACGATAAAAATGTTTTAAGGTAGTAAGAGCTAAGTTTGCAGTTCATCTTTATAAAGTATTTCAGAAACTACAAAGATCTTCGAAAGATAATCAAGATAAACATTATTTCTTCCGCAGCCCCCAACAAAGTAGATATGGCTTATTTTATTTTATGGATGTCTGTTGAATGTCTGCCTCTAAAGTACCTAAATTAAACAAAACAGCGAAATATTTGTCAGCTATTTGCGACGTTGCCAATTTTTTGTTTACACTCTCTTAACTGAAAAAGAAATTCATCAACAAATCGTTGGATTGGTTATGAATATACCCAGTACGGTTTCTTGTAGTTTCTAACGAAATCTTCAGTGCAACCGAAATTAACAGAAGTTGTCCTCGATATTCTATTGAAACGCCGCACAGCACACTACGCTGGACCAGCTCAAGGTCAAACATTTTAAGAAATGGACTAAATTAGGAATAGACAACCAAGTCTAGTATGGCAGAAACTTTGGTTTTAACTGACTTCCGTAACTTTTCGATTCGTTTTCTAAGAACGTGCGTTATGAGATTTTGGCGAAATAAATAATACTAACGTACGGAGAGTCCTGCCATATTTTTATTTTTTTGTAAATTGTCGTACGTGTCATAAAGAAAAAAACTCTTCTATTACGAAAATGATTTTTTAAAGTCTGTTAAAATATTATAGGGTCTCTCAGAATGTTTTTGTTGTCCAGGCTAAATGAGTGTCAGGAAGTGGAGTAAATAAAACTATGCTTTAATTTAACAGCAACAATTTAATTCCGGTTTTTTTTTGTAAGTATCTTATCGAAAAACATTCTGGGCCACTCACAGGACGAGTTTTTTGGGCGTGCATGGCCAAATCCGAAATTATGAGGAATAAAACACTCAATGGATTCAGTCAGTCACGAGGGTGATTTTGTTGAAAACTAAAACTGCATCATTGGATTTTTGAAAAATCAATATAGACATGAATCGTACCCGTTGATTTTGAAAAAAAAAACATGCTGTGTTTATTACACAATAGCGACACGGTGTCGAAGGGTCAAATTCTGGACAGAAATGACTTACGGCAAACTTGAGAAAAGACCACATTTTTAACAAAATATTTTGTTTTTAGTATACAATCTACGAAGACTATAATGCTATAGATAAGTATTTTGTAAAAAAAATGCCTTTTCCTTAAGTTTGCCATATGCTGTTACTTCCCAGAATTTGATCCTTAGCGACATTATCGAATGGTTTAATAATACAGCATGTGTTTTCTTCAAAATCAATGTGTTCGATTCCTGGCTAGAAGAATTGCTATTTCAAAAATCCAATGACGCAGTTTTACTTTTCATCAAAATCGGTCTCGTGACTCCTTTGAGTGTTTGCCGCTATTCCTCATAGTTTCGGATTTGGCCATCCACGCCCACTAAAAAAAACTCAACCTGTATATTAGAAAATATTGACAAAGCAACATACTGACAAATGCGCTGACTTCGTCTGAATCTAGAAAGAAACGAGCTATTGCATTAATAGTAGTCTATCGCCCCACCACAGTTTTGCAATGTCGCGCTCCAAAAGCAGCTTAGGTGCGCGGGCGGGGACTGCCAGGTCGATGAACCCGCCACGGGCAAGAATAACCAACATTTTAAAAGCTATCATTTTATTTTCATGTCGGCCTTACGTTACTACGTGTTGAGATTATAGAGAAGGAATGGTGTCAATTGGTTTCGAAATTCGGCAAAACAGAGTTTCATTATGAACCTATAGTTTGTAGAATAACATCTTGTATGGCTAGCTTTCTAGCCCAAAAAAACAATAAACCCTTTCTAAAAAAGGGTTTTACAGGATTATAAATCCCTCTTATAAAGCATACAACGGCTGATTGGGTTTACTAACCTTATCATTAAGGGTTATTGAAGTCTGTCTAAACAGTTCATGCTGTTCATGAAATACAATTTGCCCGTAAAAAAACATCTTAATATGATTCCTTCTATTCCTTTCTTTTTATTCTATTTGGTCTTTGAACTAACACTAACATTTAAAAAGCTAACGCTGTACATTTCAATCTTTACGCCGCGCTTTATTTTACTTCGTAAATGAAAAGGGGTAAAAACGTTTTTAAATTGGCTTTCTGCTATTCAAGCAATAACTACCTCAGTATAAAACAATTTTATTTATACTCTGTTAGAAGTATATCTACTTAGTCGAGAATTTTTAAAGAATTACTGTTTAGAACTTGAATTTTAAATAAAGTTACAAAATACTTTAATACGTCATAAAAGATAAAACATCTGCGATTCTGTGTAACATACCTAGTTAAAATAATTCACTAAAATGTATCAGTCGACAACGAATCATCACGCACAACACAAACAACCAGATCCGAATGTGCTGTGTTCGCAATGCTCGCCTCGCCTTGTGTTGTGTAGATAGATGTATTATAGAGGTAGTGACGATGGCGCCCGGCGAGAGAGCTGGCAACGTCGCATGTTCGTGTTTTGTACTTGCGCGTCGGGCAGACAACGTTTGTATGTAACTACGTACGTCTAAAATATCCAACTCGCCTCAGTGCCTGCCTCTGTGATGAATTGATGATAAATTAACTAATGTTATATTTATTCTTTGAATAAATCTGTTCAAAAAGTAGGTAAGTAGCCAGTAAAGGTAGGTTGTTATGGATTTAAAAAGTTTTTTTTTTTTATATTCCTCTTCTCGACCAGAAACATCTATGGTATCCGCTCTGGACGTGTGTTATCCCTGACTGAGGAACCTTTTTATTTTTAACTACGCTTTCAGACGGTAAAAATAGTAAGGGCGTTTTTACAAATTATTTAATTAGAGTGCTTTTGGTCTTGAGGTGAAAAAAATTCAAAATACCCAAATGTTCGGTATTTTTTTATTTTTATTATTATTGATATGCTCGCACTTGACCACAATCTCACCTGATGGTAAGCGATGATGACCACTATCTTTTCTTTAATTTCAAAATTAAAGAAACCAATATGGACCTCAAGTTCATCGATTGAATCGCGATTTAAAATTACCCTATTTCTAGGCATGCACCCAATTACCAATTAATTACATCATAAATCGTTAAATAATAATAAAAAAAATCGTATACCTAGAGAAATGCAGTTATACTTAATTTTCTTAGTCAATGTGAAAACGGTTCAGCAGTATCTTAATATTTCACCACAAGATTAAAAACATACGAATAGAATTATTTATTGTTAAGAATAAACAAAACGTGGAAAGTTTGTCATGAACTACCTAGTTGTTCAAATACTGTTAACATAATTACACGATAATACCTACATATCTTCGAATGGAAACGGGGAAACGGTATGCTAAGGTTCGGTGAAGTAATCTTGGACGCAGGACGCAGTCTGCTGTGCGATCGATGCCAGCCAGCCGGTCCAACGCCATGAAAAGGGGGTGAGGAGTAGTGCGCACAACTTCATTGCGCCGACTAACGTGAAAGCGGGCGCGGTGCGAGTTACTTGTGGTATTGCAACATAGATTCAAAACTTGCTTAATTATAAAAGTGGTTGGCGAAATTAAAATAATTTTGACAAAAAAGAAGAACGACGTAATCTTCAAGCAAGTTATTTCTTCATCTGTTTCTGCACAATTTAGCCATGAATTTAGCCAATGTTTTCGTAGGATCAGTGGGTTCTCGAGTTTTTATATTCGAGTATGTAGAAATCCTTATCCATGAGTAGTACGGGGAACTGTCTCAGGAAGCGTTCGCTATCTTTCCTTGAAAACAATTTTGTCGCAGTAATTATTTTTTTGTCAACTTACGACCTGTCCATAAAAATAAAATGTTATGTTGTGTCATTGCATTTGAACGTTTTTTTTTTGTTCAAGGTCAAAGTTGGAAAACTTATCATTCCACAGTAAAAAATAGCACCATACAAACAGCTACATCCACCAAAATAATTCAGTAAGATTACTAAAAAAGATAAACTGCTTTGAAGGACAAAATTAACTTTACCATTTGGACTTTTTCCTTCGTTTGTGATTTTCAAATTTCATGATTTTTGTTCTTCGTCAACGGGAAGTACCCTTTTTCCTTTCGAGTGTTGATTTTTTCACAGCTCAAAGGGATTGCAGTCCTGAGTATTTGCTATTAATTCAATACCTTCACGTGTTCCAGAAAAATGAGATCTTGATTAAACAATGAAGTGATCAAGGGTTCCTTAATATCCTTTTAAGGAACTGAACCCTGAAAACCAACCATGCTTTGTTTGAGGTTGTCACTTAATACAGTTCTCACCAAACTTCTTGCCCACCCTGAAGTTCTCCGAATGTCATCTGATCCTCACCAAAAAACAAAAATTTGCCCATTTTTGTCATGAGTGGCGTTTTTATAGTTTTTGGTCGGTCGATAATAACAATCCCAGCTAGCGCCGATAAAATTGAGTGTAATTTACTGTGTTTCCGGGGTTGCTAATACTATAATTGGTAGAAACGCCACGTATAACACATACATAAACCAAAAAGGAAATCTAAGGAAAGTATGCGTCACAAACTCACAACCACTATAATGCTGAGACGCGCGTACGGGACAGAGCCACAGGCCACAGTGCTGATTTTCAGCGATAGCCGGTGCTGTTTAAGTTGGCTAAGTTTATCAGCACCATCTTGGCTTTTCATTTCGAGCCCAATATCGTGTTTATCAATCTCGAAAACCATGAAAATTACACCCATGATTAAAAATGGCAAATTTTCGTCGGCGCCATTCCGTACGTCGTGAATTCGCATTGGGGTTGCATCGGTTAGGGCCCAGAACGCGTTCTATCTAATATGATATGTGGTGTAGGTGCTAGCAATTCATTACATTCAGAGGATAGCCAAGTGCACTCATGTATTGTTTAGCTTTTCTACCGGTGCAGTGTAAGAATTTTATACCTATGTCCATCTGGAATAACGTACCTTTCAAAAGGTGAAAGAAGTTTGCCAATAGGAGCAGTGGTTACAGATTTCACCTTCCACGACGTATACACAAACTCGCAAAATCCATACCCTCTCTCGATTATTAGTATAAAAGTAAAGATAAGTTAAGACAGATCAAGGGACGTTTTTATGGAAATAACGAAGGTAATTTAATCTATTTTTACACGGCGAGACAACCGGCGAGTGCTCATACGGATAGGTGTAGTATGCAGGGGGGCCGATGGTGGTGGTGGCGGTGTGTATTAGGAGTTGTTGTAACATTATTATGCAATGCGAAAGTTGCTGCCTGGTGACGGGTCCACAGGGTGAGGGCGAAGGCACCACCCCACACAGTATAGCTCTGCTCCACCCACGCCCCCCGCTCTATCGACCTGCGCAAGCATCCGGCCCGTTACTGCTAGGGGCAAGTCGACCGACCCAACCGAATTGTACTTTTCTATCCCCTCACTCCAATCGAACATCAACTCATTTTTATTCAGTTTGCCTTTTAGGTGTCGCATTGACGCATAAAAAACTAATACAATTAGCAGTCGTTTCTTTTTGTTGGTTTGGCTACTAAGTAGGTACCTAGATTTTTTTCTTGTATTAAACATGTCGTAATCAATACATAATAAAAATCCTTTGGCCAGTTACATGAAGTTTTCCTATATAAACGTAATCAAAGCTATAGAAATAACGTTCGATGTTAGGTTTACAATTAATTTCTGTGCACTGATGCGCAGTGCATACCACAGTATGTTGCTGCAAACATAAATTACGTTGTGACCCATTGGTAAATTTGCGAAATAACGTTGCAAAGAGTTACATGGTGAAAGTTTGTATACTCCGATTCCTTTCTGGACCAGTGCGAAAGAAACCTGTTTGAAAAAGTCCACATTTGGTTTAATATTTAGTTTCTTGTTACTTAAACAACGTGTGATAACACAGTCACGACATGCATCTGCTTGTACTTACCTACTCATCATCCTTGTACTGTACTCAAAATTGGTATTTTATTTTATTTTAACTTCCTTTACTAACATAATTTAAGTACTTACTAATACTACCGATGGGTTTAATTTAAGGAAAAATCAAAAAATTGTATGTCGTTTTTGTGGCGAATAAACACTTTTTCTTTCTTTCTTTTCTTTCTTCTAGATCAGAGAGCAAATTAACGAAATATCCCCAGAACTGTTACGAATTTTCAAGAACTTCTTAAAATTAAAGGTGTTGATTTTACTTTATTTCGATTTGTGGATGTTAGGAGATCATCTTAATTAACAGTTGGCTTCTTTCTTACAATATTTTATTAAAGAAATTAGTAGTGTGCTGTATTATTCTGAATTAATGTTATGCCGAGTTCATATTTTAAAACCCTCACCGAATATATATCTTCGACGCACTATGAACTCTAATATTGTACTATAGTACTACTGGCCTGTCCTTACACATTTAGTGCGCGTGTGTGTGTGTAGGTAATCATTGTATAGCCTGAACTATGTATCGAATGGTCTCGTGGATATCTCCTCCAGTGGAGTTACGTAGTCTTAACCTGATCATCGGTGGTACGTAGTCGCCACTCCCGAACCTTCAGCCACCCGTTCTTCGATCAGTGTGCCCTGCCTAAGCCACTAATTTAGGCGGTTTTCCTTTAGGCTAATATTGTGACCTTGGTTCTTCTGTGGATCTTTGAATTTCAGATTCGATCACGCAGGCACCTCCGCACGCAACTCCGAGCATAGTCATAGTCGCTTTCCGATGAGCACAGCACGGATCGGTGCTGTTTTTGTATGAGATTTACTACTGCGCAGCCATTGTAGCCAACTTCAGGGCGGCCAAGGAGTTTAGCGAGAACTCTAGCAATAACCGAGAAATTATGTTTAAGGATACAGTCATTCGCGCTACCGATGTTTCGAGCGTATAATATCAACCATTATAGAGTCCGATATATCTAGTTCTAGACAGCGAACTTTCGCGCTAAACGTTTCATTTTTGAGGTTATGTTATTCGAGCAACGTTATTCGATTTCGCGTAGGCAACCACCTTAAACTGATTGATTGATGTTCTGGCTTTTATGTTCAATATTAACATAAACAGTTTTCAAATAAAATATCATCGCTGTCCCACTGCGGGGCAAAAGCCTTCCCCAAATCCGTCTACACTAATTTTCCTCGCGCCGTCTCGGACCAGCCCTCATGGTGCGCGTCCAAAAATGGCTATTTAAAAACATAAAATAGGTAGCACGCACTATTTAAAAGTTGTGGTATTTTATAGGTACTGTTATGGGCTGACTGACTGCACAAGTAATTTAATTATACTACCTGATGTGATGACTAACAGTTTATCAGAATTGATTGGTTTTAAAATATATTTTTTTATGTTCTGAGGTATGCCAGTAATCATTAGGCGTTTTTTCTTTTACTAAATTTCTGACAAATTTTGAATAATTTACACCAACATACGTATTATGCAACCTAAAACGACGATCGTTACAATACAAGTTAACCGAACTTGTAAACAAAAAATAATACCAAAGGCACAACGATTGATTGAAGTAGCAGCTATTCAGAAAGTAGATGACGTCACCGACCCGGTATCTCCCTTCCCCGCCCTCCCCGCGCCACAACGCTCATTTTTTTTCCTTGCCTGCCTGACTCGCCAGTGCTACTTCGCCCCTTACCCCGCGCCTCCCCTCGTCGCCCGTTTGCCTGCGTGTGCTATCACAAACACAAGCGCAGTGTGTTGAGTCGAGTTTCACACGGAAACCGGCTACGGCATCGACTGCGGCCATGTTGTAAGAACCATAAAACTGGCAACGTCGCACCAGACATCGACCGATTTAATCTTGTTTGAATAAATTTCTCAAAAGATAGTAGATGCCTTATAAATGTAATTTCCAAATAAAGGTTAGATGAAATGATAATGAATTACCTATTGTTAAAATAGTATTTTTTAGGCATTGAATGGTTCTAAATTAAATGGATAATGTAGGTAATTATCTACAGTACAAACTAGATGTATATATCGGGATGAAAACAATAAAATCAATGAATTACCTTGGACCTAAACTGTACTGTTATTAAGTTATAAGAATAAAGAATATATGGAATTTGTAGATGGTTAAAACTTAAACCATAATAATACATAAATATGTACTAGAAACTAAATTTTTCTGTGTTAACTCAATACTTACCGGTAGGTATATTTTATTTAGACTTAATATACGTACTAATTAATTCATTTTGAATGTGGTTGGTGCAGCGTGATACAATAATAACAGTGAAGTTGCTATCCATTTTATTTATACTGTATAATGAATTGTGTTCGCGGCTATAGTACGGTAGAGAGAATGGGGAGGCGAACGGGCGGCGGTACGGCAACAACGCTTATCTTTTATACGCCTATTGTGAACCGTGATCAGAACGGCAACAGCGCGTTTTATACCTGCTGCTGGCCTGCTCGCTCTCGTGTCATGCCGACGCGCACCGCCGCTCGTCCGGTTAGTTGTTTATTTTTTAAATAAAGTTGCCTCTTCATTATACTACCATTTTTTATGTATTGCTACCAAAATTGGCAAATACAGTATAATGATTTATCTACTTATTGCATGATGTTGTTGTTAGATACCTACAGATAATTTTCTAGCTCTGTTGTTTTACCTTTTTCAAAGCAATGTATAGGTACCTACAACCGAAAATTTATTTTCGATAAGTTATGTGTAGGTAGTAAATGTTTTGAAATACAATTCAAGTCAATATTTTAATATTATTATTAAACTACCGTTAAATCTAAAATTCTTCAAGGATTTTTTATTTTGTAGTTAATTATATTTTTATGAAAGACAATTTTTTTTCTGATTTCTTTAACAGTCTGTTATTCTGCTTTTAGCTGTTGTAACTATGGCTTTCATTTGAAAAATAATTAATAACTTGCATTGGTTTGCCAGTTATTGTTAATTTTTCCCATCGACGAAGTTTAATAAAATATGCACCACCTATTCGTTTGGTTACTACCTACAAAGCTTAACTAGTCTGTGATATATATCTTTTAACCAGTAACCAAGAGGCCTTAGTACGTCAATTTGTATTGAAACTGGATAAGCGCCGTCTGGTGACAGTAAGGAGAAACCTCTTTTTTTATACATATTGACATTAATGGTCGTTTAGGTTATCACAAGTAAGTACGTTAAAAAACTCAGAAATTCAGAATAAGCACACAGTTTGCGTTTGACATTGGATCACTCCGCACACGTCTTTCACAAACAAAATAGTTTTTCAAACGAAATGGACATTGTTTTGCTAGATAGTATCGATAGTTAATCAAACGAAAATGTTGTAGAATACGATTTACGGTCTATCCACACATATCAGGGCCGTGCCCGAGACGTGGACGGACCGTACCCCGTCAGGGGCTCAAAAAAATGTAGGTGTGTACATTTTATATGAACTCGTTCACACACGTCCGAGCATGGGCTGTTGCACGGGCCATTGTCTGTGCTTCAATGCCTGGGCCCGGCTGCGTATTGCCATAATGTATACTAGCACAGACAGGGGTTGCTCTGTAATCGCACGCAATATGCTCTTGTAGCTAGAGAGCATACTGCATATCAGTACAGAGACAGACTGAAATAAAATACACTTTGCTCTAATTCGTGAGAGCAAAACACATACGAGTACAGACAATTTGGCTGCCGTAGTATGTGTGTCTGTACTGATATCCACAATTTTAATGTTGACATTGGTTTTAACATAGAATAGGTGCAAGTACGATTAGAGTTAAAGCAACAAAGTCGACGTAGCCCCGCTGCGCGGGGCTCCTATTTCTGTCTGCAGGGTCAAAAGTAACCTAACACGAACGAGATGACGGGAGCTGCGTTCGCTCGCTTTGCTCGCTCACTTCAGCTCCCGTCATCTCGTTCGAACCTAACCTGTCCGTGTCGGGGTGCCCTAGGTTCCCGAGCTCGCTTCGCTCGCTCTTGTGCTGATTCGTTGACCATAACACGGTCACATTTTGCTTTAGACATATGCGAACAAACCGTATACTTATACAGACAGGTCTGTAGTCATACGTAGTTTGCTTTAGAGTATTTGTTATTTTTAAGAGCACAAAGTGATCTAGTACAGACTATGGGTGTCTGTACTGATATACACAATGGTAATACGCGGCCCGGCTCTGTCAAGTCCCGGGCACGGCCCTGATATGTGTGGATAGACCTTAACTTGTGTTACTTTTGAGTAAAACAGTAAGCGTCGATACTGGATATGAAAGGTTAGACACAAATCCGGTGAATTTAGTCTTTTTATTAATAATGGATTGGATGAATATTTTTTATAATTATTACCGGTTGACTAAACGCTAATTCATCGAACTTCATGCTATGATCACATAGAACTACTAGAGAGCAAGCTTCTATAGAGCGTTTAAAATTTACACCTATTTTGGTAGGGTTGACCCATGAGTATAAAATAAAATAGGCAAAAAAAAATATCAGCTTTTTATTTATGGCGACTATTATATTTTCTTTTTTACAAATGTTGTTTTTAATCATTTGTTGTACCTTTTAACTGAATGGTAAATTCTAAATCTAATTTCTTTTTTCTTAAATAATCTAATGCAAAGCACACACATTGCTTATCAAATTCACAATCTTGCAAAAGTTTTAGTAGGTAGTATAGTTGTTCACTAAAAATATTGTTAAAATTGGTAGTGATACGAATATACTTACTTTTTTTATATAAAACGCATAAAAGTTTTACTCACTTCAAAAAATAAACACGACGCGAGACGCGTATCTGCGAGTCAGCCCTGAGCAATTAAACTGGCCGAGCTGATAACCGGTTTTGTGTTGTACGTGACGAGGCCTCCAGTTGTGCGCACACATGCGCCTCATGCTTGCAGTAGTGTACTTACCTATCGTAGTGCGGTTGTATGAAGATTGCTCTCTGGTCGTACTCTGTGCTATGATTGAAGATGACATTATGAACCAAGATAGGTATTGACAGACACGAACTGAGAGCGCAGGCGCAGCGCGGCGCAGAACTTTGTGCGGGGAAGGAGGCGAAATATAACCTTGATGAAAATATCGCTCGGTCGATCCAAATAGTAGATTGTTTATCTAGGAAGCAAACAAACTGTTACTTTTAAAGGCTATAGTATTTTTTTTATCCAGAGCGCAGCGAGGGATTAAAAGTACATAACTCAAGCTTATAGTGTTGCTCCTGACGTCGACACTCTACTTTTTATCACCCTCTATGAGAAAATAAGTAAGTGCAACTTATGAACAAGAACGTTACGTTTATTTATTTACATACAATTAGGAACTATAATAAGACATAACATAAAAATACCTAATTAGAAGCTAATAATAAAAATGTTCTCCACAAATTAATGTTTATATTTGAACAATTATGGAAGTGCATCGTTACAATTTTATTAGTACCACCCGTAACAGTTGTAGATTTATTTTTTAATTTAGCTCAGGCGCGGTTTTCCAGCCAATCTTTTGTTAAATGTTAGCGATGTAATCCTATTTTGGACCGCATGGTTTGTGATTCATCTCTTTGCTGATTGGAACATTTAGGTACCTACTAACAATATCCACATTCCAAATTCAAATCACTTTTAGTCCCTAGGGACTAATGAGCTATTTTAGTCCCTTGTTACGAAGAATAAATTAGCTCTTTTTGTATAGATGTGATAAAAAAAAAATGTTTGAAATACCTATAATAATTATACTTAATACACGGCACCTCAGTAGTGTAACTCACTCACATTTTCTTTTCATGTTGACAATACAAGATTATCTATTGCTTCATTCATTATGTTTAAAAATTCGTCAGATGGAGTTAATAGGTATTATTTAATTGTCGAATTGAAGACGATTGTTAATTTAAGTGAGTTAGGTAATTGGGGTACGGATCGGATGTTCAACGCATTCGGTGTGTACAAAAGACAGAAATGGTTTAGTTTTTCAATCTTTTTATCATCGTGGATTTCCCCACAACCTTGGGGCGCCTGGAAAGGCGTCCACTAATTTACAAAAATATAATGGTCTCTCGATTGTGTGTTTTTGATAGATTTTGTTTCGTACTCACAATCGATACCACTAAAACGTTTATAATGACGAATAGTAGGGACCTGGATACTATCCTTGCTGACAATGCAAAGCTGTTTTAGTAAGTAGCTAAGCTGTTGGCAGTCACAATTTAGATTGATTGGTTTCCTATGACAAATCGCCACAATACAGAAAATTTTGATGGCAATTCCTAATCCATTGTTTCATTATATTTAAAAAGATACAATGTTTACAAAAAAACGAAAACATCTGCTTTTTAAGGGCTATCAGCATGAAATTGTTATGTTCTTACAAAATTACAATGATTTTACCTATAGATCCCGTCAGATTGTCATAATTTTCTTTTTTTAATCTTCATTTCTATGAGAAATTTATAGGTACAATATAATGTACATATCGTCAATAAGTAATCAAAAACAAACTTTAGAATCAACAGAGACAGCATGAAATTGTTATGTTCTTACAAAATTACAATGATTTTACCTATAGATCCCATCAGATTGTCATAATTTTCTTTTTTTAATCTTCATTTCTATGAGAAATTTATAGGTACAATATAATGTACATATCGTCAATAAGTAATCAAAAACAAACTTTAGAATCAACAGAGAATATTTAACTTTCTATCACTGGCAACCCTAACGTTTTTCAGACGACAAACAATTGGTCGTTTTTTGACTGAATGACTCGAAATTCAAAAGAGCACCATACATTATTCAATTATTTTAATTTAATTTTATTATTGAATAGGATGTTTCGTTCCACTTCACGCTGCTTGCTGCTTATCATTAACCTGGCCGAATATATTAAACTCTCACTCTACTCAACAAGAAATGTTTTGAAGTACTAAAACAAATTCTATATATAATGTCTCGTCCAACTTACCACAGTGTCTCAAGACAAAAGTCTATGACCAGTGTGTGTTGCCAGTGATGACATATGGCTCTGAGACGTGGTCGCTTACAATGGGCCTCATCAGAAAGCTTACAGTCACTCAAAGGGCAATGGAGAGGGCTATGTATGCTCGGCGTTTGCTTCCGTGATCGAATCAGAAATGTAGAGATCCGTTAGAGAACCAAGGTTACCGACATAGCCCGAAGAATTACCAAACTTAAGTGGCAGTGGGCAGGGCACATTGCTTGCAGAACGGATGGTCGATGGGGCAGAAAAGTTCTGGAGCGGCGACCGCGAACCGGAAGACGTTGCTTTGGAAGACCTCCCACCAGGTGGACCGATGACCTGGTGAAGGTTGCGGGATCCGGTGGTTGCCAGACGCACGGGACCGGTCAATGTGGCGACGCTTGGGGGAGGCCTATGTCCAGCAGTGGACATCTTTCGGCTGATATGATGATGATGATGATGACATCGGATAAATCCGAGTTAGTGTATATGAAAGATAGTTTAAGATCATAAAATATCCCAGGTTGTAAAGTCCTTGCCAAACTTCTTGGCCGCCCTGAAGTTGGTTTACCGGATGCGCGAGGCACGAAACGGTTCTGTTTTTGTATGAGATTTAATACTGCGCAGCCATTGTAGCCAACTTCAGGGCGGCCAAGAAGTTTGGCGAGAACTATAGTACCTACTAGAAGATTAGATTATAGCAAATTTAAAAATAAAATTGATTTTGACTCCTGCTGTCAGCTGATTGAGCTGTCAGGAGCATTGTATATTGTTATTGATTTTGCCCCATGTTACAGAGTATATATTTTTGAAGAAAAAATTCAATCATTGATTTGTCATATTTTTTTTTATAAATTATAATAGGCTTGCGCTTGACCACTATCTCACCTGATGGTAAACGGTCGACGGTGAAGCACGCTTGCCTAGAAGTAACCTTTTCACTCTTGACTTAAAGACCCTTAGATTGTAGCTATCGGGAAACACAGACTCCGGCAGGGAATTCCACTCCTTAGCTCTACCCATAATGAAAGTAGGTATGTATTTCCAAAACGTTTAGTGCGTATGGGTGGGATGTCCAACCCATAATGAAAGTAGGTATGTATTTCCAAAACGTTTAGTGCGTATGGGTGGGATGTCCACCATGTACCGATGGCGCATCGCCGTACGTCTTGTAGTCCGATGATGAAACTGGCTTGGCGGAATTAGATCATGCAATTCCATCGCACACTCCCCGAAATGCAACCGATAAAAAACCGACAAGCTGGCAACTCGGCGACGATGTTCAAGGCTCTGGAGCTTTGACTTAACCAGTGCCTCATTGCCGATGAGCCCCTTGGCCCGCTTTTCGATCGACTCTAGTGCATCAAGCTGGTATTTGGCAGATCCGTCCCAGAGATGAGAACAGTACTCCATGCATGATCGAACTTGCGCTTGATACAAGTTGAGCAGCTGTTCTAGCGTGTGAAGTACCCTCTAACCTTTGCAAGGATGCCCAGCTTTTAGGCAGCCAACTGAGCCTTTGCCTCAATGTAAGGGCCAAAATTGAGAGTCAATGTCAACGTAACGCCAAGAAGCTCAAGATGGTCAGTTATTGGCACGGTCACATCTCGACGATAATTATACGTCCTATGAAATATTTTGATACTTTCCTTAGTAGAACCTATGCGATATGGCGATTGTTTCAGTATGCTTACGGGAGACACGGTATTTTAATAAGCTTACAAAAAAATGTTCAGAGAAAATGAGCTATGAGAGATTCTAAGTTTATTATAGAAGATTAACACTGATACCACATGAGTAGATAAACGGAACAGAGACAAAGCTGCCTAAGAACGTGCAAAATTGTTACCTATTTTGGTAGGGTCGTCACCGGCAACTTTGTTTTGCCAGAAAAACACCAAACATTCATCTACCCTACCCTACCCTACCTACCCTACTCTACCTACTGTACCCTACCCTAACCTACCTACCATACCCTACCTACCCTACCCTACTATCCTATGTCCGTCTCCTGGTTCTAAGCTACCTCCCCACCAATTTTCAGCCAAATAGATTCAGCCGTTCTTGAGTTATAAATAGTGTAACTAACACGACTTTCTTTTATATATATAGATATATATAGATTATGTATGATAGAAAACTTTACAAATTACTTACTATAATTCTTTTTTTTATAATTTTTGTTTTTTAATAATTTATTGTTTCTTTTAATGGTGTGATAAATTCTGAATCTAACATAGTTTCCCTCGTGAGTAGACTATCCTGTCAGCTGCAGCAGTTTATAGTGGAGATCATGTTTAGCAAACAAAATTAAATTTAAATGCCAACAACGTTTCGAGTCCATGCTTCTATCCGCTAAAGAGCTCCCTCGTAAGGAGACAATGCTGGCTGCAGTAGCAGTTCATGATAAAAATCGTGTTAAACTATCGAAATTAAACTAACATACAAAATTTCGTGACCGTGCTACTACCCGTTGAAGAGTTCCCTAGTGAGGACTGAGGAGGCAAACCTGGCTGCGGCATCAGGTTATATCTATCATATTATTGAATGGTCACTGAAGTTAATATAGACAAAATTTCAGCTCAATCAGACATCGGGAAGTGGTTCAAAGCAAGCAATATTTGAACTTAACACACGGCATGTGTACAACATACCAATTACCAACCCACCCACATACACCCACAAATTTTTGTAATAACAATAAAAAGGTAAAAACACACCGTGGAGTACCGTCTTCTTATCTTAAAATGATCCTACAGTATAATAAAGGTAGGTACATATTTAAAATAGTAATGATCATATTTACTTACCTATTATACTCCTTGGGATAGTTAAAGTACCTATGATATATTTTTACACACAGTACAATAAACAACCATTATTAATAATAAAACACGTTTTTAATTTACATTAAAATATTCAAACTTGCAACTAACAAAACAAACAACGCGCGTTGCACAGACCCTGAGATTGTCCACTGGCTGTGCCAACATAAACCGTAACACTGATAGATTTATCACTGTTTTTCGAAATAGGTTGTCCTTTTCAACTTGCCTTACGTATGCGTATCCGGTTTAATTAAAATCGTTTTATTTATAATTATCGGCTCTACTTGTACATGCTACCCGGTGAAAGACATATTTTATTTATAAAAAAAAACGATTTAGCTGTTTAGGCGCTACGGTGGAACGTACGTAACTCCATTATAAATCTGTTTTTATTAATGTTAATGTAACTCTGTCTGCTTGTTACCATTTAACGCCATATTGTCTGAAATGATTCGTACAAAAAATACAGTCGAATGGAAAATCTCCTTTTTTGAAATTTGTTAAAAACATAGCTCACGGGTAAACAATGATCTGGATTGGGTGGGGCATACATAGGACCGGTAGTACCAATCCCGCTAGTAGGTATGTTAACTTTCCACAAATACTTTTCATCACCTTTCCTTGGTTTTTGAGATCAATAAATCTACATAGACTTTTTCAACTACAACATAGTTGAAAAAGTCTATTGGGTCGGTTTCCAATTTTACCAGATCCAGCCGAATATTTAAAGTATTTTATATCAAGCGACGAAATTAAAAAGACCGCTGGACCAAGGTGGAGACGAGTTGCTCAAGACAGACCCCAGTGGAAACTGTTAGAGGAGGCCTATGCCAAGAGGCACACTGAAATCAGGGACATTCTCTAAATTACGAAGTTTTTACTGTTTTTTTTAGCTGTATTTCTCTGGTTTTTGAATAAAAGGCTTTTTATCTATACTATAATATTATAAAGAGGAAAGGTTTGATTTTTTGTTTGTTTGTTTGTTTGTATGTATTGAATAGGCTCCGAAACTACTTGGCAGATTTGAAAAATTCTTTCACTGTTGGATAGTCCATTTATCGAGGAAGGTTATAGGCTATATAACATCACGCTACGACCAATAGGAGCGGAGCATAAATGAAAAATGTTACAAAAACGGGAAAAAATATTCCTTTTTGAGAGCTTCCATTGCGTGCGCTGCGTAAATGGTTTAAGTTACGCAAATATAAAGTATGATGGAATTGTTTCTCTTTAAAAGTTCTAAAAAAAAGTCCGTGACACACGCAGTCTTATTACAAAAAGCGGTTTAACTTAAAACCCAGGTTTAAATCTCTATAAACCACGGTTTAAATAAAAATGATATTACAAATACTGGTTTAGCGATAAACCATGGACCATATCATGGTCTAACGCTAAACCTCGGCGGCCCCTAGTTTAACGGTGGCCTAAGTCGTATCTGTCAAAGTTTTCTTTTAGGTTATAGAATCTTTTTCATTGTGTTGTGTTGTTTTTACCCGAAAATGGATATTAACATGGTGGATTTAATTGATATTGAGGATATTACTTTTTCCTCGGTACTCCAATTCTCAGATGTTTTTTTTTTTGTTGGTCCATCACAACACTTAATATATTAACACATTATTAACAAAGAGGCAATTGTTATAATAGAGACTTGGAGAACTTAAAAATCCAAAGCCTAATGAACTTTGTTCAACGAGCGATGGTTTTGTTTATTGTTATGGTTTCATGTAACGCGCGAGAATGTTACGTTTCGTTACACGTACGAAGATGTATTATTAGTAATTAATACGAATTTTAGTAATGTGCTTAAACCTAAACAAAACAGCAATCGATAAAATAACTAATGTTTAAATACAAGCAAAATAACAAAGTGTCAATATTTTAACACTCCTAAACATAATTTAATCCTTATCATATTATTAAAAAGTTTTCTTTTCTGGGCATACGGAACGTTGCATTTGAATGATATTATGGTGAACGAATGATATTTGTTTTAATCTGTGGTTGATATATTGACAATGGTTCAAATGACGGTACTAAGAAGACCAGGGTTTTTTTAAGCTTTGTAATACGGACAAATTTAGACCATGGTTTTGCAGATAAGCCTGGACTTGATAGGCCAGGTTTAAACCAAGGTTTATTGAGTTTTTTGTAATAAGACTGCATATGTCTATCTTTTAAGGTGGACTCACAATAGCAAATTTTATGTTCTAAATTTTAATTAGATCAACGCTGCCGGTAGAAACAAAAGTTGGTTGCATTCGTATAGTAGTATATATATTATTTCTTATTCAAATAAATAGTTCAACAAGTTGGTAGGTAGATAGGGTAGGGTAGGTAGGGTAGGGTAGGTAGGGTAGGGTAGGTAGGGTAGGGTAGTGTAGGGTAGGGTAGGGTAGTGTAGGGTAGGGCAGTGTAGGGTAGGGTAGTGTAGGGTAGTGTAGGGTTGGGTAGGGTAGGGTAGGGTAGTGTAGGGTCGGGTAGGGTAGGGTAGTGTAGTGTAGGGTAGTGTAGGGTAGTGTAGGGTCGGGTAGGGTAGGGTAGGGTAGTGTAGGTAGTGTAAGGTACGGTAGGTAGGGTAGATAAATGTTTGGTGTTTTTATGGCAAAACAAAGTTTGCCGGGTCTGCTAGTTTATTATATCGAGCGACTGCTTCTCTGTCTCACTGTCCTCTCTCTCCCCTCAATTCCGACTTCAAACCACTCGTAATGACTTTCAAAGACAAATCAAAATCAATCAAAATTTATTTATTCAATAAGGCCGATAAACGGCACTTTTGAACGTCAACAATAAAAAAAATACAAGTAATAAAAATTTATTCTTCCGTCCACTCTGATCGGAAATGTAGCTTGTTATAGAGAAGAACGGACAAGAAACTCCACACTTACTCTTTAAAAAAAAAGTGTTTTACGGTTACATCATTCTGGTTGGAAAAATACATATATGTGACAACGATGTAAAAAGACGTGCACGTAAAAGCGTCTGGAGTAAAACAAACAATTAAAAATGCACAATAAAACTTATCATTTAAATTCTTACTAACTATATAAACTAAACAAATACGTTTACAGCACACATTGCATAAACATAATACATACTATATAATATAACTAAAATCCTTAATTAATTAATATATACATAATCATCATGAAGGTAACCTAATGATCCAACACATGTGCCACCATCAGAGAGACATTAAAGAGAGCATGACACACTTGACACCATCAACTGCCAGGGCACACTAAAGTCAAAGAACGATATATAGGTACAGTAAATGGAAGATTTACAGTTGATATATAGTACTCACATATGTGCTGTGCAGTTATATATTACTGAAATAAATTGAGTTTATACAACACAAATATATTCATACAGTCTTCATCAGGTCCAACAATACTTCAGACTGCAGACTGCTTATCACTTGTTTTTGTGCCCTAGTGGCCGTGGAGCAAGACTAGCGTTGAGCCAAGTATTTTTATCAGCGATATAATCTCCCAACTTATAATATAAAGAAAGAAAATACATTTATTTAGCACAGACTAAAATACACACAATATTGGTACTAAATTCATAATAATATAATATGGCCTTCATAGTGTGCGTTTTATACAAGTTTTGAATTTCCCCTCATTCAGTTCTAGAATGTGGGGAGGTATTTTATTGTAACATTTTATACAGTACCCCATAAAAGATGACGCTACTTTAGCCAGATTAAAAATTTACTGAATGTCTTCTTCCTTCCCCATAGTAATATACCGTAAGACATTATACTATGCAAGTAACTAAAATAGACCAGCCTCGCGGTATCTACATTAGAAAATTGACGAATTTTTTTAACAGCTTAAGCTGCCGAACTTAACCGCTATGCAAGTGATATTAAATGAGAACCCCATTGTAACCTTGAGTCTAGCGTGATCCCCAGGAAAACCGTTTTATCGACGAATTCTAGCTTCTCGTTGTTTCATATAATGTCACAATCATAACTTTTGACATTCGGCAAGGCAAATTTTACTCACTTAGTTTTTTTAGAATTTAAAACTAAATTTTTAACAGTGAACCAATTTTGAACTTGCGCCTTGCGGCCAAGGCATTATTTAAGTCGGCAAGGTTACTCGTACGTCTACAAAATCAAAAAAATATATCTTTAAAATCAAAGAAGTGTCATCAGCAAATAACACCATGTTTAGTTTGTTTTTCAATAGATGGGGTAAATCGTTAACGTAGACTAAAAATAAGAAAGGACCTAAAATTGAGCCCTGGGTGTTCGGCACTCGACAACTGCTTTTGCAACAGCCCGAGGACTTTTGTTTAAATAAAACAACTTCTTTCCATAGCGAGTACAAAAAAATAATATTTTGTTCTAAACCTTATAATATATAATATTCGCGGAGATTCTTAACTGCGCGATTCAGAAAGATACAAAAATGGTACAACGCCATCTATCGAGGGTAGGGTAAAAGTCGCGATCAAACACTGGGGTACTCCCATTTTCACGGTTAACCCCGACAAATCGACTCCGTTTATTTGAACTAATTGCTGTCTACCATTCAAACAGGATTTTTACTAAACTTAAAGCTGATTGGCCTAGCCCGTAATGTTCAAGTTTCAAAGGCAATGTTTCATGACTAACGCAATCAAACGCCTTCGACAGGTCACAGAAGATACCTATGGCATCTTGTCCCTCCGACACACATCAAAGAGGTTTTAATAAGGTGACACCAGCGTCGGTTGTACAACGTCCTTTGGTGAAACCATACTGTTTATCGTGTAGGATGTTATTCGTATTAAAATGAATGAGCATTTGATATAGCATTACCTTTTCAAATACCTTGCTGAAAACCGGCAACACGGATAACTGGTCTATAATTATTTGTGTCTTTACTGTCCCCGGATTTAAAAAGTGGTATACCCTTACTATATTTCGTTAGATCCGGAAAGACTCCTTGATCTACACACAAATTAAAAATTAAAGCTAAGTACAGCGCTATAGTCCGGATAATGAATAAAAACAAATGACTGCAGGAACCAATGGCTTCACGTGACTTCATATTATGCAATGGATGGTAACCTCGGCAAACGATGCTGAACCTTGAAGATCCAATGATACGTCGAAAATAACTGAAGTAAATATAAGTACAATGGGATCATATCTGAATATTAAGGTCAATTTTCTATCAGTTTATTGCTACTAGGTATGAATCAAAGACTGATATATTGTAGAACTTTTTTTGAGCGCTGCATCAATGTTGCGGCGCGCGGCAGAGTAAAATAGTTATTGTTATCCCTAGACCCCCCAATACTATCAGTATCATATTATAATCATTTACTACAGACAAAATTTTAAACAACACTTTTATTACTGAAATCTAGAAAGTAAAAACTAGCATTTTAAAGTTGGTCTTGTTCAAAGTGAGGAGGCAAATACTGACACTTAAGAGTCTTCACTGCTATAATTTATTGTATGAATTCTTTTATCATTGCTTGATGTCTGCTATCCCTTTATTCAGTTTGTTGTGGTAGTTCAGTATACAATCTAGAATAATATTTGGATGTTTGTGTGGTTAGACTTGGGATGAAAAATAATAAAAAAAGATGGCGGAAGTTGTCAAAGTTAGATTATTGATGTGTCAAAGTGTTTTTCTTTTCACAGCTATGGCCGAGTCCAGAATGTCAAATTGTTGGGTCGGGCAGACAACATTGCCACTGGTGTCAATGCTGGAGGTGCCAGTGGCGTTTGTGCCACAGTTGCCTTTATGGACATTAAGTCTGCATCAAAGGCACACAATGCAGAGCACGTGCTGGATGAACGCACGCTTACCACCGAGTATTATGAACCGGCTGCGATACCCTCGGCAGCGGGTGCGCCCTCGGCCGGCTCATCCCCTGCCGGTTCTGGCTACTCAGGTTCTTCGTCCTCCGTGAATTCTACCCCTGCTCCCGCTTCCGTGTCACGCTACCACCTGTCGTGAGTACCAGTTTTTCTGGGCTTTATTTTTTTCCACTACCAGTGATCTATTTTTTGTATATTTTATTTATATTGAAAAGTCTAGACATAACAATCAGTTTTATAGAAAATACCATTCTTAATTTTGCAGTTACTATCAACAGTTACAGGCTGGTATTAATTATTATTAATATATCTATACTAAAAATGATCACTGTGCTGTACATGGTTTGAACCCACTAATTTACAAAGATT
Organism: Orthosia gothica; assembly: GCA_949775005.1. Taxonomy (NCBI): domain Eukaryota; kingdom Metazoa; phylum Arthropoda; class Insecta; order Lepidoptera; family Noctuidae; genus Orthosia; species Orthosia gothica. The sequence goes on along the minus strand of OX459067.1, from coordinate 4,044,370 downwards.
TTTCTTTCGAAGACGAATTGATATTTTTAATGACCGAGTCGACTGGCTGAAGTAATACTTTACGTTTCATATTTACCATTTAATGATCGAATGCTATTGTAGCAGAACTTGTACGATATAGTGGGTTTACACCTGTAATTGAATATGCTTGGCCTTGACATAGATGTTAAATTTTTATAATAGTTTAATCAAATAAACATTTTATGTTAAGGCGCTTCAGTTTTATATGGAGCGATTGTAGAATAATTATTGTGCTTTTTATGGTATAATCTTTAAGTGGCATGTGAAACCTACGTTCATGCACGATTACGGTGTCGCCGCCGCCGCCGTTGACAGTGACAGCCTTCGTTGTTAATTAAGGATTGCAGTGAATCATTTGGATTGCAGTGCGGATTTTCCCGGAGAAGTGAGATGTGCAGTGTTTATAATTGTGTCAGTGAGTGTTCAAGTGATGGAGTGCAGTGAATTCTACACGTTAGTGGCACACTAAGAAAAGAAAGTTCACTGTGGCTGGCGGCGGCCCCTTAATTTGTACCTGCACCTTGTAATTAACTCTGTGTGTTTTAGTAATCTTTGAATGACTTTCATGTGCCTCCTAACCTGCCAAACTGTATTATTTGTTTGTATGTCTTATCTTAGTTGTTCGATGTCTCCAATTCGAAACCAAATTGATTAAAGTGTAAACCTAGGCACTCGTAGGTAAATAAAAACTGTGTCAAATGTGTTCATAGAAGTCCTCCTCACGCTAAATCGTGATTTGCTAAAAAAAAATGTGCCTTGTGACAACAAAATCTTAGGTGAAGACAGCACACCGGTAGCCCGCAAATTTCAAATGACACTGATGATCAAAATTATCACAACCTCTGGCACCATGCTTTATAAGGTTAACTTATCATGAATAATGGTTTTTATGCGAAAATAAGAATTATCCAATTAACCAAGCAAAGCTAAATGAAAAATTAAGCAGTTGAAACATTTTAAATTAATTTAAATGGAACTTCAAATATTACTCAGTTATCAAACTTTTATCAACTATCCGATTTCGAAATTGATGATAATAGCCTTAACACTTTTGAGGTTCGAACGACAGTTATGTATCATAGCGAGTATTCTAGGATGTAAGGAATTTTGATCATGACTACAGCTTGTTTTCTCGGAGTAGAATCTTCAACGTTTGTGTTTTTAGGTTAATCATAAATCAAAAGTTCATAACCTATGATTTTAGATAAGATTATGATTCATTCATTAGACTAGCTATGCTAGTATTATATTATCTGTGGTCTAGCTATGCTATTTATTTAATCATGGTTACACTAGTGTCCAAACGAACGATTTTGTGACGAAAACGAAACTATAACCGAATTTTCAGTTCTTCTTCTCTCTATTCTCCTATATTCTAAAATTATTTTCAAAAAAAATATATCTGTATTATGAAGTTACATACAATATTTCAAGTTATGGATAAATTAGTTTCTTTTAGGAATGCAGTGTACGAACTCCAAAATACCTTATCTATAAGTAAATAAAATATAAAAGAAGGTATTTTGGAGTCCGATGTGGAAAAATTAAAGAAAATCAATAACATCAAAGAAGGTCAAGAAACTACAGCTCATAGAACTCGGAGATATGTATACTGTCAGATATATTTAACGTTAAACACAAATCGAGCCCTCTACGCACCAACTGCGAATTGGACATGCGACACTGTTTTATGGAAAATACGATTTTCTTTCCTATCAGTCAAAAGTATGTTATTTATTATTATATTTAGGTATATTTCATAAATTTTAACCCCTGCCATTTAAATGATATTTTGGAAATTTATTCATTACCTACAATCTTTATTTTTTATCTACATAACATTTGTACGACGTTTTTATATCGAAAGTATGAGATTTTTCATACAAACAGGTTTTACAGTGATCACCTCGATCAAAATCTAAAAATAGTTCATCCTTTTTTTATTAAGATTATGATTGCCGAGTTTCAATTTAATCTGGCTAAGCATTAAACATACAAAAACTTAAACATAACCTTACATTTTTACGTCGAGTTTTACCCAAGCAATAAGATTTGGAAGGAATTAAATGGTATTTATTTTAATATTCGGTAAGCTAGAAAAATCTGCGAAAAAAGCTATTTTGACAGCAAAATTATTATTGGTCAGTAAGATTATGCAATAATTAAGCATACAAATGAAAATTGTATAGTGCCGCACATTTACCTAGTATAATATTTGCTCTATCTTCAACCAATTTGTAAATAAGGGCACTCCGACACAAATATTTTAAGTTGATAAGTTCAATAAATCATAATTAGCTAGCCTTAACTACAAAGCGCAAAGATAAAAAAAACCGCCCAAATGCGAGTCGGACTCGCGCACGAAGGGTTCCGTACTATTATCGTTACAAAACGGCAAAAAAATCACGTTTTTTGTATGGGAAATACACTTATTTTATTATATTCTGTTTTTAGTTGTTATAGCGGCAATAGAAATACATCATCTGTGAAAATTTCAACTGCCTAGCTATCACGGTTCGTGAGATACAGCCAGGGCCTGCAGTCTCGACACAGCTAACGATCGTTACGTTAAGTAACATTCGTTAACTCTTACCACAAAATAGTAAGTATACAGAAGGGCCACTCCCGCCGTTTGGAAAATTGACAGCTAAACTTGACAGAGTCACTAGGGTTGTAGTGTTCGTGATATTAAATGGATATTTGATGCCCTGTCTACCCTCTAAGGCATGTAAGCATGATATGATGTATGTTTAGACGAATCTATGTATTTATGTTTGTAACTTGGGCAACCTACCCTTTTTTTTTTAATTCGGAATCAAAATAGTAGCAACCCTAGTGAATCTGTCAAGTTTAACTGTCAATTTTCCAAACGGCGGGAGTGGCCCTTCTGTATACGTGGGACACTCAGAAAGTTTTGCGAAACTAAAAAAAATTGTTCTATACGTACATATATTTTTATTAAATCTTTTCAAAGTACTTTCCACCAGCCTCTATACAAAGATTCATGCGCCTAAACCAGTTTTCAAAACGCTTTTTCCAGTCCGCCGCAGACACCTCGTTTACAGCCTGCTCGAACGCAGCCAGCGCATCTTCCGGCGACGAAAATTGTATCCCTTTGAGCTGATTTTTTATTTTTGGGAATAAAAAGAAGTCACACGGTGCTAGATCAGGGCTGTAAGGAGGGTGACCCAGGAGTTTGACTGGCGTGCTGTCCAGGAAGTCCCTCGTTTTGAGTGCGGTGTGCGCAGGTGCATTGTCGTGGTGGAGCAGTAGCCCGCGGAGCCCTGTGTTTGGTCGCTTGTTGCTTATAACAGAGAAAACTTCTGGCAAACATTTGGTAGTATACCATTCGGCATTAATGCTTCTTTGATCCCGTAAGGGAATTGATACCAAGTGGCCAGTCAAATTAAAAAAGCTAGCGATCAAAATCTTACCCCCGCTTCTAGATCGCTTCACTTTGGTAGGCGTTGGCTCATTTTGAAACACCCAAACAGTCGACTGGCGCTTGGTTTCTGGGTCGTATTGATAAATCCAGGACTCATCACCTGTAACGATGTCGTAAACACGCCGAGACGAGCCTGCTTCAAATTTGTTAAGCATATCACGGCACCATTCCACCCGGGCCTGCTTCTGAGCATCGGTGAGGTTGTGCGGCACCCAGCGTGATACTATCCTCCTCACGCGAAGATGGCTGTGTAGAATCTCGTGAACGCTTCCCGATCCAATCTTCAATATGTGTTGAATCTCCTGATATGTAATTCGCCTATTGTCTTGGATTAAATTTTTCACTGCTAGCACGTTTTCTTCGGTAACAGCCGTCAAAGGTCGACCGCTTCTTTCGTCATCCCCCAAAGTTGGTCGACCGCGCTTGAATTCGCTATACCAACGATACACGGTTGCCTTGGAAGGGCCTTCATCCATGAATGCCATTTGAAGTCTATCGTACGATTCATCCGGTTTCAGGCGACACTTGAAATCGTATAAAATCATAGCTCTAAAATGTTCCCGGCGCAGATCCATATTTCAGTGAGACACAATACTTTGAATTAACTCGCAAAAAATGTGGAGGGAAATTTTGAAATTGGAACTTACTTATTTTTACTTATAAATAATCATATTTTCGAAAAACATTATAACTGGCCAGTCTCCCATATATAAAAACTTTTTTTCGCAATACTTTCTGAGGGGCCTGGTACTTACTATTTTGTGGTAAGAGTTAACGAATGTTACTTAACGTAACGATCGTTAGCTATGTCGAGACTGCAGGCCCTGGTAACAGACGGACCGCGGAGTCTTAGTAATAGGGCCCCGTTTTTACTCTTTGAAATATTTCTGCAACGAAGGAAAATTAGTGAAAATTATGTAGGTCTTGTTTGTGCATAATTAATTAAAGAATAAACTTGAAGCATGAATTTCAGTCAACCAAAACTTCATGAGAATAAACAGATTTTTGGGACCTTTGACAGCTAATATCTTTTTAAACATAATTCCGGTGAAAGAATTTCAATTGTTTTTTTCTAATTATAGTTATTTACCCCCGCCGGAAAAAGAGGGGTGTTATAAGTTTCAAATGTGTTCCTGTGTATCGATGTATCTGTGTGGTCTGTCTGTGGCATCATAGCGTCCAAACGGGTGAACCGATTTTGTTTTTTTTTTTTTTGTTTAAAATGTGACTTAATAGAGATATGGGTGTTTTACTGTTTGAATCGGGGGGTTTTCGCAAGATATCGTGTCATAATTACGTGTTCAATAGATTGCCGATCGAAGCGTATCTACTATGTACCTACTAAATAAATTATGTAGCATGAAATAAAAATGTGTCGGGGGTTTTTAAATTTGACTTGTATCCTGGGCTATTTTATTAGTTGTAGTAGACTAACTTTTTACCCGACTGCCGAAGGAGGGTAATGTGTTTATTTCTATCTGCTTATTCTGCGTGTAATTTGAAAATTAGGGCAACGGGTAAAGAACTACTGCGACCGGTATAATAAAAACGTAATTAATCATGGTTCTTAGGACAAAAAAAGATAATTTTCATGGGCATTTAAAACCAACTTTTTTTCGTATTCTTCTCAGCAAACCTTTTCATTTGATATATCACGGGGGTGCAAAAAATAAAATATTGAACCATCTTCGGGAGTCCCCCATGTCAGATTTAGAATACATTGTCATCCAAACCTCACGAATATGCAAAATTTCAGATCAATCAGTTGCAGATAAATATTTTAAAATTCAAAGTTAACATAAATTATTAAAAAATAACCTTCAAAACATGCTTATATATATTCAATTGTATTATTGTTTTATTGTTAATCAAAACAAACATCTATTCTTAATCGGTTAAGGATAACTGTTTTAAAATGGAGTTGCTAGATTTGATCCACACATACCTACTAACGATTTATTACTAAAACAATTCAAATAAAAGCGTATAAATTCCTTATACAGGCTATAAGTCTACCTGTGTTCCACTTTCAAATCTATTGAGCGGTTTAGGCGTGATTGATTCGAATATCCAAACATTTAAACGTCCAGACTTTCACATGTTCCTTATTATCTCAGGTTTCCCTTCAAAACGCATACATTTTTCTTAGGATTTACGTAGCAGCCGAACACTCAAATAGGTCTTTGCAATTTTGAAATACCTACTTTGTTTTTTAGGTTGTCATGGTGGCCCAGTGGCGCTAAGACCTCGCCTGTCGTGCTTGAGGTCGTGGATTCGGGCATTTACCAATGATACTTTTTCATATGTATTTTCTAAGTTAATCTTGGACATCGCTGACAATGGTGAATGAAAACATCGTAAGGAAACCAACAACATTACATTTATAAGTTCGGGGTCCATTGGTGTATTTGATGCAAGGTGTTCCAGTGCGAGGCTGTAGTCCTCGCCATACCGCATGCGCGAGGCTACGACTACTGCGCAGCCATTGTAGTCAACTTCAGGGCGGCCGCAGTAGTAAATCTCATAAAAAAAACATTACCGTTTCGTGCCTTGCGCATCTGAAAGCCAACTTCAGGGCGGCCCAGAAGTTTGACGAGAACTATACCGGTAGTTAACCATTTTAAACTTTATTGCAAATATAAAAAGGAAATGCGGGCAGAGCTGCGACTGAATTTCCTTAGTAATAAGTCATAATTCGAGGTTTGGCTCTCGCCTATTTTCTCCTCCAGTATTGGACAAATTTAAAAGATATCTGATATCAGATAAATACAATAGTAATTTAAGTTTCGCTATTTTTAAGCCCCTCACGTTCGTAACCTTCCTAATTAGTCCAAGAGCGAGCGAAGCTAGCTCGGGAACTTAGCACCCCGACACGGAAAGATTCGATGGGTATGATGATTTCATGTTAGGTTACTTTTGCAGACAGATATGGGAGCCCTGCTTGCTGTACATTTGATAAAATCCGCTTTAAAAGTTCATTTACTATGTTTGGGTATACATATATTTATGTGGCCACGGTCATTCACTTTTATAAGATAATGCGATGTAAAATATTTGGGTGGCATTTTTAATTAAATTGTGGATCAAAGTTTGGTGATCCTTAACTATTTGTGCTTTAACAATTTTAATATTACTTTGGTAGTAATTTGCTTGTCCTACCAGTGCGGCCCCGGCCTAAGGCCAACCACAGTTTACCACAGGCGACTGAGTGGCCGCGACACGCCACACGTTGGTGACCACTCGTAGCTCTCACTCGCAGCTCTAACTCGCACTTACAGCAGGAGAGTAACAAATTGAAGCGGCCACCAATCACTAGTGGCGGCCACCGACCACCTTCGTTTGCGAAGCCTTTAAGACAATACAAAAAGAAACTAAAATAAACAACCAATCTTTGGGCATCAGTTATTTTGGCCGTTATAAATTTACATAATCATAACATTTACTGTACTTAAACTTTAGATAATTAACGAAACATAGTACAAAGATAGTAGTCTCAAGAAATAGTTTAACGTAAGTCAGTTACAAATAAGAATAAAAAACAACACAAAAACTCAATAAATTATTTTTCTATTCTATCTGATCAGTCAGTCATATCATAATAGTAATACGTATTTTAATCAGTCTTCTTTAAAAAACGAGTTTTTAAAAATATGATCGCGTCAAGTGTCTCATTGTTTAGACGCTATCTTATTTTATTACAGAACAACCAATAGCGTTATTCTAAAAATTGCACATGTCCTACTGTAGAAATTTCATAAAAACTTTCGACCCCCTTTTTTACCCCCTTACGGGTAGAATTTCTAAAAACCAATAAATACATGAATTCTTTTTATCAACCAAGAGCGTAAATCTAAAATTTCATGTGTCCAATTTACAAACTATAAAAATGTCATACAAACTTTCAACCCTTTTTTTTCCTCCTATAGGGGTGGCATTTCCATAAACCAGTAATTATACAAAAATTATTTTTATCAACCAACAGCGAAACTAAAATTTCACGTGTCCAATTTACAAACTGTAGAAATTTCATACAAACTTTCACCCTTTTACCCTCTTAGGCGTGGAATTTCCAAAAATCCTTTCTTAGTGCGCACTTACGTAACTTGAGGAACCGCTTTCCCAAATTTCATCTTTATACGTCAAGCGGTTTTCGATATTTCGTGATATAGATTAGTGTATAATGTAGAAGAACTACAGCAAGCATCTTTATCTGATTTCAGGCTTCCTTACATTGGCTACATCACTGACGTGTGTCTAGATTAGGCTGCCTACCCTTTGCCGACAATATACAACCAATAAGCTAAATGGAAAAATAATAACCAGCCAAGTACGAGTCGGACCAGCGTGTCGAGTGTTGCGTAGGACTTATGCGTTTAGGTTTCCATGTAAATTGTCAGTGAGGCCGTTTATACCTCAAAATATAAATTAATGAAAATATTCGTTAGTATTTTTAAAACAAGAAAGTGTTTTAATATAAATTGTTAGTAGATATTAAAAATTGTTACTGAGTAATTGTTAGTAATGAAGATAAAAAAATGCTAATTTTAGGTGATAAAAACTACATGCCACAAAAGGTCAAAATAGTGACAAGTTGACAACCCTAACACATATATTTGAAAATCAATTTCTACCTCGTCCATCATATTTGAATGAACTTTAAAACTTAAATCAGAAAAATAATATAAAATTGACTAGGTTGTAGATAAAAACAGGTTATTGGACGAATCGCACGAATTTAACTCGCCCGAAACGTGTGATTCGACCCCTTTTAATAATTTTTTTTTTCGGTGGCGATTCACACGAAGTTAATTTATCGGTGTGCGAATCGACTACTCCAAAATTATGTAGTAGGCAATTGGCACACACATTGTATTTTATGCAATACCGTTAAGATAAAGTACACTCAAGTAAAGAAGTATTAAGGGTTAAATATTGTTATTGATATGAAAAAGACACAAATTAATAAAAAATGTCTTATTAAAATGACTACTTTATGCGCAATATTATTCCATAAAATTTAATGGCACCTACGGATCAGTACTTACTAGTATTGGGACGTTTATTTTTTTAGGACATCAAAATCAAAGATTCGATTAAATTCAATAGAAACTCTATTGAATTTAATCGAATCTTTGATTTTGTAACACAATATATGTAAATAACATGATAAAAATATAACTTTTTTAGGTATATGTTTACATTATAAGCATTTATATCCAAACTACCAGGAAGCCAGAATCATGAAGAAGTCTTAGTATTTGCGTGGTTGGAAGTTGGAATCATTACCTGTAAAAAATAACTACTACTACCAGCAGGCAAACCACTTGGAGGCCAGAATCATGAAGAAGTATTTGCAGGGCTAGAATCATAAACGGTAGAGACTAACCGAGTACTAGGACATCAGAATCAAAAGTCGCTCGGTACTCTGTTTACCGCTCATGATTCCAGCCTAGCTTCCTCTTGATTAATCTTCTGCACCTGTAGCCAAGTTGACAATCTACAATCGATAACGCTAGTAGAAAATTCATTGTAAGAGATTCGATACGAAACGTTTGTTAGCTAGGGGGGGCTGGTACTTAAGTTAGTCTTTACCTGTACCGGAATGAGCTGATAGCTTTTTCTTTAATTTTTTTAGTAGCGAATATTGTTGTCTCCCTCCTATTGTTTTGTCGCCGTATTATCATATTATTATTATTATCTAACGTGCATATCTCCACGATTTAAGTGGTAATTACTTATTTAATGCATTCTTTTCCTAGTTTCTAGTAAAATATCTATTAACTTCGATTAATTCTTCATATTTATCTCCACGTTTTAAGTGGTAATTACTTATTTAATGCATTATTTTCCTAGTTTCTAGTAAAATATCTATTAACATCGATTATCTTCATATTATTTCTGAGAAAGGTGAGCACGACTGTACTTTTTTATTTTTTGTTCTCTAAAATAATATGTATGCCAATTGTCTACTACTTAATTTTGGAGTGGTCGATTCGCACACCGAAAGGAATGTTTATTTCTTATAGTATTTGACTCCAGGACCTGATTACGATTTCAGTTCAGAAAAACCGGCCAAGTGCGAGTCTGACTCGCGTACAGAGGGTTCCGTATAAACAGCTACTTTCACCAAAATAAATAGATAACATACGTTCATAAACAATGAAAGCACCGAACATTGCTCTAATGAAGGGACAAAATTAACATTGCCGTTAGAAAACTGTTGTCCCCATACATCAATTTTTTATTTTATTATTCCATTTACATTTTATAAGTTGGTCGACTATTACTCGTAAACTTGTAAAGCCTACTTAGCTGTGATAGTTTTCCTTTTAATTTCGTTATTCATACTGCTGCCGTAATTTTTTTCACATATTCAAAAGCAACCATTTAGCTGGCAGGGGACAAACTAGAGTCAAGTGTCCCCTCACACTTGACTCTAACAAAAATCGGCAATTTAAAGCTTACTTTAACGCAAACGAAAAATGGTTATCACAGTCCCGTAATATTTTTGAGTGGAGGGATTCCAACGATACCCCATACAATGGGCAAGACGACAAAAAAAACACCAAGATCAGGAAGTACCTTAATAGTATATTATGCAACTAGTGAATAAAGGAAGGATTTAAAGCGAGGGCCATAGATGAATCACGAGCAAGTGAAGGATTCTAACAACTGAATCACGACCGTAGGGAGTGATTGATTGAAGTGTTAGAATCGTGAGCGACGCGAGTGATTCATGACCCTCGATATAAATCCGTTTTATTCAAGAGTTGCATACAAAATTTTATACCATGACTACGAGAAACAGAAAGATAAGCAAGAAGCACAAGAAAATTAAATAAATAAAGAAATGGTTTATTACCTTCAAACTTTACAAAAAATGTGAAACCCTGACCTCTGAGCTAGGTAACAGCACCTGTGTTTCAGGGGCCACTTCCACCACCACCTCCGATACGCTACATATTTCCTTATGATGAATTAAACAAAATTCCATTAATATTAGAATTACAATCCAAATAAGTATTCAATAAATATCCTAGACTAAAATAAAAATCATTATTAAAATCCAAAATATAAAAAAAAACTCAAAATTAAAATCGAAGGAGTTTGAAAGTCGAGGATTCTCTGCACAAGAAGTTTGTATCGAGTTTTTTTGCGCAAGGAGGTTATGTAGCATTGAGATGGAGGTCGAATACATTGGTGTGTTCCAAATTCAAACACCAAAACAGTGATTAAAAGTGTTTTTTATTCACTGTTTTCAGTGAATAAATCTACGTAGATAAAAACATCTTTTTTAATCTACGTACGTAAATTAATGCTTTTTGTTGGTTTTATTGACAACATGTATCAAGGACATGCTAAATTCTTCTGTTCTGCCAAGCTGTCATTAACTCCAAATTGATTAACAATTATTGTAGTGGTTGGGTTAGTGTGTAGTTGGTTGTTCGTATCGTGTAATAATTTTGTTTGTAATTAAGTTATGACACGGACAAAAACACGACAATTGTACCAAACACGACAATCGCACCAAGGCCGCCGGGCGTAATTAAATTAAATTGTCACCTCACTCAAAGGCAATTTAATTATCTACATTTTGATCTAAAGGTATGAGTTCGTAGCCGACTACAAGCAGCAGAAGCAGACGACATGTCGCTGCGACACTACTGGTTTCTATGTATTTCTATGAAATACCTTCCGCATCTAGCGAAATGTCGCCCGACTGCACGACGCACGATAGTAGACGACTTGTCACTACTGATCGTACGACAAGACGTCTGCGATCGTGTGACGTAGGTATTTTTTTAAGTTATAGAATATTAAGGAAAGTAACAAAAGCTACTGAATTATGAGACACGCGGGTGTGAAACGAGTGCGCATTTTGTGGAAACAAGATCGTGTTCTTAAGGCGTAAATACCCCTGTGTGGCTGATTTTAATATGTGAATTGTGAATCACTTTTAAACAGCTAGTCGTAATTTTGTGGAAAAATATGTTACTTTAGACCATTTTCTTACAATTTGATCAAAGGAAATGTTGAGTTTTATTCTTATACTACTAGCTGACCCGGCAAAGGAGAATGCCCATTTTGTAAGGGAACTTGGGCCCCTTTGAAAAAATGGTTGTATCTTGATGAATTTGGTTGTATCTTGTAGAAAAACATGTTATATTCATAATTAGAAAACATTTTTTATTTATTTTGCGGGGTTCACGAGATATAACGATGTTTCTGTTCTTGAAATGAATCCTTATTACAATGCAATTAGGTACATATAAATGTCCAAGTGAAGGAACCTGATCTGTTGTTGTCTGTACATATAAAGTAAAGGACACAGATGGAAAATAACACAAAATATAAATCCAATTTTTGTATAATATTGAAATCGCAGACACGATACCACATAACGGGCCTGTGTATGGGCAATCTCCTTTGTTTTGCCATACCTACCTACCCTACCTACGCTACCTACCCTACCCTACGTACCCTACCCTACCCTACGTACCCTACCCTACCCTACCCTACCTACCTACCCTACCTACCCTACCTACCCTACCTACCTACCTACCTACCTACCCTACCCTACCCTACCCTACCTTACCTATGTAGGTACGGTACCAATTTTTTTTTCATTTGATTTTTCGCCTATAATTAGGTAACAAACACAATAAAGAAGCGAAATCGGTCCAGCCGTTCAGGCGTGATGCCCTGACCAATCGAAATATGGATACATTTTAATATATATAGATTACATAGTGTAATTAATTTGTAAAGTTATGTCTAACACGGACAAAAAAACGACAATCGCACCAAATCCACCGGGCGTCTTTCAATGAAATGGACACCATCTCAAAGACAATTTTATTATTTATTATATAGTTTTGATCTAAGGCTTTTTTTAAGCAGAATAATAAGGAAAGTACAAAAACTACTGAAATTGGAATTTTACCGAACTGTTTACATTCGTTTCAAAAGTGTATTTCTTAATAAAAGGGATACGCGCGATATCGCTCGGCTTATTAGCAACAGCGGGCGACAGCGATTTATTTTAGCGCGCGTTTGTTTTTATTTTGCGATAACTCCTTTCAACGGCTGTCCTGCGCATAAAAACATAATTTGACTAGCCTAAATTACCATACGAACAGATTTAACACAAAAAATAAACACAATTATTTTTATTTTAGTTTATATCTCGAAAACTAATAACAATTAGCGAATCATATAAAGAAACTTTTGTGCACAATTGAACAAGGAATAAACTTGCTCTGATTGAACCTTACATAGAACTTGCTCAGTTTTTAGTCATGGTTTACTAAAACAAAAAGAGAGAATTAAAACAAAAAAATATATACTGAATTCAAAAGCAAAACACAAAAAAACCGGCCAAGTGCGAGTCGGACTCGCGCACGAAGGGTTCCGTACATGGTAAATTAAGGTTTACGATTTACGACGTACTAAAAAAAAACTACTTACTAGATCTCGTTCAAACCAATTTTCGGTGGAAGTTTACATGGTAATGCACATCATATATTTTTTTAGTTTTATCATTCTCTTATTTTAGAAGTTACAGGAGAGGGGGCACATTTTACCACTTTGGAAGTGTCTCTCGCGCAAACTATTCAGTTTAGAAAAAAATATATAATAAACCTCAATATAATTTTTGAAGAGCTATCCATAGGTACGTATGGGTTCGATGAAAAAATAAAATAAGTTTCAGTTCTAAGTATGGGGAACCCTCAAAATTTATTGGTCTTTTTTCTATTTTTGTGTGAAAATCTTAATGCGGTTCACAGAATACATCTACTTACCAAGTTTTAACAGCATAGTTCTTATAGCTTCGGAAAAAAGTGGCTGCGACATACGGACGGACAGACAGACATGACGAATCCATAAGGGTTCAGTTTTTTGCCATTTAGATACGGAACCCTAAAAAGTGCAAAATAAATTTTGTTTCGGCAGTCGGTGTCGAAAAATGGTAAAAACAAGAAGTACCAAAGACAGGACAGAGAGATGTACCTACTAAAAATATTGTTATTAAACATTATCACCAAATTATTATTCAAGTACCAATGCCAGGCCAATGGTGAGTTAAAAAATTCTTCGCAACAAAATTCTTCGATAGACGACAGACAGACAGACGGACACGTGAGTGACATACAGCAATAGGGCTCCGTTTGGACCCTTCGGGTACGGAATCCTAAAAGCAGAAGTTTTTATGCGATTCAAGTGTCCATTATAAAAGTTAAATACAAGAGTCGTGAGCGTCCGAAGCACGCGAACCTAAATGACTGAACTAGTAAGAATCATTTTAAGCGCAGGCCACACCGCCAGCTAGCGGGCGGGCGGGCTAGGCGGACGAACATCGTTTCACCTCTTTACATATTTCGGTTCACACCGCGAGCTACCGACTAACCTAACGAGCTAAGCTTACGAAATATCCGACGATTCCAGCGAAGCTACTTGTTCCCCTCGTTGGCGCGCCCGCGCTTCGCTAGCTTAGCTCGCCCGCCAGCTCGCTCGCCCGGTTCGTTCGCCCGTCCTCCCCGTTTCGAGTAAACTAGTCGAAAAACGGCGCTAACCTCTCGCTCTCCCATCCGCGCCCCCCGCTTCGCCTGCTTAGCCCGTTCCGCGCGCTCCGCCCGCTCCGCCCGTCGCTCGTCTGTCCGTAGTTTTCGGTGTGAACCCCATAGTTTAGCTCGCCAATATTTCGCGTAGTTTGTATAGTTTCCTTCGTTCGCTTCGCCCACCCGCCTAGCCCGCCCGCCCGCTAGCTGGCGGTGTGGCCTGCGCTTAAATTGGTAAAGCAGGTAAAGTTTGTGACTTTGTAGGGGGTAATCTCTGGATCTACTGAAACGATTTTGAAAATTCTGTCACCAGTAAAAAGCTACATTATTCTTGAGTGTCATAGGATTTAATATATTTAAAAAAAATAGAGATTTAAAATTGCAATAATGTAACCCAAAGTAGCAAAATGTTGCCTGTAAAATTCATTCCATGGCGTGCTCTGAGAAAACTATTGATGATACATAAAACATATTATGTAGGTAGGGAGGGCAGGGTTGGCAGAGTAAGCAGGGTAGGCAGTTGACGGGAGCGAAGCCTCGGGGGTCAGCTAGTTAAACAATATTTACTTTTTGTGTTTAGGTATTTCATTTTTAGAAACAAGAATTAACACGTGATTTGCTGTCATCATACATTGATGAATAATGTTATACGCAGTGTTATTCTTCAGAGTTATTAGGTAGTTCGTCGTAATTTTTTATCAGTCTCTTCATACCTGATTAGATAAATGTGCGAAACTAGATAGTAAGGTATATAATAATAAGATAAAGAAAACGTCTGTGCGAGTTTTTCTTTATTCACTAGGACGGCCGGAAGCCCCTTAGGTTTCATCCATTAAGGTTCCTCTGGTCGACGCCACGAACTTTTTTGTGCACGAGGTTAAAATGCATGCTATCTCATCCGACAACACGTGCGAAAGAGATAGAAGCTGTGATGAGCAGTAAGTGCTAGTTCACTTACGAATTAGCACTTTTGCAAATTTTTATCGAAATGGATGACGATTGAGGAAAAATTTGCGCGCGAAATTTTATAAACAGAGCTTTGGGAGTCTAGATATCATGAAAAAACTACTAAATGTATAAATTTGAAAATACAATTAGATATGCATTGTTTTTATTTTATTTTATTTGCATTGTTGAATAATAATCTTCCTATTTCTGTATGGAGGCCGTTTTGCAATTTTCCTTCTTATGATATTTACTTCCGCCCAAAGATGAGTTATAATTAGTGTTGAAATATGGAACTTTCGACGCTCGTAACTTTC
The DNA here is from genome assembly GCA_949775005.1 of Orthosia gothica. Lineage (NCBI taxonomy): Eukaryota > Metazoa > Arthropoda > Insecta > Lepidoptera > Noctuidae > Orthosia > Orthosia gothica. The sequence continues at coordinate 4,029,083 of OX459067.1, read as the reverse complement.
AAATATTTTATTTTTTTACTTTATATTTCCATACGGCTAGATAATGATGAGACATATTGATATCATTTTTTATATTGAAAGTAAATCGTAACATTGGCGTAATCGCCAGACTACGTTTGTATGGAAGAATGATTGACTAGTGTAACCTTAAAAGTCAAAGTCAAATTATATTTATTTCTACTGGGCCATTAAGCGGCACTTTTAAACGTCAACAATTAAAATTTACTAGTAATAAAAATTTATTCTACCGTCCATTCGGCAATGAAGCTTGTTATGGAGAAGAACGGACAAGAAACTCCATACCTACTTATTTTTTTTTTTTAATAAAGTGTTTTACAATATTTACAAACATACGTGGGACACTCAGAAAGTTTTGCGAAACTAAAAAAAATTGTTCTATACGTACATATATTTTTATTAAATCTTTTCAAAGTACTTTCCACCAGCCTCTATACAAAGATTCATGCGCCTAAACCAGTTTTCAAAACACTTTTTCCAGTCCGCCGCAGACACCTCGTTTACAGCCTGCTCGAACGCAGCCAGCGCATCTTCCGGCGACGAAAATTGTATCCCTTTGAGCTGATTTTTTATTTTTGGGAATAAAAAGAAGTCACACGGTGCTAGATCAGGGCTGTAAGGAGGGTGACCCAGGAGTTTGACTGGCGTGCTGTCCAGGAAGTCCCTCGTTTTGAGTGCGGTGTGCGCAGGTGCATTGTCGTGGTGGAGCAGTAGCCCGCGGAGCCCTGTGTTTGGTCGCTTGTTGCTTATAACAGAGAAAACTTCTGGCAAACATTTGGTAGTATACCATTCGGCATTAATGCTTCTTTGATCCCGTAAGGGAATTGATACCAAGTGGCCAGTCAAATTAAAAAAGCTAGCGATCAAAATCTTACCCCCGCTTCTAGATCGCTTCACTTTGGTAGGCGTTGGCTCATTTTGAAACACCCAAACAGTCGACTGGCGCTTGGTTTCTGGGTCGTATTGATAAATCCAGGACTCATCACCTGTAACGATGTCGTAAACACGCCGAGACGAGCCTGCTTCAAATTTGTTAAGCATATCACGGCACCATTCCACCCGGGCCTGCTTCTGAGCATCGGTGAGGTTGTGCGGCACCCAGCGTGATACTATCCTCCTCACGCGAAGATGGCTGTGTAGAATCTCGTGAACGCTTCCCGATCCAATCTTCAATATGTGTTGAATCTCCTGATATGTAATTCGCCTATTGTCTTGGATTAAATTTTTCACTGCTAGCACGTTTTCTTCGGTAACAGCCGTCAAAGGGCGACCGCTTCTTTCGTCATCCCCCAAAGTTGGTCGACCGCGCTTGAATTCGTTATACCAACGATACACGGTTGCCTTGGAAGGGCCTTCATCCATGAATGCCATTTGAAGTCTATCGTACGATTCATCCGGTTTCAGGCGACACTTGAAATCGTATAAAATCATAGCTCTAAAATGTTCCCGGCGCAGATCCATATTTCAGTGAGACACAATACTTTGAATTAACTCGCAAAAAATGTGGAGGGAAATTTTGAAATTGGAACTTACTTATTTTTACTTATAAATAATCATATTTTCGAAAAACATTATAACTGGCCAGTCTCCCATATATAAAAACTTTTTTTCGCAATACTTTCTGAGGGGCCTGGTAAGTACACATTATTAAATTAATTTTGATCAAAATTCTCTTAAAGAGGCGTGACGCGGGAATGCGACAACGATACAGAGCACACAAATGGACAGTATAGTCATACTATTATGTGTTATAACAGTTTTTAGGATTGTGACATTTTAGAAGCGCATATCACCAAATATCGATTCAATAAACGTAAACGTCACTTAAAAACGTCACAATCTTATGTGCATTGAGTTTTTTTATTCCTCTGCTACATATAAGGGGAGTTTTTTTTTTCAGAATTTTGTCTATTCATAATTTGTCTTCAGAATTTATTCTTGGCATTGGGATGGCACCGAGTATAGTTACAAGCAGTTTACAGGCAAGAAAACTAGAGAACGACCGTGTCGTAAAAAAACCGCCGTATTGCGTGTCGTGCTGCGCTGTGTAGGGTTCCGTAGTTGACCATCCCGGAAAGCATGAAAATGACACGTCAAAAAAAGGTCGCAATTATTTGTAGGCACATTTTCAAATTAAAATTCGAGTTATTTTCGTTAATGAGCAACCACGAAAACAATGAAAATTAAACACATGACAAAAAAAAAATGTGCAACGAAGAGGGTATCACAATGGACTGTATGCCTATCGATTGCATAGAACGAGCGAAATAACCCTACCCAAGTCACATACCCCAAATCCATGGATCATCGGACATATAGGCTGACATATTATGGATGAAAATTTATTATCTACTAAGGATTTTCTTAACACTGGCACCAAAATCAGTCTCTCTTGTTTCATACTTTTCATATCGCGATTTTTTTGTAGTAGGGTTTTAGTTTTTGTTCTTTTCTAACTAAAATGACCGGCCTTTTTTTTAAAAGTCCGGCTTTTTGTCAGGAGTTTTCAATTTTGGAAATGGTTACCCTAGCTTCTGCCTGACATATCCATACCTCCACACTCAAATACACTCAACGCTCACCGCATATTAAATTTATTATTAAAATTAAATTGTATTAACGATCCGGATCCCCCTGATACTAATACGGAGATGTGTGAACAAGCTGTGTTCCGTCAGGGACGGGACCCGGAAATGTGTGGACAACGCTTAAGGTTGCCCTAGTCGGTCATTCTTCCATACAAACGTAGTCTGGCTATTACTCCACTGTTTGACGGTGTACATTCAAAATAAAAAATTATATCAATTTGTCTCATCTTTGATAGACCTGTATGGAAACAAAAAAGTAAAAAAATATTGGTGAAAAGTTATGAGTGTCGAAAGTTCTATATGTCGTGGTGGCCACTAAGACCTCGCCTCTCGTGCTTGAGGTCGTGGGTTCGAATCCGGGCAAGTACCAATGTGACTTTTTCAAATTCATATGTACTTTCCAAGTTTATCTTGGACATTGCTGACAACGATGAAGGAAAACATCGTGAGGAAACCTGGACTTATAGTGAGTTTATGATAAGATTGTGCTCCATTGGTGTAATTACTGCAAGGCTTTCCAGTGCGAGGATAAACTAATAAATAATATTTCAGCACTAATTTTAACGCATCTTTGGGCGCAAATAAATACCATAAAAAGAAGGAAAATTGGAAAACAGTCACCATACAGGGATAGATTAGTAGTTCAACAATACAAATAATTTTATTTTGAACAGATAAATTTAGTCGTTTTTTCATGATATCCATACTCCAAAAGGTCTGTTTATAAAATTTCGGGCGCTCGTTTTCGTCCTAAATCATCATCCATTTCACATCATGCATTTTAACCCCGCGCACAAAATAGTTCGTACCGTCGACTAGGGCAACCTTTAGGTACAATAATTCCGTGCATCGCGGCCTATCCGCAGGCTTATTACGTATGAAACAGCAATTAGCAATATTTGCGCAGAGATTGTACAATCATCGCGCGATTATCGCTTTACATCAAAAAATTGGCAGGCTTATTTTTGCGAATTAATTGCTCTTCAATCGCGAATCCACATTAAATACGAGCTATAGCCACACCATAATAATTTTACGATAGCACTGTTAACAATAAAAATCTGCTAACTGAAATGTGCATTTATCGCAAGGTGATCGCGATCATTTCGTATTACGTATGGTTTTTGACAGCAGAGCGACAGACAGCGGCGAGCAAATGTGGCTGTCAAATTGCGATTACTTTTTCCCTTGTTGTTGGTCGATTGCCAATCGCTCTCTGATGGCTGAGTAGGTACAGAAGTTTTTGAGGTTTTGGCGGTCTTTTCGTGTGTTATTTTGTGGCTACTTTAATTTTCCGCAAATTAGAATAATAATATAAAAGTAAATATTATAATAACAAATTCCTAGTGAATATTGTAATGACAAATTGGTGTTGTTTTGTGTCTCTAATGTCTACGCAAATGGACTATTTGTTGAATCATTGAAACAGACGTGATCTCGGTAAAGTGGAGGATTTTTTTTGTACTGTAGTGTTGGCTACCTCAGCAAAGCTTATTTATGTTTACTACTAAATACTTACAAACACATTAGAATGTATTAATTAACACAACTTTGTTTTATATAATTATCTTTATCTAATACCATTAAACGAGCAATTCTTGTATATACTACAAACACTAATACAGACTACTACTATTACTACTACTACTAATATTATATAGAGAAAAGATTTGTATTTTTGTAACGAATAAACTTTAAAACCGGTGAAGTGCGAGTTGGACTCGCGCACGAAGGGTTCCGTAACATTATCGCAAAAAACTGCAAAAAATCACGTTTGTTGTAGGTACGAAAAAGAACACGTATGGGAGCACCACCTAAATATTTATTTTATTCTGTGTTTAGTATTTGTCGTTATAGCAGCAACAAAAATACATCATCTGTGACAATTTCAACTGTCTAACTATCACGGTCACGGACCGCGGAGCTAAGACTCCGCGGTCCGTCAGTCTGTCACCAGGCTCTAATAGGGTCCCGTTTTAACCCTTTAAGTACGGTACCTTAAAACATACTAGACCGATTTTAAAAATTCTTAAATTGTTGGGAAGCTACACTATCCCCGGGTGACATAGGCTACTTTTTATCCCATGTATTTCCACGGGAACAGTAACTACACCGGTGAAACCGCGAGGCCTCCGCTAGTGTATAACATTATATAATCGCAATCTGGGAAACGGCTCCAACGATTTTCATGAAATTAAGTATGCAGGGGGTTTCGGGGGCGATAAATCGATCTAACTAGGTTTCATTTTTAGAAAACGTCGTTTTCTCTATTTTCACTCGAGCAGAGCTCGATCAGGGTAAAGATATATACAGTATTCTATCTTCATACAAACGGTCGGAACGCGAGTCATAACTACGCGCGTCGAGTTAGTTCAGCCAACACTCGATACACTAAAGTCGCACTCCAGTTTTGTAAGCAGTACCTAAGCGTGCAATTTGTGAATATTTGATTGAAATACGTAAGTACTTATTTACTTAATATGGCAGAGAGCAATTATAGATTATATTGTGCTGTTTTTGGATGCTTGAATTCTTCTATAACGCACCAAGAGATATCATTTTTAAATTACCTGGAACCTCCGAAAGGCAGACTTAAAAAAGATATATACCTAACCTACTAGTACGTAATTTGTTTCTTTTTTAATGCGTAGGTATTTCGGTTTTTCCACCGATTATAATACCTGTATTAAGGCGGTACCCCGAGCAAAACGCCGCGCAAGCCGTTTTTTGTGCTGTTTTTAGGAGCTATCTACTCGTTATTTAAAAAGAAATATCGATTAATAAAAATACATTAAATTTCTACATAATATTGATTCTAAAATGGTAGATTTAGTTTTTTTTTAAATGTTGTATATATTTCACTAATCTACTTCCAAAAAAACATAAAAATGAGAAATAATTATTGATATTATGCATCTCCTCGTAAAGTGTTAATTGATTATTTTTTGTACTAACACTAATGGATAGACAATTTAATAACGAACATTTTTGTAGAATTATTTTTTTCAAAAGACCAAAATTCGATTTTAAAAAGATTTTATTCTAAAATCTGGGCGTATTCACTACTGTAATTCATGCGCCACCAGTGCCGCTAGGCCAATAGGAACGCTCATATCTCACGCCGATTTTTTGGTCAGGGTACCGTCTTAATAAATAAATAAGTGGACAGGGTGATAAAGTCACACACGAGTTACCTACATAGGGCAGGGTTATAAAAAAAAATAGTAGGTACCTAGTTTCCTAGGCTAGGCTATCTACTTACTTACATATACGTGGGACACTCAGAAAGTTTTGCGAAACTAAAAAAAATTGTTCTATACGTACATATATTTTTATTAAATCTTTTCAAAGTACTTTCCACCAGCCTCTATACAAAGATTCATGCGCCTAAACCAGTTTTCAAAACACTTTTTCCAGTCCGCCGCAGACACCTCGTTTACAGCCTGCTCGAACGCAGCCAGCGCATCTTCCGGCGACGAAAATTGTATCCCTTTGAGCTGATTTTTTATTTTTGGGAATAAAAAGAAGTCACACGGTGCTAGATCAGGGCTGTAAGGAGGGTGACCCAGGAGTTTGACTGGCGTGCTGTCCAGGAAGTCCCTCGTTTTGAGTGCGGTGTGCGCAGGTGCATTGTCGTGGTGGAGCAGTAGCCCGCGGAGCCCTGTGTTTGGTCGCTTGTTGCTTATAACAGAGAAAACTTCTGGCAAACATTTGGTAGTATACCATTCGGCATTAATGCTTCTTTGATCCCGTAAGGGAATTGATACCAAGTGGCCAGTCAAATTAAAAAAGCTAGCGATCAAAATCTTACCCCCGCTTCTAGATCGCTTCACTTTGGTAGGCGTTGGCTCATTTTGAAACACCCAAACAGTCGACTGGCGCTTGGTTTCTGGGTCGTATTGATAAATCCAGGACTCATCACCTGTAACGATGTCGTAAACACGCCGAGACGAGCCTGCTTCAAATTTGTTAAGCATATCACGGCACCATTCCACCCGGGCCTGCTTCTGAGCATCGGTGAGGTTGTGCGGCACCCAGCGTGATACTATCCTCCTCACGCGAAGATGGCTGTGTAGAATCTCGTGAACGCTTCCCGATCCAATCTTCAATATGTGTTGAATCTCCTGATATGTAATTCGCCTATTGTCTTGGATTAAATTTTTCACTGCTAGCACGTTTTCTTCGGTAACAGCCGTCAAAGGGCGACCGCTTCTTTCGTCATCCCCCAAAGTTGGTCGACCGCGCTTGAATTCGTTATACCAACGATACACGGTTGCCTTGGAAGGGCCTTCATCCATGAATGCCATTTGAAGTCTATCGTACGATTCATCCGGTTTCAGGAGACACTTGAAATCGTATAAAATCATAGCTCTAAAATGTTCCCGGCGCAGATCCATATTTCAGTGAGACACAATACTTTGAATTAACTCGCAAAAAATGTGGAGGGAAATTTTGAAATTGGAACTTACTTATTTTTACTTATAAATAATCATATTTTCGAAAAACATTATAACTGGCCAGTCTCCCATATATAAAAACTTTTTTTCGCAATACTTTCTGAGGGGCCTGGTATTATTTAATTAGATAAAATATCATTATGAAATGATTACCTATGAGATTAAAATAAATGGTAGGTCCTCCTATCTAGTAAGATTTAAAATAAACATGATACAAAAAATATAATATTTACCTCAGATTAGAGAAAAGAATCTGAGATATTTTCAATCTGAGTAAAAACTAGGAAGAAACTCAAGTAGCGTGTGCGTGTGTAGCGTGTTTATGTGACGCGCACTTGTAGGCACTTATTTCAAGGACAGGGCCGAGTCACAATACTGTTAGATATCTTTACCGTGGCTTGATCACCTAGGTACTCTATACTAATATTATATAGAGAGAAAGTTTGTGAGGATGTAGGGGGTAATCTCTGGATCTGCTGAACCGATTTTGAAAACTCTTTTACCAGTATATAACCACATTATTCCTAAGTGACATAGGATATAATTTATTTTCAAAAAAAAAATAGAGAGAAAGTAGCAAAATGTTTTCTATAAATTCATTCTTTAGATAAAAATTATGTACTACATGATTAAAGTAATCATTATTACCTACAAAAAAGTCTGCGAGAGAATATATCTAACTATCATAGTTAGGTCACAATAGCAGCTTTTATATTCAAAATTTTAATTAGATCTCCGCGCCCGTAGAAAAAAGCTTGGTTACATCCGTATTGTGGTATTAATTCTTATTCAAATAAATAGTTGTAACAAATTGGTAGGTAGGTAAGTAGGTAGGCTAGGGTAGGGTAGGTAGGTAGATAGATGGTAGGGAGGTAGGTAGCCAGTTGAAGGGAGCGAAGCCGCGGGGGTCAGCTAGTAAAGATATAAATATGAAATTGCCAACCCACCTTGAGCAAGCGTGGTGTTCAATGCTCGTGCCTTCTCTGTTCTCTGTATGAGAAGAGCCCTCTGTATTTTCGTGCCTTCTCTGTTCTCTGTATGAGAAGAGCCCTCTGTATTTTCGTGCCTTCTCTGTTCTCTGTATGAGAAGAGCCCTCTGTATTTTTATTACATATAAATAAAGATACCAGTCTGTAACTGTCCTACTGCAGGGAAATTTACAGGCTGGTATTATTAAATATATAAAAAATAGTAGGTATTTCTTTTTCGTCAAATATGCGACATAAATAAAAAAAATAAACTTCTAAATCAACGCAATCTTAAAAGTTTGGAAGTTTGATCTTTTGACAACTCCGAGAGATTGCAGACCTGAGTATAATTATGATAAGATTTTCAACTTGATACCTCGACTCGTTCCCAAGAAAAAGGTTTGACGGACGGAATAACGAATGTTTACATGTAGTTCGAAGATGTAGGCCACATCATCGCTTACCATCAGGTGAGGTAGTGGTCAAACGCGAGCCTATCGATAATAAAAAAAAAAATGCTCTAGTGAGAGTTTCCTGCAAGTAGTAGCGAGTGCATGAAATATGTCCTCTTCGACTCGCCAATCTCATTTATATTATCTCAAGAAACATTTTATACCGTCTTAAATGGCATATTAAAGATTCATCAGTACTTGTGATAGCAATGAGAAAGAGAAAATTTAATTAAAAAGCAAATATTTGCGCACTTTTGGACGATTAAAGTACATTAGGTATTTTTTTCCTGATTAATCATTCCTTAAGACCTCAAGATCATTACTAAATCATTTACAAACTTACGAGTTAAATTAACAAATTACCTAAATAACTTTATTCTTAGAAATTAGTTTATTTAATTAATCGTTCCTAATGAGGGTTGTTATTTTGTTACTGCTCGTACATGTAAAAAGAAGTAACTAAAATATACAGTTTATCAGTTAATTGAAGAAATAACACAAACTAACGAAATTATGGCCATTTTGGGCGCGGAGGGGGCCGCGTGTCACCAGAATCCAGACGTGAAGATTCCGCAAAAGCAGAAGCATACAAGTTTTCTTTCTCCTCAGCGGAGTGGGCGAGTAACCCGTCAGGCTTCAGCAGTGGTGGGTGGTATTGAGGGACGGCAGAAGTTCGATTCAACCGACTTAGCCAGGAACCAAAACGAAAGCGTTTTGGTTCCTGGCTAAGTCGGTTGACCGAGATCTTCGCATCACCCTCTTGCAGGACTTGGCAGCCCTATTGTAAGGCTCTGTTCCGCTGACCCACGTCGCTTGCTTTGCGCGCCCGAGCGTGGACCCATGCCAGGTACACCTCATGTATAAGCGCGTTGGCGCGCTTGCATTCGGCGCAAACCATGACCGGTCAACGCTAGACATTGCTACGTCAGAGAACGGAATGTCTCCATCCCCTGATGCAACGCATCCGACACGACGACTGCGCACGACGAAGGATCAGCCGAAGTGAAGCAAGTTGGCTGCCAAGGATAAGATGCGAAAAAAGAACGCACCCCATCCCAATCTGCTGACTTATACCGCCAAACCCGCCGAGCACCTCTTGGGCTGAGATCGGGTGGGGAGTGGACGAATACAGACTTCACCAGACAATGGTCGGAACTACCGAAAGGTAAAGATACCGACACAGAGTATCTGTCTGGATCTGTTGTCAGCAGAAGGTCCAAGCAATTGGCTGTGTGCGAATCATAATCTGGCACCCTCGTTGCCCCCTATACCAGCTGGGCGAGAAGTGATAATTTAAATCAAGTGCATTAAAATTCTTAAAAAAACCTAGAAGACGTATTCAGAATAAATATCTGAAAGCCTGAGCCCCGAGACGTCAGTTTCTATGTTTAAAAAAAAATTCAAGACTCAACTCCGGAAGTAAGAAAATGTTACCTAAAAACCAACGACAATGTGACGAAAGTGTTATTCATAATATAATATATCATTAAACAAAAAAACATCAAATCAGATAAGAATTCAAAGTTTTATTAATTTATTCCGTACCTCCATACAAATTTTCCCTCTATGCGTCGACAGTAGGGCATGCAATATCGCAAGGTATTCAATTCCGGAACTGAGTTCCAATACTGGAGATCTGATTCCGGTATTCCGGAACTGGTAACTTTAAAGTTTGTTTAAAATCAAACAAGATTTATAACTACCTATATCAGTGTTAATAATGTTTAGTAACAAATTAAACATATTTGGTCGCCTTTCTCCCTTGTAACTATAATTAAACATTTTAAACCGTAAAATTAACAAAGCTTATCTTGTCGCTGGCACGATAGTCTTTCAAATTTGTTTGGTCCAGAACTTAGCCACCTGGTAGGTGTCTGATGTCACGCTCCTGCTTTTTTTTCTCGACTGCACTCGCAACATTGCTTCGGATATGTGGCTATCGCGGCTGTGGGGTATATATAGTACGCTGACTGCGGTTGGTTTGAGGCAGCTAGTAATTGTACGGCATGTGTCGTAAAAAGCAACATCTGTTTCCTTGGTGGGGGCGGAACGGTGCCACACTGGTCACGCATATTCCCCAGCCGAGAAGCAGAGTGCTAGGCCAGTAGTCTAGAGAACGCGAGGTGAGCTGCCCCAATTGGTTGATGTTAGGTTAGGCGTCTGAGTAAATTGTTGTGACCCGATTGACACAACAGAATTAAACATAGTGGGTCCCGTTTTTACCCTTTGGGTACGGAACCCTAAAAAATCAAATAAAATGTATTTCATACTCGGCAGCCTATGAGCCTATCCAGAGTTGTGGAGGTCAGACAGACAATCGCTCCATGCTTAATCTACTACTGCTACATCCGGTTATACTGGAAGCCAAACCCAACATAGTTAGGAAAAGATAAGGCATTATATTGATTTTGCTGGCTCAAGACGATTTGGCGATTTAAGCGAGTTTTGTTAGTTTTTTCTCGAGGGTTTCCTCTCGTGTTTAAAAGTGGCCTATGGAACTCTGCGATAGTGTAGTTTTCTGTCAGTAAAATAATTTCGTGTAAACAAAAAAACTAAATAAACCTTAGTTTAAACCTGTCCTATCAAGTCCAAGCTTATCTGCAGAACCATGGTCTAAATTTGTCCGTATTACTTAACTTAAAAAAACCGTGGTCTTCTTAAGGTGCTTGTAAACTGGCTAGTATTTTGACAATTTCTTGTCGCAATATTGCAGTGTAGCCCGGCGATATTGCCAAGGTATCTCATAGTAGTCGCATGAATCCAATGTCTAGCCGGCTAGATTGCAAATGATTTACCCCGCTTTGACTTTACTGCAATATCGCTGTATATCGTCTTTGCTCTGATGTATACCTATACATCAGAGCAAAGACGATATCGTCTCTTATCTCTCTTATCGCATCTCTTCTCCCTCACCAGGTTCTCCCCGCCTCGTCCTGTCGCTGCCTGATTATTGAAGTTGTTTTGAATCCGTTGTTGATTTTATTCTGTTTGTCACGGCAGAGTGCTCAAACGAAAAGATTTTAAACTTTGTCAACGAAATGCATGTACCTACGTCCTGAATTATGGGATGTAAAAGCTAGTGCGTATGAAGTTCGTAACATTAAGAAGGATGCTTGGAAGCACATCAAAGCAAAAACGATATACGGCGATATTGCAGTAAATTCAAATCATTTGCAATCTAGCCGGCTAGGCATTGAATACATGCGGTTACTATGAGGTATATTGGCAATATCGCCGGGCTACACTGCAAGATTATACGCGCTTGCACATATTACTATAATAATCCTACTTAAAGGCGAAAATTTGAGAGTGTGTAAATCTCTTTCACGCATAAACTACTGAACGGATCTGGATGAAATTTGACACAGAGATAGATTATAGTTGGCCATAGCACATAAGCTACTTTCCATCCCAGTATAATTTTCCCTTGGGATAGGAAAACATTTTTCACGCGGGCGGAGCCGCTGGCAGAAGGTAGTTATTGATATTAGTTTGTATAAATGCGATATTTTATTAGTAATAATTACCACTTTACTAGGTATATTTTTCTTTCTCTTTACTTTTAATTAGGGACTTTTATACAAATGTAGATGTCAGTCCCATCGGAGCTTATTACGTAAAACGTAACAACACAAACTTAATTAAACTATATGCAGCACCAAAGTTAGGTGTCGACAAAATATAATAAAAAAAATTACAACGTCGTACATATACAAGCATTTATTTACATTTACCTGTGTTTTTCGCGTCCCAGTGTCCGATTGAGCTAAAAATTTGACACACTATTGTTTCTCGTAACAATTTTTTTTTGAATATAAAATCGGAAACATTGCTTAGCTCTATTAAGTTTGAGGCTACGGAAAATAAAATTACAAAATTGACTATAGGTATTTCTGGAAACACGATTTAGAAATAAAATCAAGATTCCAATGAACGCAAACCTTGCCTCTTTCTTTGCACTTTAAAAACTTCATCTTCTGTAGATAACCTCAATCAATAAAATGCTTCATATTTTATAGAAAAGAAAAAATGTACTGGAATCAACAACTATAGTGTTCAGATTTTTTAATCCGATGTAGGTATATGTGTTTGGTCCAGTTATTGGTTAAGTGGAAATGCGGGCATTGAGCTGAATATTGCCTTAGTAATAAGTCATAATTCGAGGTTTGGCTCGCGCCTATTTCGTCCTCAAAGTATTGGACAAATATTAAAAATATTCCGAAAATTTATTATTTATAGTTGTCAAATTTGTACACTAGGCCTCTGTTGACAGCGCAATTTTGATATTTTTTTAAGGTTCTAGTGCTTATAGAGATAGTGTATCATCAAAAGGAAAAGGAGACAGGGGCACAGTATTATATATTCTTTCTTTTACAGTTCATGTAATATCTTTTAAATTGGTCCAATATTGGAGTAGGAAATATGCGAGAGCTAAACCTCGAATTATGACTTTTTAATTAAAATATTCAGTCGGAAGTCTGCGACCGCATTTCCTCTTAAGACGGTACCCTGACCAAAAAAATCGCCATGAGATATGAGCATTCCTATTGGTCTAGCGGCACTGGTGGCGCATGAATTGCAGTAGTGAATACGCCCAGATTTTAGAATAAAATCTTTATAAAATCGAATTTTGGACTTTTGAATAAAAATTTACTACAAAAATGTTCGTTATTAAATTGTCTATCCATTAGTGTTAGTACAAAAAATAATTAATGAACACTTTACGAGGAGATCATTTTTTTTTTTGGAAGGAGATTAGTGAAATATATACAACATAAAAAAAATGAAATCTACCATTTTAGAATCAATATTATGTAGAAATTTTATGTATTTTTATTAATTGATATTTCTTTTTAAATAACGAGTAGATAGCTCCTATAAACAGCACGAAAAGCGGCTTGCGCGGCGTTTTGGTCGGGGTACCGCCTTAAAATGGAATGGAATGCATTTAATTGGTCGTAAAATCCTTTGATTTCGGCAACGACAAACGAATGGTAATTTTCTACAACTTACCTAATTACCTTGCATATCTGACTTCCACAAACCAGTAGCTGGGTAACACGGTCCTTTGTAGCCCGTGTTACTACCAATCTTACTACCAGTAGTAATACTGGTAATTTGATTCCTTTTCTTACTACTGCAGTAGTAAGTTGTTAGAAGGGTAATTACAATTTTCCCATGTTACTAATAATAAATAATTATAAAGAATCTGGTGACAAGTTGCATGAAGGTCTATGATTCGATGCCACATACATAACTCATGAGGGTGCTGGAGTTGCATAAAATTTATGAGACTTTGCGCATCTTCTTGACATCATGTATGGGGCAGTGAAGGACAATCCTTCTCTATCCAGGATGTCGACAGATTCAGGAAAACAGCGAACCTATAAGGATCGAGCGCAGTTTTTTTTATTTTATTTTATATGGTGTACATAATAAAGAGTATTCTATTCTAATATTTCAGGGCGACAGACAGGGTAGGTCCTTTGTGGTTTTGCTTAGCCCTGAACCCTCGTGAGTACACTGCTGGAGGGCCTGGGCTATCGGTTGAGAAGAGGGTCAGGTCATATCACACCTCCTATACATGGATGACCTGAAGCTCTTTGCCCCAACTTCTTGCAACTGATGAAGCTTCTGAAGGTAACAGAAAACTTCAGTGACGCCATCAGAACGGAATTTGGTGTGGAAAAATGTGCAGTCATGCATGTTAAGCGAGGGGAGATTATGGAATCCGTGGGAATACAACCCTCGGATTCCATGCACCTTAGATCCCATTCCTCAACCGAAACTTACAAGTATTTGGGTATGTCGGAAGCACTAGGCTATCAATGCTACTGACGTGAAACAGTCGTCGCTTCTTTGGTCGCCAGAAAAAAGTACTAGTCTTTTATCAGGCGGGAACAAGGTGCGCGCCTTCAATGGCTGGGTCATGCCGGCCGGTCTTGATGTTCTCTCTCAGACAGAACTTGACGCCCTGGATAGGAAAGTCCGCACATTGATTACCGCAAAAAAAAACAAAACAACTGATCCACTAAACCTAACTTAATCCATACGTAACGGTGGTGCTGTTAACGATCATTTAAAAAAATATTTTCAAAAGAATATTGTACCAATTTCACCCCAGTCATTTTCCTTTATAGGTCCCTTTGTAGCCTGTTTCACTTAAATTGTACAAATTTTCGTTTTCCTAATCAGTAAATATGTTATTACGGCCCGTTTTTAAATATTCTAAATATTGACAGCTCGGTGCTTGCGCAAACATGGCACGGCCGCTATCGCCGAGCGACGATCGACACTTAGGGCTATATTTCACCGGGACACCATGGCGGCGCAACCAGTCGCCGCTACCAACAAAATGTATACAACTCTATCGGACACCAAGTGAGTAACTCTCTATAGAGTTGTATACATTTTGTTGGTAGCGGCGACTGGTTGCGCCGCCATGGTGTCCCGGTGAAATATAGCCCTTAAGGTGAACGCGCACTTAGACGCACCGCACTCGCCGCACGCGCCGCAGTCATCGCATTTTCGCTTGGCCCCGCGCTATCCGCGCCGAACGCGCCGCACGCATTGTATCCACTTCTGTACATCTTGAACTATATTTTCATACGGATACGGATCATATTGCACGCCGCCCGCACCGCCCGCCGAGTCTGATGACGTCATCCGCACGCGCTGGTGGAATTCGTATACCTACAGCATTTTGCTGAAATGCGGCTCGTGCGGCGCGGATAGGTGCGCGAGGCTGCATACGATTTCATATAAAGATTTATAAAATGCGATGACTGCGGCGCGTGCGGCGAGTGCGGTGCGTCTAAGTGCGCGTTCACCTTTACGCTGCGCTCTAATGTTAGTCTGGCAATCGAAAGTAGAGACTGAAAAAGGCAAATTGCAACAGCAACCCTGAAACTATAAAATACCTGGAATTTGATAATTTGATACCTTAGAATTATTTATTTTACTTCGTCTGATTTAATTCGTATACAGTTATATAGGTAGGTAATGCTTGAGATATTATTTATTTTATTTGTTTATCCTCGTACTGGAACGCCTTGCAGCAATTACACCAATTATTATTAATCCATTATTAACATGTATCAATCTGAATAAAAAAACAACAGTATTCTGTAATAATTCTGGTTTATTCACTACCATGATCAATATCTGAATCTAAGACTTCCATGTGGAAAGATTCATTAGAGTCACTGGCATTTCTGTTTCCTACATTCATAATGGCAATTCCTAAATTATTTTCTGTAGTTCTGTCCATAAACATAAGAAAGTTTATGTTTATTTCCAACATGTTTGACATGATCAGTCATTATCTTCCACTCCTCTGCAGTTATGGTTTCAAACGACTCTTTTATAACTTTCTCTTACTCAATGTAGATAGGGCATAGTTTTACTTGTCTCTTTACGTATCCAAACTCGGAAGTCGCAATACCTCATGCCCGTTCTGCTTCAGAAGTTCATCAGCTTCATATACTGGTTGAAAAGGAATATAATTCAAATATGTAGGTGCTTTATTTACAATGACTGAATGGTATCTGGCATTATGCATAACTATTCATTAGCTCATTTAAATTTGATATGAACTTTTCTATTAGCGATTTTATAAAGTTTACAGCTTTCATGTCGTAGTGGTAGTCCGCCATTTTCAATTTAGTGCTAAAGAGTGACAATGAGTTTGGCACAGGGCCTTTCTCCGACCCGGCCGCCGCGCGCACCCTGCGTCATTCGTCGGCCGCGCGCGTCTCTCGCACACCTCGGAAACGGCGCCATACCTTCTCATACTCTGACTATTGTCGCTTCTCCAATATTTTTTGTTACGATTGTGCATTTTATAATATAGGTAAATATTATTAAAAAAACATCATTAGTCATCAAAAGTTCTGAAAGCAAATATAAAACGCAGCGGAGAGTTTCGCTAACTATAGAAACGCACCTAACCTATAGGAATTCACTGCCTTCATTCTATCCGGTAGGCATCTTATGATGTTATGTGACTTGTTATATCAAGAACTAGCACTTCGCCCGCGACTTCGTTCGCGTGATTTCGTTGACCCTATATATGACTCTCTTATGTGCAACCGAGCAATAATAAGCTATTATTAAATCTAAAATATGATTTAAAAACAAAACAAATTGGTACAAAAAACCATGTAATATACCTACATGTTTTTTTGTATTGGGACGATTCATTATTTGACTCAAAGAATAATAAATACTAGGTTACCGCCACAAAGTAAAATCCTCTCCTAAAAAACTTAATAAACCCATTTTGCCCCGTTGAGAGTCGAGTTTTGAACAACCCAAATATGTCAATTTACTCTACTCCAAGGATTTAGATTTACAAAAAACAAACAGATTTTTCCTCTTTTCACCCCCTTAAAGGTTTAATTTCTGAAAACTCCTGCTTAGTGCTCCCCTAGAACCCTACGTCAAAGACTATAACCTGTCCAGTAAGATTCTTAGCTTGGGGTTAGTTTCGAAAAACTTATAATGACAACCTTTATTGTTTACATAGGTTGGTACTTATGTCAAGTTTCAAGTTTATTAACCCAAGAAATATGAATCTTCAAAAAAACTTTGACACCCCCTACATCGTCTTTTAGGGGAAGATTCGAAAAACTAATAATGACAACCTTTATTGTTTACTTACGTTGGTATTTATGTCAACTTTCAAAATGATTAATCCAAGAAATAAGAAGGAAGGAAGTTAACCCAGTAAGATACCTATTATGCGGGTAGGGCTTGACTGTACTTCCGGGATTGTCCTGATAGCCGTAGTATACCTCTCCACTCCTCAAGCACCTCCGGATATGTTGCCCCCTTGGCGCTTCGTCAAGAAATAAGATTCTTCAAAAAACCTTTTCACCCACTAAATCGTCTTTTGGGGGTAGATTCGAAAAACTAATAATAATTACAAAATTTATTATTTACTTTTGTTGGTATTTATGTCCTGGGAGTCTTTAAGTTAAGAGTGAATAGGTTTCTTCTATGCGAGCGTGCTACATCGTCGACCACATCATCGCTTACCATCAGGTGATATAGTGGCCAAGCGCGAGCCTATCAATAATAATAAAAAAAAACTAATAATGACAACCTTTATTTTATAATGAGGTTGGTATTTATGTCAAGTTTCATGTTTATTAACCCAAGAAATAAGATATTTCAAAAAAACATTAACATCTCCTA
Organism: Orthosia gothica; assembly: GCA_949775005.1. Classification (NCBI taxonomy): domain Eukaryota; kingdom Metazoa; phylum Arthropoda; class Insecta; order Lepidoptera; family Noctuidae; genus Orthosia; species Orthosia gothica. Next base: position 4,011,402 of record OX459067.1, on the reverse strand, counting down.
AATAATCTTTTCAGGTGGTTTCAAAAAATAATAATAACCATTATTATTTATTTAGGATAGTATTTGTGCCAAGTTTCAAGTTTATTGACCCAAAAAATCAGATTTTGCCATTTAAACTTCAACACCCCCTAAATCATCATTTGGGGGTAGTATTCAAAAAACTAATAATGACAATCTTTATCATTTACTTAGATTATTACTAGGTATTTGTAACAAGTATCAATCATTTTAGCCGAGGGAATTAGATTTTTCATACAAACTTTGAACCCCTTTTTCACCTCCTTAGGAGTAGAATTTCGAAAAATCCTTTCTTATCGGATACCTACGTCATAGAAAGAACACACCTTCCAAGTTTCAGGTTTCTACGATCAGTGGTTTAGGCTGTGCGTTGATCCGTCAGTCAGTCATTCAGGACAAAGCATTTTATATGTATAGATATAAAACTGTGATTTCGTTGCGATGAAACTGAGTTAATCAGAACATTTGTAACATAATGTAATACTTGGTTCTTGTATATAAATAAGAAATACAATACAACATATTTTTTACGAATATTGACGCATTAACTTAGCGCCCTTCCAGATGGCTCTCGCTTATGATAAGTGACTTGTTCTATAAAGAATATAAAACTGTGATTTTGTTGCGATGAACCTCAGTTAATCAGAACATTTGTATAAGGTAATATTTGGTTCTTTTATAAATAACAAATACAATATATATTTTTTACGAATATTGACGCAATAACTTAGCGCCCTTCTAGATGGCTCGTTTCGATTCGATTTATTTATATCCCACCAAAAAGCGATTTTTACTAAGCGAAATTGCAAGTACGTTCACATGAACGTAATGCGATGCTATTCAACCGATTTGCACTTGAAACTTTTACGCAATATCGCCTATCAACGCAATTTAATTTGCGGGTCGCCGTCAGTAAGATCCCTCGCCATGACAGAGCGTTTTGTACTCCTAGCGCCGGCGCGGCGCTCTGTTTGACAGCAGTTTGAAGTCACTACATAGTAGTCACTTTATTGGGCTATTACACGTTTTACACCAATTAACTGACAGGTTGAAAATTCGGCGATTCGGCAGCGATTTTGAGAGTTGGTATGTCTCAAGTAGTGGTCGTTTGTTTATAATCCGACGAAATTGTACCTGGTTGATCTAACTTCGTTTTATTAGTTGATGCAAATGCCAAGCATTAGCTACTGAACTGACAAGTCCAGCATATAGGTTAACAAAACTCACCACTACTTTTCCCCTCGGATTGTGGTTCGATATAAAGAACCCCCTGAACATAAAGAATCCCTTGTTGTAAATTTGAAACACATTGGGGATGCGACTAGGGATTGCAAGCCGGATTCTTCGATATTCGAATATTAACTGTAAAATCCGGATTACCTGTCATTTCTAAATCCGGTTTATAAGACCGAAATTAGGTTTACTTCAAAACTAATTTTAACGGTTAAGGGGCAACGCAAATAGAAGACGGCGAGACGAAGGTACGGTACAGACACGGCGCAGATACGGTGCAGGCGCGATATCTGCGCAAACAGACGCGGGGACGGTACGGCACAGAGTATTATTATACAAGGTGCTATTTAGTGGAAATAACATTTAATACACCTCCTTTCGGTTTTTTTTCGAATACTAATTCCCTCCTTTTGTATCATTATAATTCCTATGTACAGTCGAGAGCACATCAAGTGTAACATTGCGCTACGAAAGCCGCCACTATTACAAGTGCAATAAAGGCGTGCTCAAGGTCAAACTGTATAGCTTGATGTGCTGTCGACTGTACTTATGTTTGCAATATGTAACCGCTATGTTTGCTATTTAACTACTTTAAAATACGAATAACATCGAAATACATAAATCAAATCATAATAAGTTAAATTACATCGGATTTTCATTAAAATCATGGATTAAGGCTGATTTACATTGATACAGTAGCTGGCGCCAGCTACTGTATCAATGTAAATCAGCCTTTAAATATCCATATGGACGAAAATTTGAACAGTTTAAAATATATCGCTACGTATCTTTGTTCATACTGTATATAATGCGAGACGCCGCTTGCGCCTACATCTGCTGGCGACGTGGCGGGGGGCGAGGAGCGGCGTGCCTGCGCGTGCGCCGTCCGCTTGCCGCCTTCAGTCACGAACAAAAGATAACGCAAGACGCACGTCGCTTCGTATACAGGATGCGTGACGATATTGAGCTTTCAGATTATTGTAACTTGCTTCCGAAGTCCTTCTCTTACTTTTGACAATACGATATGGTAACATTCCAGTGACATTTTATAAACTGTGCGAAAACGATCAGGATATTCATATAATGTTTCCATTATTTTATAGTACCTGTGCTCTTCTGCATTTCTCCACACTGGATGTATCCAATACCTTCTTGGTCTTTGCTGTAAATTAATAATCTGTAGCAAAGCCAGTGCATCTTCATCTTCGTCTGAAGAGGAATACAACAATATCACGCTCTATAATGACTTAACTTGCCGTATCGTCCCCGCGTCTGTTTGCGCAGATATCGCGCCTGCACCGTATCTGCGCCGTGTCTGTACCGTACCTTCGTCTCGCCGTCTTCTATTTGCGTTGCCCCTAATATTTGTATTTATCCGCAAATTTTCATTTTAAGTAATCGGTAGATCGATATATATTAAAGACTCCAATGCGCAAATCCAAATAATATATGAATTGGTAGGCTTAGGTTTTATTTTTATTCTATAGATCAACTGGATGATCGAAAGAGCTTTTTCTACTGCTGGCATCTTCTGTAATAAAATAAGATCGCCCCTAAACAGCGAGACCCTTGATGCAATCATGTTTTAAGATCTCGTTTTTTAATGAAGACTGATTAAAATACGTATTACTATTATGATATAATAGAAATATAATTTATTGGGTAATTCTTTTCTTATTTTGTAACTGACTTACGTTAAACTTTTTTCTTGAGACTGCATTTTTATAAAAAAAAGGAGGATACCTTAATTACCTTAAGTTTATGTTGTTCCCTTAATTATCTTAGGTTTAAGTACAGTTTATGTTATATATAAATTTTTAACGTGAAAAATGACTGATGCCCAAAGTTATGTTGTTTTAGTTGTTTCTTTCTATTGTTTTTTTTTTATTGTCTATAGGTTTGCGCTTGGCCACTATCTCACCTGATGGTAAACGATGATGTGGTCGACGGTGAATATTATTTTATTCGGTCGAACGTCGTAATTAATTAAATAAAATATGCAGATTTTAAATAATTTGGGCTATTTTATTTCAGTTTTGTCAAATCAACTTAAAAACTCTCAAAATTCGAAAAAGCCGGATTTAAATCGGACGAGAACACGGTAATCCGGATTTAAAAAAAAACCGGTTGTTGCAATCCCCAGATGCGATATGAACTTGCCGCTTATGTACAGTACTGCAATTCTTTACTATACCCAAAGGAAGAACAGACAATATTATCAAGGCATCGAACAAACAAGAACTCTACCGAATCATATCGGTAGTCAAATTCTGCAAGCCTTTTCTTTTTCATGTCTTTGATAGAGGCAACAAAGGATACTTATTAGTTCTTCCTTCTCGCACAGTACCACAGGCAAAACGATAGCGATTTTTGCGCAATAATTGCTCATCCATACAGAAGTTGAGTTATAGGCGGTTTTTTTTTAAATAAGTGCATTTGACAAACAGCGAGCGATTGTGTAGGACCTACCATACCTACACTGCAGGTAATTCCGACTTTTATGACATAAAGCGTTTAATCGCTATCGTTTTGCTCTTGCTAAAGATACGTAATAAGCCTGCTGGTTGCTCGATGACCTAATTACACATCCTCAAGAAATATTTTTTCAAAAATACTCACAGGATACAGATTTTTGAGATTATCTATCAACTTTTCTAATCGTGCCTGAACATTGTTTTCAAGAGATCCAATTGGCTCATAAATAAGGTCACTTTTAGGCCAGCGGGGCTCTTCCATATTCGATCTCGGCTTCTTAGCCGCAGCAGCAATAAATGGCTCCTCATCACTACTATCCCAATCTTCATCGTCATTTCTGTTTACAAATACTTGAACTCTACCTGGTATATCGTGCGGAATGTCATTCATCTGTATGTTATCATCATCATCTTCTTCTTCATCTGTTAGGGCACTTGGTTCTGGAGGAAGTGCAAATCTACCTCTGTGTCAAAATCGTCTTCATTTATTTATTTATTTATATATGCTTTATTGTAGGTACACCAAGTAAAAACATAGAAAAAGAAACTTAAAACTAAAATACATACAATGTTCATTCATCAAAGTTCGCCTTTGTCTTTAAAATCGAGTAATAGATCGATTCCAAAGATCTTTTCGGCCGACTTTAAACTTCTTGGGAGATGGTGTGCCTTTTTTTGCCATTGCATGGAGTCTTGCTCATAATGATGTAACCAAGTTTTACCCCAGTAAAAAATAGACTCAAAACACCATCCTCGTCTTCACTACGGAGGTCCAAAAAGGTGCGAGAGCACACCACGCGCAGTCGTTTTTGCGGCGGGGCGCGGCGTGAGCATTCTCGGCACCCATTTAAAATTCATAAAGAATTTTAAAAATGGTTGTTTACACCAGTCATTCGGTTAGCTGTCTATTCTTTCATCGAATATCTTCCATTATTATTTTTCATTTTTTTAAATAATTTTGGGAGTGGTCAGGTCGATTAGTCGTCCCTGGCCGTGGGTCTGTGTGGTCTTCAAGTGAGTTCCTGGCTAGAGAGGTTGAGCCACTTGTGAACCATAGTTAGGCAGGAGTCCCCATAAATGGATTCATCTCTTTGAGACTTTCCTTGCTTGGTAACGCTAAGGAACTGTACAACCGCGCGGCACTCGATTTTTTCCATATATCACACTTTCTTTTCGAGTAAGCTGCTTGATTGACGATAGTTCGAAGACTAGTGACCGGATTGCGATAAATCTTGGTATCTATATATATAAAAGAAAGTCGTGTTAGTTACTTCACTTATAACTCAAGAACGGCTGAATCGATTTAGCTGAAAATTGGCAGGGAGGTAGCTTAGAACCAGGAGAAGGACATAGGGTAGGGTAGGGTAGGGTAGGGTAGGGTAGGGTAGGGTAGGGTAGTGTAGGGTAGTGTAGGGTAGTGTAGTGTAGTGTAGGGTAGTGTAGTGTAGGGTAGGGTAGTGTAGGGTTGTGTAGGGTCGGGTAGGGTAGGGTAGTGTAGGGTAGGGTAGTGTAGGGTAGTGTAGGGTCGGGTAGGTTAGGGTAGGGTAGGGTAGCGTAGGGTAGTGTAGGGTAGTGTAGGGTAGTGTAGGGTCGGGTAGGTTAGAGTAGGGTAGGGTAGGGTAGTGTAGGGTAGGGTAGGGTAGGGTAGGGTAGTGTAGGGTCGGGTAGGGTAGTGTAGGGTAGTGTAGGGTCGGGTAGGGTAGTTTAGGGTAGGGTAGGGTAGTGTAGGGTAGGGTAGTGTAGGGTCGGGTAGGGTAGGGTAGTGTAGGGTCGGGTAGGTAGGGTAGATAAATGTTTGGTCTTTTTATGGCAAAACAAAGTTTGCTGGGTCAGCTAGTTTATACTAATAACTAGTTGACCCCCGCGGCTTCGCTCCCGTCAACTGGCTACCTAGGTGGGCCCGTTCTTCAGTTATAAAATTACAACGAAAATTGGCATTGATTTTATATGATGAGCCAGTTGACTGGTTAGGACTTACAACTACTTCGATTTACAAATCTACTTTCACATTCCTCGAACTTAAAATCGTTGCCTCGTATCGCGTCAAACCATCAAGAGGGTGGCTTCTTATAAATCAATAAAATACCTTCACAATGTCACCAACAAAATGTTAGAATATAGGTAGTAGCTGCTCACCCCGGCTTCGCAATGGTGTAGGACTGTAGGTACTAATAAAGAAAATGAAATTTTTATTTTCTTGCCCTGGAAATTTTATTACAAACACAACAAAATAAGAATAAGACAAATACGTGCAGCCGTTCTGAAGTGACGCGCTTATACATTCGGCAATTGAGTTTTATTCATATGATTTAAATTAGATTACCTAATATAATTTAGGTAAATAGGTTCAGCGATTAGGCGTAAGGGCGTAACAAAACAAAAAGGCATTCGCATTTATGATATTACTAGCTGACCCCCGCTGCTTCGCTCCCGTCAACTGGCTACCTACTGTGAGGGGGGGGGGGTAGACAGGGAGAGCTAAAATTAAACATAGAAATAACTTTATATTTTATATATTTAGTAAGAATTTACAATACACCTGCCTTTGGGCGGCTTCAATCCGATTCTGTCACATTCAAACTTAACAAAAAACATCTACAGCTATTCTCTGTTCGAAATTCATACATCTTTCAAGTAATAAATATTGCCAGTGTTTTAATAGGCAAGTAGGTTGCCTTCTCAATTGGTGAGTCTTCACACTACCTACCATAACTACCCTACCTACCCTACGTTTTTAAGATGTATTCTGCTATTCGGGGCGGAGACAAATCCAACGAATCAAAAACCATGAAAATTGGTCCAGCAGATCTCGAGTTATAAGTGTTGTAACAAAAAGTGTTATTCTGTATAAGCCGATGCATGTATTTAGGTATTTCAAATAATAATATTACAGCTTCGAAAGATGACTAAAGTCGTACACACATTCATTATATACCTACACCCACCTCGGTTAACTGTTTGGAAGATTTCCTAAATTAGATTTCCTAAAACCTACCTGCTTATATAAGCTACATCAAAACACGGGTAGAACATAAACAATCCTTATGATGTTGGTTAAAAAAAGAACGAATATTACTTTTTCTCATTTAAAATCAAATGCAAATCAAGACATGATCAAGACTGATATTATTTCTGTATACGGTACGCGCGAGAGTAAAAAATATTTAATATATACGGCACTAGTGTGGAAACGAGAGAACATGATACCGCCAGTCATCGTATGGCTCCGCCAGTCATCGTATGGCACCGCCAGTCATAGTATGGCACCGCCAGTCATCGTATGGCACCGCCAGTCATAGTATGGCACCGCCAGTCGGCACCCCTATATGAGCATCAACTCCAACCTGCGCGCCTGAAGAGTCGTAAGAGCTTCTTGAGACATACGACCTCCTCGAAAGCCAGCGCAACTGACGAGAGATGTGAATTATGGAAACATACACACCCTACTCCCCCACACTTCATCACTCCGGCAGAGAAACTGCCCTCTGGAAACGAACCGCAGTGGCGAATCTGGCAATCCCTAAACCCATTGCGAACCCAGGTTGGCCGCTGTAAAAACAACCTGGCCAAATGGAATATCATAGACCCATCCAAAACACAGTGCCAGTGTGGGGCTTCGCAAGATATGGCCCACCTCAATGTCTGCCCTTCATGCCCGACCACCTGCACCTTACGGGATTTGAACTTAGCAAATGATAGAGCTGTACAGAGCCGAGTAGCTACATACTGGTCGGACAAAATCTGAATGGTTGTATAGTTTGAGTAAAATAAATAGTATTGGGTTAAAAAGGTCTCGTTCGACCTTTGGCCAAATTAGGCCGTAGTTTTTGGCGAAGCCGAAGGTTGCTAGCAAGCTCCGAAATTGAAGGAACTTTTACGAATAAGCGAGATCGCAAAGGAAGTGGCTTCGCGGCGGAGTCAAGCAAGAGTCGCATTACGCCGACAGTAAATAACGAAATAAAACAACAAAACAATACCTAGTAAATTTTGAATTGAATTAAGAATTGATTTCGATTCTCCGGATTCGGCAGAAGATTGTGTCGATAGCTGATCAATCGGCTTCGGCACTGAATGTCGGTAGGAACTGTAAGGACCTACATTTTTATTTTGTTATTCTCGCTGCTCGCAACAGTCAATTAATGGAAAATCTATATCCGCTAGCTGCACTAGCACTTGTTGTTGGGTTTTATTTTTATTTTTTTAGTTTTGGTAGGTTCCCCACATTACCACGAAAATCATTAATTGTCAGTCTTCTCATAACAATTCCAATAAGCTTCAACTCGACTGGGGTACAGAAATCCCCAATCTTTTTGGTCGGGCTGAACGTAGGCTTTTTGGCCTGGTGTTTTAGTTCGAGATTTACTACTGTACAGTCATTGTAGCCAACTTTAGACCGGCCAAAAAGATTGTGAATTTCTTTCCATTGTGTTATTACGGAGTTCCGGTGCTTTACCGGTTTCATCATCAAGTCAGTTCGAAAGTACTATTTCTTGAAATTTGCTTCACCACAATCGTTTAACTATTCGAAATAGGATTGGATAGATGGACCGCCTTTTCCGCACTTACACTCCCATTTCGACCGTTGTGCGTGCTGGCCGCCTCTCTGTTAGAGGGAATGGGTCCTAATCCACCATGCGGGCCCAGTGTGGGTTGGTGGATGACACGTCTTCGAATTTTTTGGTTCTAAGACATGCCGATTACCTCACGATGTTTTCATTCTCCGTTTTGAGGGCAGCCTGGGTTCGAACCCACGATCTAAAACTTGTTAATCGCGGCCGCCACCACTGCTCTCTACTACTACTTCTATTCGAGATATATTTTACCCATAATATAGTTATCATTGAGATCGCTATTTGATGTTGCCCATTGACCTATGTAAATGGGCAGTTAAAAAATTTTTGGAACAATATTTTGTGATAGACCACGGACAGACAGACGGAAACGTGAGTGACAGCAATAGGGCTCCGTTTGGACCCTTCGGTTACGAAATCGTAAAAACTAACATACAGTCAAACATTACACCGCTTCCTTTTTGGAAATTCTGTTAAAAACAACGCCGCCATAGCTATCCTTTCAGCGTAGCTTTATTCGATCAAACCCACCGCACTATTCACAAACCACTGCAACTCCTGAAAGCCAGAATCAACAGTGGCGACCACCAGAAAAGCAATGAAGCTCGACGAAGTCCCGGAGAATGAATTTAAATGTCTTGGATCCGGCAACGAAATTAATCAGAAAAGAATAACGGAGGAGTAGGAAAAATGTAAATTTCCACTTCCCTCCATATCAAGCAGGAGACAGAACAAACAAGGCCTATAGGCACAAAGGGTCATATACAACTGGGATAAGCCCAGTTGCCTAGCACCACGGGTAAAAAAAAATAGCATTAATACATTTTAATGGGTCCTAACATTGTGAGCTGTTATATTTGGTTCCAATAATAGGTATGGCAAAAACGCTTGAACGCACGGAAATTTGTTCTAGTTTCAGCATCACAAACTGCGAATAATAATATCATTAGAATGAAAACTATAACCTCTATAACAGGTATGTTGACCCAGAGTTAGGCAATGATTAAATGATAAATAAAAGCTCGTAGAAGTAATTTGTTCATTCTATCCACTTTTCTGTTGAAGATTTGGCTAAGTAGTATGTAGTCTGTTTTGTAGTTTTGTCGAAATTGCTTTAGTTGTTTCACTTATTACCAAATAGTCACAGACTCTTCAAACCGAGGCACCATTCCGTCCACTAAGGAAGGTGATTCAAGACTAGTCAATGCTGGAAGTCAAGAAACCGTCACATGTACTGACCCTTCTGAAGAAACAATAGAAGTTTGTACACAAGAGGATCCAGCGACGCCAAACAAATTATCAGACACTCGATACACTACACGCCAATGACGTAATAAATAACGATGTCGATATTTCTATAGAGAAAGAAATACATGGAAAATATTTACAATACCAAGTGATTAAAATAAGTTGGTGATGGTTGAGTGATGAATAATTTCTTTCTGAGGTTATTTCTTGAGTTGACGACGACGGGTTAAACCAACAAATGCGTATAAGAATTTTACAACACCTGGAGAGTATAAAATTCAAATCTACGTCGAGAGCTTCGTATTTTTCTTATATTTTATCTTAACTCGCCACTCATCCGTCTGCCCTCCGCCCGTGCCCAATCTACTGCGATTTTTTAAACAGGTTGATTTTTAAATAAATTAATCAAAGTATGATTGATTAAAGTAAAGGCGTGTTTTATTGCTCACTTGGACCGAAAGCGTCCTGACAAGCGGCTTGCTTAGCGTGACAGCTTATGCCGACTCTCGCGCGAGAGCCCGAGAATACGCTGATAATTAGAGTTTTTAAACAAAATACTTCATGATTGAACTCGGTACTGCGAGAAATGTACATCACCCTCGCGGGCTCTCGCGCGAGTCGGCATAAAAAAAGATTTATTTTGTTATTGCTGGGTCAACATGATTTAGAAGCATGCTGTTACCCTTGATATTATAAGATGTTAATGGAAACGTATAGCTTTCTACGTGGATCAAAATGTAGAAAGCGTTTAATAAGTCCTATATTTTTTTTTAAATTACTATTGAAAGATTCGCGTTTGGCCACTCATCGTGCCATTACCAGAAGTAAGTAACTATTTTTTACCATGATCAATTCAGCTTATTATAGAGCTCAATTTTCCTCAAAACTTTAGAAATGATTTCGAGCATTTTCTTTAGAATAAAGTTCTTCATTAGCATAGGAATAGACAGAGTATGGTTCCGTGGTCGAATAAATGTTTACGGATGTACAGGAGTGGTTTTATCAATCACAAAAGTAAGTTGGTATTTCATAGAATTTCTCGAAAAAAATGTAATAAACCTTCAGCGGCCATAATTAGCGCACACGATACAAAAAGATGGCGTTCACACAGGTGTCGCGGCCGTCGAGTGTTCAGTATTTTTTGCGGTTGTTACTAGAAACATCCCATGTCTCACAAACGAAACACATAAATCGTTTAAAATTAAACATCAGCATCTTTTAAATAATGTTTTCCAATGATAAGTACCACACATGCTTATGTGCAAATTTTTGCATTCATCCATGAAAATACGTGCGTGTGAACTGTTCGGTTAGTCCCCCTATGCTCGACTCGTAAAATAGCTACTAAAAAGTACCGGTATGCACTCAGTTCTTCGATTCTACGTAAACAATGGAAGGTACAGTTGCAATGAATAGTTTGTATTCAATTAAATTGAGCAGAAAGCTCAAAAATATTGATATTAAACTAAAAATATCGATATCTTAGTTCGAAATATTTACGGCAAGACTTTTCGTTTTTCACGGTTGTATGGAATGGCTGGAGAAATCTAATGATCGCTACTAAGTTACTTTTTTGGCACACATTCCAGATAAACATAACTTTTATAGCAAAAAATATTAATCTTTTACCACATAACATATTTGAAGAACTCGTTCATTAATAAAACTATAAAGTCTGAAATAAAACAAATTACTGAAGCTGCGACGGACAAAAATTATAGAGAAACCTACCAAAACTTCGTTTGTCACCGCTGGCAGCACCTCATAATATTTAATGTTTATTTTGATAGCACTAGTTTTTCTCTTTTCAGTTAATTATTTTTTAGCAGTCGGGTTTTTTAGTTTTATTGCAATTTCAGTGGTAACACTTGGCTACAAAATACCACAATATATTATTACCCTAGTTATACGGTTACAAATCAAACACAGTTTTACAGTTTAGTTCTGCTAAAACTTGTATATTTTGATCCGTTTTCTGCTTCTTATTTCCTCTCAATCCTTTAATTTGATTTCCTGTGTTGTGTTTTGTTCTTAAATATCTGGTTCATTACCTATGGTAAATTATGTCAATTTTAATACTTATTTGTTAGAAATTATTTAAACTTCTTTTTCTCATAAGCTGTAAGGTTTCCTATAAAACTTTGTGAAAGTGTTTTACAGGAACAGTAATACAAATATGAGGCTCCATACAAATATGGGAGTTTGGAAAGGTTATACACTTGTAACAAATCCGTTGCGTGGTTTAGAACAGAGCTGTCCAGACCAGATACGATCGTGGGCCAATATAAATCAATTTGTAGATTGGAGGGTCGCAGTTTTGATAAAAATAAAAATACGGCGATAATGGATAAATATTTTCATTAATTTAACTTTTACAATTCAATCAATTTCAACTTTAATATTAGGTTTAGCCAGTCGCAGTGCGAGTTTAAGTGAATAATCAGTCAGTGTAGACGTATATTTAGATTTTTTTAAATTTTGAAGTACCTAGTTAAGAACGCACTTTCACTGAGTTAGATATTGCCCATCATCGAACTCATTTTTAAGATGACAAGATTCGTTAGTGTCGGAAAACATCACAAAATACGAGTCTTTTGAACCAATCGTATAAAGGAACGTACTCACTGAGAGCATTCACATTTCACGTGTAATGAGTATTCGACATCGGTCGAATATTCGAGTGGTGTGGACGTTGAGCCGTGCGTTACAAAGCTTAGGGCTTCTTCACACGTACCACAACCACACCACGACCACAACCACACTTCAACCACACCACGTATATTTCGTATTGAAAATTAATAGGACTATTCACACGTACCAGATTTTGCAGTCGTTATCGACCACATCGTTACCACAACGTTGCGTCGACGCAACGACGTCTTCTTCTTCTTAATAATAGCCATAGCAAGGATAGCAGTAACAAAGTTTCCTCTTCGAATTCCATGAGTTTGGTCAGTCAACAGGTGTTTCCTTTATGAAAACCGGAGTCGAACTGTGTCTGCACACCACGTAACCGCATCGCAACTACTGGCGACAACGCAACCACATCGACATTTTGTCGGTACAAAAGGCAAAAGACAAAAGATATTTATTTCAATTAGGCCACCAAGCGGCACTTTTGAATGTCACAATTAAATTTAAATGGAATAAAAGTTGATTCTACCGTGCATTCGGAAAGTAGCTTGTTATGGACACAAGAAACTTTAAAAAAAAATGTGTTTTACAATATTTAGGTACATAAGTACATACATTAATAAATTCACATATGTGAGGACAATGCACCCAGAATAGCACTTAACACTATACTACGTAAAGGTATAAAGTATTAAAAGTACTCACACATGTACTGTGCAGTTATATAATAGGTAATTTACAGATGGATCGAAGAGTGTAGAAGGTCGTGGAGCAGCATTTTATGTACCTAGGCCACCAACAGGTTGTGAAATTAATTGTTTTAAAATAGATAAGAATGCGACCGTTATGACGTTGGAACTTATTGCGATCTCTGAAGCGTTGTCCTATTGTATCATTAGTCAACATAATAGTATTGTTATTTGCACGGACAGCAAAAGTTCTTTACAACACTAGCTCGATGCGCCTCTGGGAAAAGAGGTGTTTCGATAGCTTATGATATTCTATCTAAGATCGATGAATTAATAGTAAAGGGAGTTAAATTGAGACTGCAATGGGTTCCATCGCATATTGGGCTACAGGGCAATGAAAAGGCTGACATTCTAGCTAAACATGCAGCTAAAAATGGAAAAGAAACTAATATATTGCTGGATTATACAGAAGTTTTACCTAAATTTAAAAATAAGTGTTACGATGATTGGAAAGAGTATTTTGATAAGCGTTCTTTAGAAAAAGGGATCTGGTATAAAACTATACAGGGTCAGACTTTTCGTGTGCCCTGGTTTGTTAATACTACGTTAAGTAGAAAATTTGTTGTTACTGCTTGTAGACTCAGATCTGGACACATTCCATGTAGTAAGTTTGCGTTCCTAATGAAAAAAGTTAACTCACCTAATTGTGTCGAGTGTGGAGTTGTCGAGGACCTACAGCACTTATTAATGGACTGTGTGCGGTATGAGTCTATAAGAAACGATTTGTTTAGGGTCCTGAGGTTGAACCGACTTGACGTAGGCACGTTCCATAGATTTATGTTCCAACGAAATGGTGATGAAGCGAAGATTCTGTTTAAATTCATGACCCAAATCTTATAAATAGTAGGTACATAGTGTGTATTTAGTTTAGGGTATGATGGGACTGTCATACGCATGGAGTTTATAAAAGTCAATAATTAAATAAAGAATGAAAAAAAAAAAAAACTGACGGCGCCCGTTCACGAACATGACGCATGAATCGGCACCACCCAGCTCAACCATCATGAAGGGAACCGAATGATTCAACACACGCGCCACCATCAGAGAGACATTTGAGAGAGCATGACACACTCAACTGCCAGGGCACACACAAGTCAACGAACGACACATAGGTATAGCAGATGGTAGATTTACAGTTGGGTACATAGTACCCACACACGTGCTGTGCAGCTATACAATACTAAAAGAAATCGAGTCTATACAACACAAACATATTCATACAGTCTTCAGCAGTTCCAACAATAATGCAATAATGTTCTACATATCATTTATTTTTGCGCCCTAGTGGTTGTGGAGCAGGACTAGCATTGAGCCAAGCATTATTATCAGTGATGTAATCCCCCAACTTATAATATGCCTGCCTGCATAATGTGCGTTTTATACAATTTTTAAATTTCGTCTCATTCAGTTCTAGAATGTGGGGAGGAATTTTATGTTGTATATCACTCAAATAAGATTTAACCAAACTTAACGCTGATTGACCTAGCCCGTAATGCTCAAGTTTCAGAAGTAATGTTTCATGATTAACGCAATCAAACGCCTTCGACAGGTCGCAGAAGATACCTATTCCTGCGACTCTCCCACGCATTAAATATGTGTTTTAATAGGGTGACACCAGCGTCAGTTGTACAACGTCCTCTGGTGAAACCATACTGTTTATCATGCAAGATGTTATTCGTATTAAAATGAATGAGCATTTGATATAGCATTACCTTTTCAAATACCTTGCTGAAAACCGGCAACACGGATAACTGGTCTATAATTATTTGTGTCTTTACTGTCCCCGTATTTAAAAAGTGGTATAACCTTACTATATTTCATTAGATCCGGAAAGACTCCTTGATCCACACACAAAAAATGAAATGAATGAATTGAAAATCAAAGCCAAGTACGGCGCTATAGTCTGAATAATGGAGGTACAAGCTTTGATGGACATTCCCCATAGATCTTCGGTCGGTTTTATCTTGATTTGCTTAAAAGCTTTTATTACTGTTATGGGGTTTATATGTGAAAAGTTAAATTCATTGAGAAAATCTGCAGTACGTAACTACTGCTTGACAGCATTTTGTCGTTGCGACGTGGTGTGGTTGTGGTACGTGTGAAGAAGCCCTTACACGTAAGCGCGAACTACGGCCGGTGTGGACGTCACAAGTCGCAATGATTTTCGCGGAAACGGCTCGCATTCGAATTTTCACGCAAATAACGCGTAAGTAATAACGCTCGAAAGAAAGTAGGTACTCAGATAATGAAATAGGTAAAATAAATAAGAATCGAACTAAAAAGCCATAAACAAAAAAAAAACATGCTGTGCAGTCGGAGGATCAGGGGGTCAGCTAACCAGCTCGCGAATATATATCCTCCGACTGCACAGCATGATTTTTTCTTGTTTTTTATAGCTTTTTAGTTCGCTTTTATTGAATTTAAATTAACTTTTTTATTTACAACTTATTAGTTATCATTTGTTTTTCGAATTATTTTTAAATATATAACTGGTATATATTTTTGTAATCACCTTTTAAAACCCTTCATTTTGATACCCCACTCGATGGGTTTGGAAGAAAAAAAGTTGGCACCCGGACAATTAGGTATTATTTATTGAAAAAAAAAAGTATTTCGTAGGTAATTGTTGTAAATAAGAAACAAATTAAATAAATTAGAAGAAAATATTAGCCGCCGGCCACTTTCGGGCTAAACAGAAAATGACGTTGACAGACGCGGACAACGAACTTGTTTTTAAGTTTCTTATTAAGTTTTTTAACCCCCGCCGGAAAAAGAGGGGTGTTATAAGTTTCACGTGTGTTGCTGTGTATCTGTCTGTGGCATCATAGCGCCTAAACGGATGAACCGATTTCGATTTAGTTTTTTTTATTTGAAAGGTATTTTTGTCGAGAGTGTTCTTAGCTATGTTTGAATAAAATCGGTTCAGCCGTTCAAAAGTTATGGGCGTTTTACTGTTTGAATCGGGCTGTTTTCGCAAGATAAATGTGCCGGGAGTTTTTTAAATTTTGAAAGTTTTACTTGTATACTATTTATAGATATGAATAAAACAAGTGACTGACTATTTACCTACCGCTATCATGTTATTTCTACTACTAGTATACCTACTACTTAAATTTAACAGAATAGAAGTATCAATATTTTTTGCAGTTTTATGTAGTCTGATTATGGTCTTTCGATTCTGATGATATCTTTCTAATAACTTAATATCTATTATGACATAACATTCATAAACAGTCGTGGAAATGAATAATTGTTTTTGTGTAAGTACACTAAAGTATATTCTATACTCATCATCTTCCTGCCCTTATCCCATTTTACTTGGGGTAGGCGCAACTTGCTTTCTTCTTCCATACCGTTCTGTCACCAGTTACGCTATTACTTACTCCCTTTTCCTTCATATCACTCCTCACACAGTCCATCCATCTTTTCTTTGGCCTTCCTCTCCATCCATCCACATTTATATTCATAACTCTTTTAGTAACATGCGTTTCGTCCCTCCTCATCACATGACCATACCAGGACAAACGGTTTCCCTTCAACTTTTCTGCCACTGGCGCCACTCTCAAACTGCCTATAATATACTCACTTCTCACTTTATCCAATCTCATCTATTCTATACTACGAGTACAACAGATAATTAAAAAGTTAAAGTAAGTAGTACTTTGATAATATTTAGGTATAATAAGTAGATAGGTATGTACTTACAAAACTAGATGCATTTTCTTAGCCCTTAGAACTGCATTTTTTTCCTGTATTACTTGGCATGTTTATAAAGTCGAACGTCAGATTTTGTACCGCATACTTTTTTTGTTGTTCGTTTATAGAATTTGTACCACTTATTAAGGAAGTAAACCATGCATACTTATGTAAAAACAAAATACAAATCGAATTGAGAAAAATAACAAAATAATTAATTATTTAGAAATAGAAATAACATTAATTATAATCAAACTCATTATTATTAAGGTTACACTAGTCGATCATTCTTCCATACAAACGTATTCTGGCGATTACTCCACTAGTTGACGATGTACGTTCAAAATAAAAAATGATATCAATTTGTCTCATCATTATCTACCCCTGTATGGAAACAAAAAAGTAAAAAAATATATACCTATATAGGTATATGAAAGTTATGAGCGTCGAAAGTTCCATATTTCAACACTAATTTTAACGCATCTTTGGGCGGCAATAAATACCATAAGTAGAAGGAAAATTGCTAAACGGATCCAAAACAAAACGGAAACGGCCTCCATACCATACAGGGATAGATTAGTAATTCAACAATGCAAATAATTTTATTTTATAAATAATATATTTAGTAGTTTTTTCATGAAATCTAGACTCCCAAATGTCTGTTTAAAAAAAAACATGAGCTAATATAAAATTTGCAAGAGTGCTACTTCGTAAGCAAACTAGCTTCTTACTGCTCATCACAGCATCTATCTCTTTTGCACGTGTTGTCTTATGATATAGCACGCATTTTAACCTCGCGCACAAAATAGTTCGTGCCGTCGACTAGGGGAAACTTAAACTGTTGCAGTCCGCTGCTGGACATAGGTACCTCCTAATGCCCTGAGTAGATACGATCCTCATCTCAATCTACCTACATAATTGTAAATCAAACACTACAAAGATAGCAACAAACAATTAACTTTACACATTATGTAACTAGGTAAAATAATCTACATTGATACACTAGTACAAAACCTTGAAAAATTAAACTAGGTAGGTACTTGGGACGTAAAAGTTATAACTTTTACGACCCAAGTTCTAAAAATCTAAGAATAGAAAAAGGGATTATCTATCATATTAATTTTATATTTTTATTATTATCAATTAAAATATCCCAAAACACGAAATTTTATTAGCGGCACGAAATTCCCATACATGCCTGCCGTTCGCCTTTACATATTGCACAATATAAACATCTTCATCTTGTATTCTAGAATACAAATAAATAATAGTCTACAAATATAAAGCACCAATAAAGATTACACGCGTACGCGCACGATCACGTTGGGTCCTCTGCGGCGAACTAGTCTATGAACGCACACTAATACAAAAACTTAGTAAATATTTGCACTAACACATTTACGTATTCGCTTAGTCAGTAAATAACACGGCGGAGCAGCGAGCGACACAAGCTTCCCATCCCATTCCCCAAAGCAAACGCGCGATTGACTCCGACTCCGCTCTAGTAGAGAGCCAGATTACTAGAGCGAGATTAGTATACATTTGACCTTATTTTGTAAGACCTTCTTAGAAAAATATTGATTGATTTAGATAAGCAGTGTAAAATCGAAAGAACATGTAACGATCAATTAGTCTATGTAAAAATATTCTTAATATATCAGAGCCTTTTAGAAGGAGTATGCAAAATAGCGAATTGAGTAGCTTTTTACTAAATATTGTTGAGCAAAACTTTAACTCACACGGAAAAACCATATTTCACAAATAATGTACATGAATCAATTATATATATATTTCAAAACCAAACCTAGCCGTTACCAAGGAGTTTTCTCTAGAAAGTTTATATGTAATTGCAAAAAAATTGTCGACAATGAATAGTTTTTACGTACGGATGTTCGTACATTAAAAATAAAAACCATAATCGTCTACTTTTTTAGCAAATAGCGCTGTCGTTTTTTACCCGACTGCCGAAGGAGGGTAATGTGTTTATCAGTCTATGTATGTAAGTATGTATGTATGTATGTTTGTTCCTATATGGCGTTCCAGAGACCAAACGCGTTGGCCAATTTTGATGATTCATACGTCAATCAATGCGTCTTATCCCTGCGAGTGTCATAGGCTACATTAAAATTGGATAATAGAAAAATGGCGGCTTTTGGGTGCCATATTGTGGGGAACCCAATTTTTTGGGGTATCAAAATAAAGGGTTTTAAGAGGTGATTTCAAAAATATAAAACACTTATATGTTTAAATGTATCTAATTCGAAAAAAAAACTAACTAAAACGTTATAAATAAAAAAACTTAATTAAAAAAATCAATAAACCCGACTGCTTCAGTCGGAGGATACATATTCGCCAGCTGGTTGACCAAAATCTGGTGTATCCTCCGCCTGCACAGCATGATTTTTTCCTTGTTTACGACTTTTTAGTTCGCTTTTGAAGCAGTCGGGTTTTTTGATTTTTTGAATTAAGTTTTTTCGTAAACAGTTAAATAAAATTATAACACACAAAAGCGTCTTAATCACTCGTAGCCGACATTTTCTCGCGAAGGCGGGCGGGCATAAGCGGTATTCCACAACGTATGCCGAAAACAATAGGTAGGTACAATTCCGTGCATCGCGGCCTATCGCAGCCGCGTGCGATCCTTCGCAGTTCGAAAGTAAGAAAGTATGGATGGACGATTGTTACTCAATCACGCCAGAACGGCTGAACGGATCTAGATGAAATTTTGCACATAGATAATTATAGAATAGCAAGCACATAGACAAATTTTTAACCTGGTATAAAATGCCATTTACTTATCTGGAAACGACTTGAATTCTAAAGTATCTAACAATTACGTGTTGGGATATGAGCCGGTCAGTGACCGTATAATTACTATCAAGCTGAAGGCGTCGCCGATAAAATATCGGGCGGCGTAAAATTATCTTCACATTCACTGATGGCTGATATGAATGGCGCCAAAACCCAGCACATCACCGCATTAAGGCGCTATATACGCCCCAATGTTAACGCAGTACTGGCCGTGCGCCCACTCGATGTAACTTTGGTATATGGTATAACTATGGTATGACGTTAAACTACAAAAAATGCGTTTACGTATATGCGTAAAGAATGTTGTTGAAACTGTCACCCGCACCATGCTACAGCGCAAAGAGTGTAGTTATATATAAGTGAAAAGGTTATAATCGCGGAGTACAACTTGATGGCTGATTTATCACTCAATGTAGGCTTAGGTATCATACAAACAATAAACTAAACGTTTCAAATAATATGGTCCCCGAGGTAATGCTGCGCCATATTGTTACGGACATACCTAGCGGTTTAGGTAGGGTGAGCAAATAGATTTGTTTTTAACCCCCGCCGGACAAAGAGGGGTGTTATAAGTTTGAGGTGTGTTTCTGTGTTTCTGTGTATCTGTGTATCCGTGTAGCTGTGTGTCTGTCTGTTGCATCATAGCGTCCAAACGGGTGAACCGATTTTGATTTAGTTTTTTTTTTGTTTAAAAGGTCACTTAATCGAGAGTGTTCTTAGCTATGTTTGAATAAAATCGGTTCAACCGTTCAAAAGTCATGGGCGTTTTACTGTTTGAATCAGGAAGTTTTTGCAAGATATCGTGTCATAATTACGTGTTCAATAGATTGCCGATCGAAGCGTATCTACTATATGTACTAGATAAATTATGTAGCATGAAATAAAAATGTGTCGGGGGTTTATTAAATTTTGAAATTATACTTGTTGAAATAAAGAATGTAATACATGAACGGTTTACAATTTTATTGTAATTCTACGTTTTAAACATTTTTATACTTATAATAGTATGGTGGAACTGCACCTGAAACCTGCACTAAAAATGGGTATACTTAATCAAACTAATCAATAAATACTACAAACATTAATTTCTAAAAAAATACATATAAAAACCGAATAAACAACATCTTATCTTACGCAAAATACGCGCTTGGTCGTGGAGTTGCGGAAACCAGCCCGTTTTAACCTAACCTAAACAACATCATCAATTCCACTCAACTAAGCATCACTTTCTGGGTAGTCCATCATCAGACAAACAGAAACAAAAGAAACACCCCACGAGCACTTAGTCGCAACTCGCAGGACAAAGCGTATAGACAACGAGAAAATGGCGTCCTCTTTGCTTTCTGGCGAAATGTTTCCAAAAATTATAAACCGGCCAAGTGCGTGTCGTACTTCGCACATTTAGGAAAATTAAGGATTTTCACAGAAGAAATCTGATTTACGGCTCCAACGATTTTTTAGAAATTTAGTATGCAGGGGGTTTCGGTGGCGATAAATCGATCTAGTTAGGTTTTATTAGGGTTCCGTACCCTAAGGTTAAAAACTGGACCCTATTACTAAGACTCCGTGGTCCGTCTGTATGTCTGTCTGTCTTTCTTTCTTTCACCAGGCTGTATCTCATGAACCGTGATAGCTAGACAGTTGACATTTTCTCAGATGATGTATTTATGTTGCCGCTATAACAACAAATACTAAAAACAGAATAAAATAAATATTTAAGTGGGGCATTTAAGTATAAAATAAATAAATAAAAGCAGTGTCCGCTAACACGATCAAACAAACGTATCGCGGTAAGGGGCGTTCTTGACCCTTTCACTTGGCATTCAGTAATGAGTAGTAATACCTCATAAACGCGTGGACCGATTTACATGATTTAAACGGATAAAATGGTTTTACGCTTAATATCTTTCACTTGAGACCAACATTATCAAAATATCTCCATAAACAAAAAAAAAACATGTTTTCAAGTCACGTAATTATACTTTTTGGTACAAGTCGGGTCAATGACTTTTATTCTTTTGTTATCTGGCGGCGACTTTAGTAAATATTACGACGCGACCGCGACGCGTGACCTGTATTTTTAGAAACTCATAAAAATAATCATTATTAGGCTAATATTGCAAATACGCACATATTTATGGCTGCGTCAGCTAACGTAGCTGAATACTTTTTTTTTTATTGGTTTGCGCTTGACCACTATCTCACCACCACCGTACTGGGCCAAAAAAAACCTGTATTTGCCATCGACACTGTAATAATATTTATTTTCTTCATACATAATCTAAATATTTGATGATAGGGATGGTTTTTTTTGTGGGCAATATTTGGAAATGAACTTCAATGCCAGAATACAAATAAGTAAAAAAATTCACTTGTTTTTGGTGCCAGAAAACCGGAAAGCTTTTAATATTTTTAAATAACAATAAATAAACTGAATGTATAAACTGGCTGTCCTTTTGCAAGATGGTAGCGGCACTCGGTATACTGTTTATTATAACCATGATAGCAGCCAAATGTGTAACGCCCTTTTATCTCAGATTGGTGACGAAGGAGGAATATTACAAGAATGATCTTGATCTATCACTAGTTCGGGGTAAGTCCCATACAGGAGTTAGCCATATAGGAGCGATGACCAATCGACATTTTTCAGAAATTACTGGCTAGATGTCGCCGTAATTAACAGCTAAGTGCAAGTGCAGGTTGAATTTATTGATAAAAAAAAAGAAAGCAAAACCCTACATAATATTTTCTACCAACAGTGATATTCCTATCGTAAAAAAGGCCAATGTCCATCTTTCCCCAACTTCTAATGACCATTTCTCCTAATTTTCCGGGAGAGATGGCCCACACCTATTAAGAAAGCAAGCTAATGTAAATATAATACGTGAAAAAGTTTGAGGTTTTGATATTTATTTATTTCATTTAATATACCTGCGCACATGAACTGTATAGAAAATATAAATATAAATGACGATGAAGAGCCAGTACTGGACGATTTTTCAGATGAGGATATAACTAAAGAAGAGGATGTGTAATCTGCGAGTTCATGAAAATTTTACGCGCGGGCTAAACACAGGAAAGGTTAACCCCATACATAGAATTTAACAAGGAAATTCAAACAAAGCTTGTAGCTCCTTTTGATGTTAAATATCATCATATTAATATATTTATTTATATTGTGTCTGTTTAGTCATTTGTTAACTTAAACCGTAAGATATCAGAAAATATATATGATAAGTGTTTAAGGAGCAATTGTAGCTAAACTATATATTATGTATACTAGCGAATTAAATTCAATATTACTTAAATATAGAATTTAATTCGCTGACATATTAGTATCGTTCAGATCACATCGATTGTGTCGTTGTGGCCCAGTGGCAAAGACCTCGCCTCTCGAGCTTGAGGTCGTGGGTTTAAATCCGTCAAGTACTAATGTGACTTTTTCGATTCTTAAATATGTAGTAACCTACTTTCTATCTCGGGTTCGCTGACATCTGAGAAGGATAACATTATGAGGAAACCTGGAATATAAAGTCCAAAAAAAGACAAGTTTGGAATCGCCAACCCATCATAAGAAAACGTGGTCATTAATGCTCGGGCCTTCTTTGTATGAAAAGAGGCTTTTGCCCTGCGATCAGACAGTAACAAACAGGCTGTTATTATTATTAGTAGCAACCTAACCTACCTAGTTAGGTAAGTGGTAGTATTTTCAAAGAATACAAGCCGTGTGATAGTATTTGCGATTCAAGCTCTTAGGGGATCAAACCATCATACAATGCTTAAGGAACTCTGAAAAATTATATGTTTCTAGACACAGCGCTTTAGGCTGTCTTTTATTTTTCAGTGAATAAATGAATGAATTTAAGCATTTCAAAAAGTACTCAAATTATGTTTCTATGAGGACTGGTTCGCGTGTGAGAAAAGTATCTGGAAAGACATGCCCAGCAGTAGGACAGCAACGGCTAGAAAAAAACAGCTAAGTGCCATTCGGACTCGCCCACGAAGGGTTCCGTACCCAGGGTGGCGTCGACTATGGTCGTACGTCGATGTATGGGGACATCCTTTAATTTAAAACTTTATTTTATTTTTTGGAAATTTTCCTTTATTTGTGCTGTAAGACTTTACTTTTTATTCTAGTTCAACAGGAACTACCATATAGGTTTTCGACCCAAAACCTATAAGGTACTTTCCGGTTGACCTGTGCGGTGCTCCTGTACAGACCATGCCCCACTTGCTGGAGTGTCCCGACTGTCCATTCACTTGCACCTTTGATGACCTGTATAATTCATCTGACGCTGCAATAAACGTGTCCACCTACTGGGCTCAAACAGTTTGATCAAATGTACCATCGAAACGATAAAGAAGGTTGACCTAAAATTTACAATTTTGGTTAAAAGTAAGGTAAAAATGAAAAATTATTGAAAATACGGAACATTTTGGTGCAAGCAAGTTATCGCGAAAATCTAAATTTGCCCATATCTTTTCATCGTGTTGACTCGGGACCTTGATTTAATAGGGACTATAGACCTTAGTATCTGGTATAAATTTCAACTTGCTAG
The DNA here is from genome assembly GCA_949775005.1 of Orthosia gothica. Lineage (NCBI taxonomy): Eukaryota > Metazoa > Arthropoda > Insecta > Lepidoptera > Noctuidae > Orthosia > Orthosia gothica. The sequence goes on along the minus strand of OX459067.1, from coordinate 3,987,409 downwards.
GTCCACCCGTTCCTGAGAAAATCGGTGGTGACACACGGACAGACAGACGGACAAGAGAGTGATCTTATAAGGGTTCCTTTTTTACCTTTTGAGGTACGGAAACCAAAAAATACGTTTCTGTTTATTTTTCGTTTACGTACGTGGATCGGAACTCTTTATGTATAAAATCAATCACCTAATCAGAAAACTCCAACTTGCATTTTTGACAAAGCGATGAGAAAAACTGAAATCAAAAATTGTTTTAATGAATCTGACTATTTCATGTATGTTTTGAATACCGGAAGTAGTGTAATACAATATCTGATGTTTTTGACAAAGGAAAAATTGACTCTCCCTTCGAAGCTGTCGCTTTGAATGTTACTGCGTACCTTTTCGCGGTAAGGGTTATCTAATCTAACGATATGCGGTTTTGATTGTATTTCTAAGATACATGGATTTCATCATTGGCTCACTATTAGCATTATATATCATTATTTCAGTTATATATATATTTTTTCCTAACTAGATGTTTTTCTTTACAGTGGCGGGGAAGATAGCTCAAGCAATACATGTCCTATAGCTGCCTCTGCGGCTGCACCCGCTACGTGGCGTGGTACAAATGACAGTGCTACCGAGTATTGTCGCCGTGGCAACACGCCCGCTGCGTACGGCAGGTACCAGCGCAACAACTCAACCGCACCTTATTCTACACCACCCTCTAATGTTGAAAGGTATTTACTTAGCAGCAAAATCACCAATTACTTACTGACTTAATTAATGACTAGGTATTAATAAGTAGAGTCATTGTCAAACATATTTCGTTCTCTCATCGCGGTAACATGTTACATTTTTGTAGAGAGAATATACCTAGGTACATTTAATCATTTCGACGCATTTACAACCTTTCTTTGAAGTCAGTTAAAATGCACATTTTTTATATATAAGCTTTTTAAAGCGTGGTATTCAGCTAAACCAAACTTCGCAACTTTGCAGTGCTATCTGAAAATTGCTTTATCGTGGGGATTGTTAAAACAAAAATCCACTAAATATACCAGTTTCTATGATTGAAGAAACAACCAGGGATCAATAAATTTAATTTATTAGTATTGAGCCACACAATTATTTGAGTTTAAATTCAATCGTACGAGCCTAATTTCAGGTTGGTGACCTCTAAATATTTTCAGTAATGAATCGAAAACAACCCGTGGCCGTAAGGGACATTATTCAAACACCGTAGATTTTGTACACAATTAAATTAAGCGCGTTACAATCCATTCAACGGGTTATTTGTTTTTTGATAGATGAAACTAGTGATTGCAGCAAAGTAACATTTAAATATCTATCTATAACTAGGCATATAGATACCTAGTTATAGAGCGAGACCCCAGAGCCGGGGTAGGACCCTCCAGACGTTTCTGATGTCGTACTTCAAAAAATGTGTAGGATTGAGTAATGTTAGTTTGTACTTTGAACATACACATACTTGCTAACTCGGGCCGACTGCCAATTTACAGGTGCCAAGGCCAAGTCCGAAGGGTATTTCTGAATCCTACACGTTTTGTGTAGAATGAATCGGAAACGTCTGGGGGCTCTGGGATCTTGGACCACTAATTCCATCTGTCAAAAAACCAGTAACCCGTTTGACACATTTTAAGCCGTTGGTCCTTCACCTAATCTCTCTCCGGTCGTGTCGGATTGCCGTCCCTTCGGATTATGAGAGTACGGTGCACATCCGATCCGTGTCCGTGAAATTTCGGTTCCGAGGTAGTCGTCGTATAGTTCTCGCCAAATTTCTAGGCCGCCCTGAAATTAGCTACAATGGCTGCGCAGTAATCAATCTCATACAAAAACAGCACCGATCCGTGCTTTGCGCATCGGAAAGCCAAGTTCAGGGCGGCCCAGAAGTTTGCCGAGAACTCTTCTTCTTGTAGAGATACTTACGCACTACATCCGAAATTTATCCGTCATAATCTGTCATAATTGAGTACATTTTCAACTCGCAACGCAAATCACGGACTCGGACGAGTAGTGCGTAACCACCCTTAGACAATCATATCTCCCGCGCCGATGGCTATTCTCCTCCACTTACCTGAGATTGCTGAGGCCGAAATTTGGTCTTGAGGACTGCTATACAAGAAAAATATATATTCTTTATTTTCTAGTTTTAAGATTGATTTTCGTGTCATACCTTTGAGGTATGACAAAAAAACCTATAAAAACTATTAAAAAAAAACATTAAAAAATGTATATTTTTAACAATAACAACAATTAATAACAGTTGTGTTCCCATGGCCCAGACACATAAACTACAGAAAATACCACAAACCAAATCTTATTATTACTTTTGATTCGTCAACGTCTATATTATGTCGTGGCAATATATATCTTATCACTTCATGATGTGGCCGACCATTTCATGAAATGGTTGTGTTTTGTGATATGGTCAGCTAAAACTGACCATATCGTTTAAACATCAAAGTTTGATGATATTTCAATGCATGTTTGACCATACCATGAATGTAGGGATTCCGTGATATCAGAGGTACGCTGCGCTCGTTTTTGAGTGACTTTCGTAAAATTCAATTACTTTTGTGTCGTAACGACATTTCATTTCACTTTTTATCTTCAATTAGCGTATTATATTAGCTTTTTATCAGAGTAATTGTTGATGCCGCAGCCGTGATTCATCACAAAAACAAAACTATATCTGCCCTTCTAACGTTTGATAATGTAACTGTTTTACGATATTATTATGATCACTTATGTTTGACCATATCATGAAGGTAGCCGTGCGTTTATCTGTTTATATCGTCAAACGCTGATATTCATTGATCTGGCCAGTCCATATCATGATGTGGAGGCGTGTGTGACGCACGCACCTGACACTTAAAGGACTTCGCCAAAATTCAAAATGAATTAGTTACGTACGAGTATAACATTGCGTCCTAGCACTTTTATATCATATTCCGGTGTGTATATACTTTATAATAATGTTGTTAATCATAACTGCATGAAAAGTATACCCTTTTTTTATCACGCTTTTATTAGTAACCTGATTAATAAAGATCTTTCTTTTTCCAGAACAACCCCTCACCATCGATGGTATGCCAATAGCGACAGAGTGGCCGGCGCAACAGGCGGTGAAAGTACACCAAGCACACCTGGCGGAGGGACCGAAGGAGGACGACGACGGCGGAACTCTGGTTCTGGCTCTTCGCGATCTGACTCGAGTTCGCCTGAGCCAAGCGATACTTCACGTGCTTCGACGCCAGCCACACAACCTCCGCTTTCCCACCATAACAACCATCGTACGCCGCCCTCCTTACAACACCAAGTATGTTCTTTTAGACTTTCTTGCATTCGCGTATCTACTCGTCTAGGCCGTAACCCAAATCTTTGTTTTAACAATTAACTAAAGGGGTTTATTTTACATACAATTTATAATTTCGATATTTATCATTTTACATATATGGAATATTAAATTGTCGCAAATTCACATAATCAAATTACGCTTTTTCCTATCATTTAGCTAAGGCATAGCAACAAATTGCGCTCCATGTTAATGTACAGAGACATCTCAAATCCTTAAAAGATGTTGAAAGTAATTGTTAAGATTATTTTCATGCTGACGTCTACGCTCTCCATGCGAAATAGTATTCCTCAAATCCTAGTAGGCAAACATATTTAAAATATGAAGGAATTTATAAAATATCTCAGCATAATAATTTTGTATTTGTAGCCAAAAGCGAATGTAGGCATAAAGTAATATTTACGAACGATTCTTGTGCGCGATGTACCTATCACGTGAAAGAAGAAAAACTTGGTAATATTTGATTAAATTAGTTTAATTGATTTCGCTAAATTTAAGTAGGTACCTAACTCTGTTAAGAAAATTTCATATCGACGTTGTAAAGCAATTTTGTTGTAGCTCAATCATAATTGGCAAAATGAGTTTTAGATCACTAGAATGAAAAAAATACTACGTCAAATGGAATGTGTCTGAGAATGTTAGTTTCTAGATACGTTGCTGATTTATTTGAACTTTTTAATACATTTTAAAATGCTACTAAATATTGTGAAATTGATATAGTACCTACTCATAAGCCAAAAAGTGTTATTTTAATTTCTTTTATTTTTTTTGTCTGCATCGGATAGGTACGAGTAAAACAAATTCCCTATGTTATTTATATCCTGGTTTACTAAGAATTTAACTCGTAAGATGACTTTTTTAAGTAACGGTTACTCGCCGTTTGCCACCAGGTTACCGCTCTTTTGAAAAATGACTCATCTTCAGATCATAAAATTATTATCAACTTGAGTACGTGAGATACCGCTACAACCGCCTCAGAAAAAGAACGCCTAATTATTTTTAGTAAGAGCCCGTTGCCTAAGTAATAATAGCCGCATGTGTCGATTTTCAAGGTTAAGAGGAAATTGGGAAGAGAGCTCCAACTGAATTTTCTTAGTTAAAAGTCATAAATCGAGGTTTGGCTCTCACCTATTTCCTCCTCCAGGATTGGACAAATGTAAAAGATATTCCATAAATTGAATAATAAACATATATTAGTATGTTGTGCTTCTGTTTTTCTTTTTTCATTTATAGTTGTCAAAGGTGAACGGCAGATTTCGTACCGCATACTTTTTTTGTTGTTCGGTTATAGAATTTGTACCAGTTATTAAGGCAACTAAGCCATTTATTTTTATGTAAGTTAACTATTTTTAGAACTTCGGATTAATTAATAATATCAGTAAAAAGATATTAATAAATAAACGTAATAAAATCTTACATTAAACGCAGTTATGTTTTAAAAGTTGCCTTAATTAAAATAACACAAATATTGAAATGATAATTAATTATTTAGAAATACAAATAACACTAAATATAATCAAACTCATCATTATCAAAATGTTGCCATCCGCTGCTGGACATAGGTATCTTATAATGCCCTGAGTAGGTACAATCCTCATCTCAATCTACCTACTTAATAGTAAGTAAAACACTACAAAGATAGCAAAAAACTATTTAAAACATTTACTTTTCACATTATGTAACAACATGTAACATTTACGTATATGTAACATTGGTACACTAGTACATAACCTTAAAACTTAAAACTGGTTATAACTTTTACGTCCCAAGTTCTAAAAATCTAAGAATTTAAAAAAGGATTATCTATCATATAAAGTACCAATTAAGACAAAAAATATCCCAAAACAAGAAAATTTATTAGCGGTACGAAATTCCCATACAAAACTGCCGTTCTCCTTTGTACCCTAAGCCTCTGTTGGCAGCTCGCATCTTTTCTTCAGAAGGTTCTAGTGCTTCTAAATATAATGTTTCATCAAAGAGGAAGTATTGGGGCACAGTATATATCTTCCTTTTTCAGTTTATGATTTAGATCCAATATTGGCCAAGCCTCGAATTATGACTTAGGATATTCAGTCGGATGTCTGCGACCGCATTTCCTCTTAAGCGGCGGTTCGTAGATGGGTGATCATACATTTAATACCGATAATATTCTCTGTGCATCGAAAAGCTGTTAGTCCCGACTGACATTTGAATAAGATTCATAGATATTTAGTTACGTTACAGCATTCAGAACCAGAACCCAGGAAAACTGACACCATTAGAATTGAAGCCAATCGCAACATAGTTAGGATACGACTATGCAGATTGATCGTTATTAGTTTTGAAATAACACATCATTCGAAAAAAAAACTTTGGATAATAAAAATTCTTGACAACCCTGCAACAACCAGCAAACTACGATTAATTAATCTACATATACGGGACCCTTCGTATGCGAGCCCGACTCGCAAATGACTGTTCTCACTGACGCTTTTTGGCTTACGAGAACTCCTATATAATATTTAGTTTTTTGGCTCTGGTGTATTCCCTATTTCTTGTTTTAGTGCTTCGCATTGAACAAATGGAGTCTTGTAGAGATCATTTTAGTAACTGCTACAAACTTTGTTTTGCCATAAAAACACCAAACATTTATCTACCCTACCTACCCTACCCTACATTACCCTACCCTACCCTACCCTACCCTACACTACCCTACCCTACACTACCCTACCCTACCCTACCCTACCCTACACTACACTACCCTACACAAAGCAAAAATAGCTTATACAATAGCAATAAAGCTCAAATTGACTCTACGTTTTAGTTAGAAAACTTTGCATGGGAAAAAGAAAAGGGCTGTTTTTATTTTTTTTCCGGCTAATTATTAGAATTTTTCTCCCCGTAAAAACCATCTTTGAACTTCAACGAACATTTAAAAAAAAGAATTGGCCAAATTGGTCCAGGCGTTGTTGAGATATGCGCTTACCAACATATTTTGAAATTCATTTTTATATTATAGAAGATATCCATAAGTTTGAGACAGAAGTACAGAGACTAGAATAAAAACACGAAGAAGGGATCTACCTAATTTCATACAGCCTAAGCATATTGTCGTTAAACATGCCTCAAGAGTGCAATCAGTGAATATGTACAATAAATTGCCTGTACAATTTAAAAACTCTATGAATCCAAATGCAATCAAGAGAAAATTAAAGTCATTGTTGTTGAGGAAATGTTATTACAGTATAGAAGAGTTTCTCAAAGATAAAAGTTGTTCGAACTAATATGTGATTATATTTTAGTGTCTTTGGAGTAATATATCCAGCATTCTATCATGACGTTATATCTGAATTAATTATATTTACACACATTTCTTGAAATAAATTTATATTGATTTTGAATTAATGTTGGGTTGGATTGTTGGGTATAATTATTACTATATTAAGACTAATAATGTTAGGACCAATGTGGAATGTGGTGTTTTTTTATAGTTATATCTATTGTTAAAACCACTGTTCGACACAAATGTAAATTTGTTGAAGAATGAATAAATAAATAAATATAAGTATTCCAGATACGACAAACGCTTTCCAGAGTCGATACATTTTTAGCTAAGTAATAAAAAATGTCGCATTCAGCAGTAGTCACCATCACAAGGCTTAAATTCTGCCTAAATAAAACAGCACTGTGCTTAACACATAATGTATTATTCATGGTATAATAACATACTCCGTATACTTCGCCTGGTATTCTCTTCCCAGGATGGCCTAAGCCTACGTCACGATAAGTGTTACCATTGATTGTCCTTTTTAGAAAATTTAGGTACTTTCTCATATAGTTAATGAAAATAAAATAAATTACTAACTAGAATAACTATTTAGTAACTCATGTGATTCATCTATTTATTGTTAAATTTATTTGTATATTTAATTATTAGTTCATAATTGCTTTGTTAAGATAAAAATGCATTTTGCTCGGGTAATTCAATCACACACAGTGGCAACATATCGAATTGACAAGTGTCATACTGACAACTAGCCATTTCATCGCTATTGTCGTGTCGCTCACACCTATAGCGTTGTTTCGCTCTGTGAGCAAAATACTGTGGCTCCCAAACGTTTGTGGTGAACCCGTGAACTTTGATAGATAGACAAGAAAAATTGTTAATTGTTCCGTAAACTATAAAAACAGAAGTATAAAAGGCGGTGTAATAAGCTTTTTTTATTTTCCCAATGAAGAGACGCTATCATATGCGTGGCTTCCAATTTGAAACTAAATTCAACTAAAATAACTGGTATGTGCCTTTCTACATAATATTTATTTTATCTACGCGTTGTAAATTCCATAATTTAAGTCATAGTTGTGTCAGTACGTCTTTACGCCCGAACTTATTAACCTAACATAATTAGTTTTTGACTTATTTTAGTCAAGTCAAGTTTAGTGGGTTTTCGTCCCGAACTAAATAAAAATACTAATATGCAAACAATTAAAAAAAAGTAAAGTAAACTAAATACAAAAAGTATCAAATATGACGATTTATTAAAAATTATAAATATGTTGTACCTATTGTAAAATTGTTATCTTTTTCCCCACTAAAAAAGTTTGAGAACCGCAACGCAATCGATGACGTAGTCTTAGGCCAATCACGTGACCCAGCTGTCACGGGAGGAGACTACCTTATCTTATTATACCATGGTATTATTATTCAAGTTGGTGTCGCTTAGTGTTAGTGAAAACAGCCATTAGTGTTTCTAACGATTTTCCTTAAACGTGGAAAACCATCTGTTCGACTGTCTATTAGGGCCGATTTCACCAATGAAACTAATCGCGATTAGTTCAACTAAACTTAGTTTATGCAAATACGGCGTTCTGATTGGTAGTTTCTCAGTGGCCTCAACCAATCAGAACACTTTATTTGCATAAACTGAGTTTAGTTGAACTAATCACGATTAGTTTCTTTGGTGAAATTGGCCCTCAGTACCACCATATTTGGTTGACCATTTTTCATAAAAATTGTTTAACAAATTATATATCCGTAAACCATTTTCTATAGTAAAAAGTGTTCATTTGTTTTTTATTCAATAAACAGCTTTCTATTTGCAAGCCAGTTCGAAATTAAATAAAACCTCTGAAAAGTTACCTCCTTGGTTGCCATGTTTCGGAGTAAAACATCGTTCCATTTTTTTATTACACGACAGATATGAGTCTACTATGTAATTTATTTGGCCGCTAATCCACGACGGATATGGATTTTCATACAAATTTTGCAGGCCGCTGCTCGCATGTATTTGGCCAGTACAGCAATTTCGATTTATCTCGAAGAAGGTTGGCCAAATAATGCTCTTTGAGAAAAAAATATTGTTGATTGTTGTTCGTCATTGATTTTAAAAAGTAATTGTATTTGACAAAATGAGTTCTAGATACCACTTAGTTTTAATTTCCGCGCATTATTTGAGATTAGTACTATACAAGCCTTGGCCACAACTAGGCATTGATGGACTTACGTATGTGTGCCAGGGCTTTGCCTCGGCCCATATTTACACGTTCATCCATCAATGCCACTTTTGCTGGACGCTGCAGTAGTGTACTGTTACGTGTCTAATTGTATCCTACAGATAATGGTCAAAACCGGCTAACTACACCTAATGTACATTATATAATGCAAGACATTTTTTAACATACCCGATATCTAACCTATTTATACCTAAAGCTTGGCAACATTGTTGTTTCCTATTAAGGGAAGATAATAATAATTACAGGTCTAATGATATCATGAATATTTATTCAAAACTTAATGCAGAAATAAAAATAACTATAGAAATGCGACGGCAACTTTGTTTCAAAGTGGGATATAAAGTTTTTTTTTAATCCCGTAAGTGATAAACCGAATGATTTTATTGACCACCAGTGTAATAAAATGGTAACGGGCAAACAGGCAGTTGGACAACCTGGTGGTAAAAATAACCGGCTTATTTTGTTATTATTTATTTTCAATGAACGTGTACAAGTGAATATGACTAATCCCAAGGTTCTGGAACGAAAATTATCCCGAATTAAAGTGACAAATTGAATTAAAAATAATTGATTGCTCGAATGAATAATTTTCTAGCGCGTGCTGCGATGATTAGCTGTTGACTATTATTGTCAACAGTCCCAACATGCGCTTAAAAATTTGTCATATTAATTTTGTGATAATTTTCGTTCTAGCAACTGGGCAATAGTGACTTGAAAATGTAACAACACAATATTATTGTAATGTTATGCCCTTGATTTTACTTCGTAAGTTAATCTATCAGGGTTGATACAAATATGTACTTAAAGTTTAGTTTAGAACTATTTCGTTAGAACGTCATTTGAAACTTGTTAGTCTCTGATGAACTAATGACATAAACAGTTTTTATCTAAATAATAATTCATTCATAAATCTGCATTTTATAAAATATAGTTTCAAATAACATTCCATATTTTTGTCTTGATAGTGGGCGTCAACGGCGAGTGGTAGACCATTGGCTATCTGTGTGCGAAATCTACCGACACGATCTACTGATAGTTCTTTGAAGGACGGACTTTACCATGAATACAAGAAACATGGAAAGGTTGTATGGGTTAAAGTAGTTGGTCAAAACGCCGATCGCTATGCGGTGGTGCGTTTTAAAAAGCCATCCGATGTGGAGAAGGCGTTGGAAGTATCACAAGATAAACTTTTTTTCGGCTGTAAGATCACTGTGGCGCCTCATCAAAGCTGTGATGAAGATGCAGATTCAGCTAAACCTTACGAGACTGATATCGATGAGTACCACCCGAAGGTAAGATATTTAACTATAGTGCTTTACGTTAAAAAAAAAACAAAAACATTTAGAAATCGAATTATGTTCAGTGCGGCGTAAAATTTGCAGCAGCATTGTAAAATTTCATTGTATAAAATTTATGCCTAATTTTCGCTCAATTTATTTTAGTCCGGAAAATCGTTTAGGTACCTACCGCTTGGTTACAGTATTTTGGCACAAAGCACCAGTGAAATGAATTCTTTTTTGACAGACTTTTAGCTAAGTATATAATTATAAAACCGGGTGCTAGTGTCTTGTAGTCTCGTTAAATTTAGGAATCAAAGTTCAAGTTGGTACCAAATAATAACCGTATTCCGTCACCTTAATTTATTTAAAGAGTCTATGCATTGTGGGCAATTTTCACTTAAAAACTAATAAACTCCGTTAATGTCCGATTCTTACGAAGGTATATGTAAGGAAAAAAAAGTATTAATTTTATAAAAAATCTACCTTCCATTTAAATTTATAGTAAGTTTTATGAAAACACTACCTATAGTGCACGCAATGGTTTCTTACTAATAATATGGCCACTATTATTCATAATATTAAGTACATAAATAATAATGTCGCGCTTTCTAAGCTTGACTTCATGAAACGGAATTGCAGCAAATGTTTGTGCATTCGTTGTGTAAACCGTTCAATGCAGAAATCGTTCAGTACCTAAGAAATTTTTTGTAACAAAAAATAAAATAAAAATGGGTTTTTTTGATTTAAATTGTTGTCCAGTATAGAAAGCCTGTCGAATTCTATAGTACTTCCTTATAAGTTATATTCCTCAAATCTCGGTAAAAATAAGCTCAGTTCAATGTAATGCATATTTTAATGAACAATAAAAAATTGGTATTCTAAAATTATAATTCATAATTTACATGGGTACTTACTTTATCTATATTGGTCTGTAAAAAAAATACGTGGTTATTACGTTACAACACTATATTTGGGGGGCCCTGAGTAGTAAATGATTGTATGAATTTACAGCATTAAACAACTTAACAATGTCAGTTATTTTTTATAGCTGAAACGGTTGAGCAAGTTTTATTTAAAATAGCAAAGAATGGTTGCTAGTAATAGACACACGTTTTTGGTTTTCCATTAGTTTTAATGTGTTGCTTTATTTTAATTAACTTTGCTTTTGAAAATGTTGAAATCAAAGTCTCAAATCAGAGTAACAATTGGTGTGGTCGAAACACATTCGTTGAATTGTGTTCTTTCTAAGTTTTGTAGTGGTTGGTCCTGCCGTCTAGCGTCGCAGAGGAGACACCGAACGGCGCTGGAAGAAGAGCTTTTAATTACTAGATTAGAACATACGCTGATATATTCATACTATTTGTAAAGGAATGTTCTAATCTGGTAGAAAGACATGCCAGAGTTTCGGACGGATACAATTAAATATAAGCGTTCGGATGTTTCACTTCCACTAATGATATCCTTAGGTATCCTTAGAATTGTGAAACAAACTCATCAAAAGATACATATAACTTGTATTTACTTATTTCTCCGCACCCTTTGTGTATCTGCTTATCAATTATATTTAGGGGTAGGCCATTTACCGTAAAAATGTGTATTTAAATTATTAATTAAGATTTGAGGAATATTACTTTTCATGGAGTGTAATTTATCTCCAGATTTTTTGGTATTTATGTTATCATTGTTGCGTGTGCTATTGCTAAGTGTGTACGTATTCTTGATACTCAGGCCAATGTTTATTTAAAAAAAAATCTCCAGACCGATATTTAAACTAACATAACCTATTCCGTGTCCGTGACCACATAATAACATCAGCCGATCTATTCTGTTACCATCATCTCTCCGTGAAAACATAGTTGAAGTAAGCAATGCATAGAAATTGATAGCTCACTTCAAGTTTGCTTCACAGTACTGCTGATATAAGATTTGAATGACAAATTTTTCTTATTATGATGTGTGTAGCAAGCAGTTATCTTTTTAAACTTCAAAATTACCTAGGTCGTTTTCTCTAGGCCCATCAGGCACCTCTGGTTTTTGCTTAGCCAACCTAAGAATTTAGCCAAAGGAATGAAAGATACTTGTTTTGTTTTCTATATTGTATTTTTTTTTAAAGGCGCCGCATCCATTTTTGAAATCAGAATGATCGCAATAAGAGAAGGTCTATTATGTAGTATGAACCAAAAGCCCAGTAATTAATACGAACGAGCTGCATTGCTATAGATTACTTAAAATGTAGGGAATAACAAATCGAAACGTAATTGTTGGGGTATCGGAGCTATAGGGTGTAAAATGTAAAACCCAAGAACTCGTAACTTTTCGCAAGTTTCAATTGAAATCAGATCGCGCACTAAGATTTTTCCTTCCAAGCTTCAAAACAACCAACTTCATTTAGGGTCCCGTAGCAAAATTAAAAAAATAGAACCGTGAAATACGTACAGGTACCTAATAGTTTCGACTTTAATATGAGTAAATAAATCAGGTATTAATTGTTTTTAAGCTGATTTTAACGCTATTGTCACGTAGAACCTATAATTATATATAATTTTATCTTACAGGCAACGAGGACGCTATTTATCGGCAATTTAGAGAAGGATGTGACACAACAACAACTTCGAGATAAATTCAAACTCTTCGGACGAATAATTGAGATCGATATAAAAAAGGGAAGCAGTGGTGGTGCGGGTTATGCATTCTGCCAGTACGCATCAATTTCCAGCGTAGTGGAAGCTATACGCGCCATGGATGGCGAAAATGTAGGCGGCACGCGCGTGAAACTTGGCTTTGGAAAACCTGTTGCCACCACCTGCGTATGGGTGGACGGTCTTACCGAGCATACGGAGAAGCAGGTAATCTATTATAATTTAACCATAATTACTGTCACACTGATCTAGTGATTGAAAGCGCTACTGCTGCTCATGAGAGGTCCTGGGTTCGATTCCCGGCTCGGGCAAAGTGTTGGGTTTTCCCATCTGAAATTTCTTAGCAGCAGCCCGACGTCTGGATTTTTGCCTAGTTCATGGCAATAGGTCATGCACGCATGGGACTTAAAAATAACCGGCGTAATGTGGGTGCACTGTAGGTGGAACTCTGCCCAACCCTTCGGGTAATTTCGTTGCGGGTCTTCGTCGAGCTTCATTGCCGCGGCGCTTTTCTGGTGGTCGCCACTGTTGATTCTGGCTTTCAGGAGTTGCAGTGGTTTGGGAATAGTGCGGTGGGATTGACCCTTCGTGGAAAACAGGCATGATCACAGACATAAATCTAACTAGATGACGCGATTGTATGTACTTCGCGTGCCAAAAAACGGGCTAAAGTTACGATTACGACAAATGATCGTAATCTGCGCTTTTCATTTAGCATTATCGGCACCGAAAATCCACCGAAATCTAGGAAAATGCCTTTTTATGCAATATTGCTTTTTAAGCTCTTAACAGTTTGGCTGCCAGATGCCTGACAAACAATACATTTTCTATTGTGTCTCGTTCTCTGGCAGTTAAGGTGTTAAAGAGTGTATAGAAAAAGTTGGCCAAAGCGTTGGAAATGTTTTCTTTCATTGGTAAGTAAATTTGTTCTTAAATTGTTTGCGAAAAAGTGGCACGCTTGGTTTTCATACAGATGGAGGGACTTGCGTTTTCTGTTTAGATTTATGTCTCTGGGCATGATGCTATGATAACCCCCTATACTCTATAGCATAAGCATATTAGCATACAAAATGTATAGGGTGCTGAATCAATGGAAAATTCAGCTTTTGTTCAGCTCAATGTTAGTTTCTACTGCTGCGTCATTTTGAGTAAGTGGCATGAATTAATGTTCTACGATAGCCGTCGGCGGCCGCTACCATCCAAGTTGGCCAATCGGTTGTTAGCCCTAGAGTAAGCTTGGTGATCAATGATCATGCCTTCTCTGTTTGAGAAGTGGCCTTACACTACAGTCATGCAGTAGTACTGTATTTTACCATAATTATTGTTTCTTCACACTTTACCCAAATAATAATAAAAAAAAATGTAAATTCGCTTTGAGAAGTTTTTGGTGCGGGCATTTCTATTCTTGGGGCATCCAACTATCAATTTTATATCAAACTACTAAGGTAATTGTAGATTGTAGGCGTAAATCAGGGTCTACTAATTCATTGTAATTTTAAATTGGTTTATCCGCTTATCTTTTTACAATCATATCGAGATCACTCATAAAAAAGACCCGAGTCTAATACTGGGTTAGGACGTTTAACTGGGCGAAAAAAATATTATGTAAAAAATCGAAGCCGAAAAAAGAGAGACGGAGAAACTGCCTTTTAGGAACCTCTTTTTTTCATTTTTGCTGAAGTGCGAGTAATTTTTAAATATTATTTATTGGTATTGTAATATTGGTAATTTTGCCTAACTTTTGGTGACAACTGGCACTGAAACGTACTCTCGGGATAAAAAGTAAATTTATGTTTTAATCCGGCGCATAGTATACCTGTAGTCATTGAATGCCTTTTGGCCGGTATTAAACATTCAGTGTTGACAGTTTGTATTATTAGTAGCATGATCTAGTTCGGGGTGGTTGCAGGGGCGGGCTTATTTCGGATAGGTGGTCACAACTCGGAAGCATATAGAAGGTTGTGCGTGTGTAGGTGCTGAGCGCGGTGTCGCGGTGCGGCGGCGCCACGTCGGTGTGCGTGGACCGCGCGGCGGGCGCGGCGCTGGTGCACTTCGAGCAGGCGGCGGCGGCGGGCGCGGCCGTGCGCGAGCTGCGCCGCGTGGCCGCCGCCGTGTCGGCCGCCGAGCCCGACCACCCGCGCCTCTGTGTCGACTACGCCTCTCGCGAGTGTCAGGTATAGCTACAACTCTAACCAACATACTTTGAATTAATTCATCGTCAAAAAATACCCTCATTTACGGTTTCTTATTTGGAGGTACTATACTTACACCTTCGCTGAGGTACAGTTTATGAAAGTCGTAAATTATCCCGAGGGCACATATTCCCGGGATAAAAATTGTATGTGCTATTCCTGACTATAATATATCTCAAATTTCATCCAGATAAAATCAGAGGTGAAGTTGTAACAAACATACTCACAAACTTTCGCCTTCATAATATGAGGGTGATTGATACAAGACGTTATTAACGTATGATTAAATAAAGCACTTCTGAAATCGAAAATAATTGTCTGGGAAGTCTTTCTTTTAAACTCACGCGCCGCAGCGTCCTGCGCTCACCCGTAGCACCACCACCTGAATTGCCGTAAACAATGATACAACTTACCGTGCTATTAATAAGTACATACGCAAGTAATTGTTCTTATTATTGAAACAGTCAGAACGGTTATCATCAAAACTTGGCGAAAAATACCTTATATTAACACTTAAGTAAATATTAATTAAACGTGGCCAGCTGATCCGGAATGATAATATGCCCAAAAGACACTGAGCATCAGTGGTCCAAAAATCCACCTCCAACGAGACCTATGTATTTAAATAGTCTATTAATTTTATCTAGGACAACTAAAAAAACTACAAATAAACTACTAAAAAAGACTGTCAGTAAAAAGTTACAGCTGAATAAAATTCAGTTTTTCCTAGTGTTGTATGGTTGGTAGTCTAAACAGCTTGAAGTAAGGTAATAATAATAATTAAATATTGTTGTGATAACTTTTATCAAAGAAAAGTTGTTTAGGCATACAATTTTTTTACGATTTACCGGGAATCGAACCAACCTAAATTAGAAAAAGAAGACCCTGTATTTTATGTCACCGCCATTCGAAAGAGTCACCTTAAGGATCATTTAAGCCCTCTATTCAACATGATATCTTAAATTGAAGGAAGGTCATAAAATGATTTGACCTAAATAACTCTATTACAAAATGTATTAAAATCTAATTTTGTTAATTTTTAGCTTAAAAATTTAAAATTAAGAAGTAATGGAATTTATGTTTGCCGACCTCGACTTCTATTGAGCAGGAGCAAGTTTTATTTTCTTATTATTTTCTTTTTCTTCTCATTTGGATGACTTATATTTTTTATTTTTACTCTATTAGGAGGCGTTTTACGAACAATTGGAAAAACATGGTGGATCGACGACGTTGACGGGTCCTGAAAGACTGAGTGGGGATCTTGCATCTCGATACCTTCCATCTACTCGTCATGATCCCATTCGGTTCGTATCGATAAAAAAAAAATCGTTGCATTATTAACTTTTTCGTCTAAATAACTAATGCAAATCTTTAATGACAGGTTTGACGGAACTGGGTCACGATCGAGAGCTTCTAGTTACGGTCGGGGATCCTCGAGAACCCCACGCTACTCTGCACTAGAGCCCTACGACCCGACTGACTATGCCGCAGACCGACGTTACAGGTAACGAGCCGACCGAGTCTTTGTGCTCAGTTATGTGCAATAGATGTGTGTTACATATTACTGAAAATCTTTAACCCCTAACCGTCTTACAGGGTATTCGATGAAGTAGGATCAAGCCCACAACCTGAAGATACGCCATACGAGGAAAGATTACAGTCAGTCGTGGTGTCGCCACATCGAGCACGGCGCCATCGCCGCGACTCTAGCCCAGACGATCGAAAACAATCCAAGGTGAGCGAGAAATTAAAAATGATAAAATAAAGTACAGTATCGGAAAGTACTTACAAAAAAAAATTGGGTTGTGTTGTTCTATATTGTATATAGTAAAGGTCGAATACACATTTCTTGAAATTCATTGTTGTTGTATTGAATGCAGGAGCGACATCGTAGCGTCGGTACTCGCCGCTCCCGCTCCGGATCGCGCGGCGGCGAGAGACACAGCGCGCGCAGACGCCATCGCCGGCGCCGCGACGGCTCCGGCTCGCACTCGCGCGCCGGCACTCCGCTGCGCGACGAGCCCGACGCCGCGCCGCCGGCCGAGCCGCGCCGCGCGCCGAGGGAGCGTCCGCCGCTACCTATGAGTCTGCCATTACCCAAGTTCGCCGTGCAGCTGATGCGGACCGCGCCGACGACTCCGCGACCCTCTCCCGCACCTGCGCCCGACTCGCCGCCGCGGCCTCCGTCCGCTTCGTCTTCTAGCGGTGGCTCCGCGCCGCATTCGCCATCATTGGAAGAACGCATCCGCAGCCTCGACGAAAAGCTCAACGGATCGCGAGCGCCGGCCGAGGCACCCGACCGTGCACGCCTTCGCCACCGGCTGCTCGAAGTCGACATCAACGAAGTGAAACCATCTGAAGTCGTGCGATCGTTACTCGCAAAGCGTTCCGTGTTCGACGAGGACTCCGAGCGACTCGAGGGAGCCGGACGCGCGCCCAGTCCGGGCAGCAGCCCGCGCGGCCGCATGTCGGCGCCCACGCCGCGCGCGCTGCGCTACCCCTTCCCCGCGCACCCCGCGCCGCCGCCTCCCGCGCCCGCCACGCCGCCCACGCCTCCTACGCCGCCCACGCCGCCCGCGCCGGACGCGGATGACGTGGAGCTGGGAGTATCGCGCCTGCTGGCCAGCCTGTGCCACGAAGTGCGCGGGCGCCCGCGCACACCGCCGCCCCCGCCGCCGCCGCCGCCCGAGCCGGAACCTGAGCCCGAGCCTGAGCCTGAGCCTGAGGTAGACCCTGAGCCAAGGCCAGATCAGAACGACAATTCTGTCCCTTTTGACAGCGTTGCGAAAACCACTGAGAAGCAAGTAGATGATTATTTTTCGGGTGAAGGGGAAGGCGAATCGTTAATCGCAACTGGTGGGACAGAGGATAGCGTTGACGGCGAGGATAGTGACCTAACTAGTCGCGATCGAAATAGTAATGTTTCCGTCGCCTCTACTAGCCTTAACAGCCAAACAACTGGTTGTGCTGATAGTCAACCTACAGTGGTTGATAGCACCCTTGTCAAAGGCGATATATTCAACCCAGACGGTAGAACGAATAGCTCTCTTACCTTTCATTTGGAAGATAATAGTGCTCGAGAAGTTATGGAAATGCTGCTGAAAAAAGTTGAAAGTTTTAATGAGAGTCAAAAATATGAATCACAATTTGACAAAATATGTAAATATAGTAAAGAAAGTCTTATCAAATCAGAGCTTCACAAACACGAAGAAAGACTAAACTTAGATAGCGAAAACAAATTAGATCCGTTTTGTCAAACTGATAACCACAAAAGCAGAGAAATACACGAAAACCATATACCCAAAGAAATAATTGAATTCGAAACGCAGCAGAATCATTTAAATGCAGTTAATTCAATTAAACCTAATAATGCTGAATATAATCAAGATTTCATGAAAAATACTGAAAAAGTTTTCAAGGATAGACATAATCACAATTGCCATAATGTAAAACTTGAGAAAGAAAATATACAATTCGATAAAACATTTGAGAAAGAAAGAAATAATATCATTGTGGCTTTACCTGATAAAAAAAATATGGATATTGAAAAAAATCACGATGATCGCGTCAGAATAGATCGTGATAAAATAAGACACTGCAAAGAAAGATTACCGGAGAAAGAAAGAAATGAATTGGAAAAGGAAAAGTCAAAAAGTAGTAAATCTGAAAGAAATAACGATAAAAGAACGAAGGAAGACCAACATGGTGAAAAAAACCATGCTGATAAAAGTAAAACTGAAAAAGATCCAGAAAGAAACCAGAAAGACAAAAATGATAAAGAATTTGACAAACTAAAACACAGCGACGAAAAATCGTATAGACACGATCATCACAAAAAGGAGCGAAGTGACAGAGAAAAGAGAAAGGAGTCTGTAGACACTGATTACATTTCTATCAAAACGAAAAAGGACGATAAACACAAACATGATAGGTCGAAGAAAGATCATGACTCAAAAAGAGAAAGTAAAAAAGAATCAGAATCTTTGAAAAACCGTAAGTCCTCCAGAGATGAAACTTCTAGGGAACTATGTCGCAAAGATTCTACCGACTCTTCAACGTCTAGAGCTTCGCACGAATCGTCTAAGTTAAAAGATTTGGAATCCAGTGAAATAAAGGATGACGTGAAACCAAAATTAAAAATTACCGAACTTTTTGTGAAACATGAAGGCGACCTACTTTTAAAATATGATGTGAAAGAAGAAAAAGACTCTGGACATAATAAAAATAAGAATGAAGATACGCTAGAACATAACATGAAATCTAAAGGAGACTTGAGTGAAAAGCAAAGACACTATTCTCTTGACTCGCCCAGTGTTGATACTAAGCGTAAGGAACGGTTGAATTCGTGTTCAAGTTTACCATCGAACATTGGACATAAGCGGCGAATGTCATCTCAAGATAGTATCGATATATTTAACGAAGACGTAAAAAAAGGTAGAAGTGACACAAAGATTTCAGAAAGAAGGGAATCTAAAGAGTCTCGCACGGAAAATCGTCATAAAACAGCTAAATTCAGCAAAGGTCATTTTGCTAAGATCATAGAGAGTAAGACGAAGGATGATAAAAAAAATCAGGTCAAACCTCCAGATGAAAATTATGTTGAAAATAAAGGGATGGAATCAAAAGAAACAAAGCCCTTAGACAGAATGAAATCTTTTAAAAAGAGTTCTGGCGACGAAAGTGAAGAAAAACCTAATGTGGAAACTATTACTGAAGGCCTTCATAATGATTTAGATTTTCTTGCTACATTAGAATTGCGCTCAAGTGAGGAAGATGAGCGGCAAAGAGCTCTCCGAAAAGAGATGAAGGAAAAGAAACGGATACAACAGTTGCAACAAATACAAGAATTACAATTGCAAAGGGACTCATTGCATCCAACTGAATTTATGGGTAAAACTAAAGATGATAAGAAACAAAAGTGTGACGAGAAAAAGAAAGAAATTGCTCGAGAAAAACGAATGTCAACAGATCGTAAAAGTAGAGATGAAAAAATTGACAATACCAAGAGAAAAAGTCGTAAACCTGTGCACAGTAGTGATAGCTCTGATTCCGATGAGCCTAAAAAACATTCAATTTTTGATATAATTGACGATGGCCCCACATACATTTCTATGTATGACAAAGTTAAAGCTCGTTCATGTAAAAATATGCAAAAACAAGAAGAAGAAAAGCGACAAGAAAAAATTAAGGCCAAATTTAGTCAGTTAAAACAAAGTAGAGCAAAGCGAGAGGAAAAAAAGAGATCAAGTTGGGATGAAGACAGTGACTCAGATCAGGACAGAAAGAAATATCAATCTATGGATAACTCATCGGATGATGATGTTGTGATTCATACAAAAAAACGAGAAAAGTCACATAGCTATGATGATGATAAAACTGATGAATATTTTGATGGGAGTACTAATGAAGAAGATCTGCGTAACAAATTATCTCGTAAAAATTCTAGAACACGCATTATATCAGACACATCTGATGACGAAGCTTCCAAAAGAAGTATTAGTAAGAGTCCTTCATTCCTTGATAGTATAAAAAAAGAATTGCTATCTGATTCTGAGTCTACACAAAGAACAAAAATGGATGATGCTAAAGACTCGAACGAAATTACTACGAAAAAGAATTCTTTGCTAAACTTATTCGGCAAAAGCGACAGTGATGATAGTAAATTAAAGTTAAATCTTGATAATGACAATGGATACAAATCTAGTTATATTAAATCAATGTGTAATGACTTCTCCTCTGAAAGTGAATCTGCTTGTAATAAAAATTCTTTGGAAAATCGCAGGAAACATAAGAAAAAGCAGAAAAAGCACAAGTCAACATATTCCGATGATGAAAAAGTAGAAAACAGTGACACTAGTTTATTAGAAGGATATAAACACAAAAATATTGAAAAACAACGCCGACACAGTACTAAAAAAGATAAAAGGAAAGAAAAAATTCGAGATAGTATTGACACAGATGAGACCCGTGATGAAAAAAATAAATTAAAACGAGAAAAGAAAATAGCTAACAACAATTTTGATATTTTAACCGAAACGCTTTGTAATGCGATGAGAAAAGACGGTAAAATGGAAGACATCTTTGGGCCATTATCAGATGAATCAGACAGAGACACACGAAACGCGGCTCATAAATTAGACTTTACATCGCATGAGGTAGAACCTAGTTATTGTGCGAACAACTCTGATTATAAAATGAAAGATAAAGATGAAAGACGTAAAAAAGAGAAAAAACGTAAAGAAAACCGTTATTTCAAAGAAGATGATAACAGCTTAGATGTTGATGCTGTAAGTAAAGCAATAGAGGCTCGTCTTTTCGCTGACACCTTAATAGATGATGATAGTCGCCTTAGAGCAGAAACACTTTCTGAGAGTCTTAACAAATTTGAAAACAGTGAAATTAAATATGCTGAGGGGAATATAATAAGCGAAATAATTAAACAAGACAAATTCAAAAGAGAGTGCAAAGAGAAGAAGAGGAAGAAAAAGAAAAGCAGGGAAGACAGACAAAGTCGCAAAGAACATCATAATTTCTATCATCAAGATAAACCCGATAAAGCAGATCAAGTTGTGATTGAGAATGTGGCAGTCTCACCTAAAACAATGCTGTTAGACATACCTTTGCCAAAAGATGAACAGATCGTGAGTCAAGATGATAAAATTGAAAATCGTCATACACCTCTTGGATCTCAAAGTTTGCCTCGATTGACTGACAGCCCTCCAATTGTCATACAGTCCGATGAAAATACAGATGCCAAAAATATTGATTCTAATAACGTTGTAATTGATGACAATAAAATGGATTATGTAGAAAGCAAGGAAATAGAAATTGAAGAAATTCCTATGCCTCCACCATTTGAAACAATCGTAACAGATATAAGTGAAGTGCCATTACCTAAAGACCCCTTACCAAGCAAAGTGAATAATAATACTGAAGACAGCGTCCTATCAAGTTTCAGCAGTGACGGCGACTCTTGTGAAGATGCAGTGCGAAATATAATAAGTTCTGAAAAAGAAGGCGACATGACTGAAAAAACTTCCGATATTGTTGAAATATCGCCCTGCAAAGCAGAGAAAAAAGCAGATGAAAAACCAAGGGCTATCATTTCACAAGAAGAAACCGAAGATGCAGTTGCTGCATTGCTGGGTGAAAGTTTTGGAGGTAAAATAAATACATTTTCTAGCTGTTACGAAGAAGCCGAAAATATCTCCACACATCCTAATGAAATTGAAATTGCCACAATAGAGAATGAAAATATTCCGGAAGAGGATGCAGAGGAAATGCGACAAGCAGTGCAAAATTTAAATGCTAGTGAAATGGAAATGAAGCCAGACACTCCTGTATCTGATAATGACCTATTATTAATTGATACTGATACTGAAGAGACTGATGAAACAGCTCAAGATGCTATCGAAAAATTGCCAGTAAATATCATAGCAACTAACCAGGCATTGAATGCTGCCTCTGATCAGAAGAAGAGTCTGGACGTAATAAATAATGTAGTTTCTGATACGAAAACAAACTCTATACCAACTGTAACTACTACTCCAAATGATTCTAATATTAAAGTCAAAGACACAGATGTTAAGATACAATTAACAAAGAGGGAAAATATCCAAGTGATTACTTCGACAGCAACTCCTGTGATTACGTCGTGGACATTGACAAATAATAAATTGTTGGAACCGCACGTTTTAAACATTCAAGCTAATTCTATCCCTGGGAGAGAAAAAAATGAAATTAAACCCACCCATATAACTGCAAATATTGTACAGATTAAAGGTACAAATCAAAATGTGCAAATAAATAATACATCAAGACCAGTTATGGCCCAGACACGAGTTAGTGCTCCTTATCAAGTCATCAACCAAATGATTCGCACTCAGAGCCCAAACATGCAACCGCCAACCATTAAAATTCCAGAGCCTCATATTTTATATCAGAAACCACAAGGGATTGTAATATCACCTCGTATGTCCAACGATCCTAGATTGCAGAGTCCTAAAGCTAATTCACAGGGTGAAACTATGACGTCACCAAGATTAACGAATATGGCTATTTTAAGTACATCACCACAAAATGCAGGAATGGCGTCGCCTACTGCGATTCAACAAAGATCTCCCGGACAAGTGACTGTGGTTCGAATGCAGCAGCCTCCATTAAGCCCTATTCAAACGATGCACATACCGCATGGTGCCAGGACAATGCTGTCGCCGAATAGACCTAATTCAGTTCTAGTACAATCTCAAGGCACACCAATCCACTTCAATCGTTTGCCTGTTACTCCAGTCTTGACACCGATTTCTAAACAAATGAATGTCAATAACTTAATTCAGCAAAATAAAGGAATTAGTGTAACCGCATCGCCATTGATACATCAACAGAAAATTATTTCGGGGGACAGTAGAAAGAGTGACCCAAGAAATATTTCAGAAAACACAAATGAAAATACTAAAATAATTTTGTCACCAACAAATCTTCAACATAGTACTAATCCGACAGTCATGGCTCAAAATCGTTTGATATCTATGCAAAATGCCATACACGTTAGTAACATGAATACTGTTCATCTAAACAATAAAGTGGTTATAAATACTGTCAGCCAACTAAATGATAAAAGAGAAAACCAGCCACAAAAATCAGATAAAATAAGTCATATCCCATTTGGATCTACTCCTATAATCCATGTCGCAGCAGTAAATAATGCTACACCATCAATCATACAAGGTTGTAACAAATCAGCTCCAAGTAATGTTCAAGAAGCAAGTACGATTAACAGAAGCCAAGGTTCTAATGTTATTCATTCTTTAGGTCCGCAAAGGCTATTATCACAAGCACCTCACAGCAACGTTATAAAAATAGATACTAAAAAAGGACCAACATCTGTATTATCCATGGCAACGATAAGGCCACCATCTGTTCTAGCTAAATTAGGATTGTGTACTTCTGCTACCACTACAACTACCAGTATCACAAATGTCTCGCCGTTATTGTTAAAAACCACTTGCTCGACAGGGCCTGTTAAATTAAATACGAAAATTGATAAAGACAAAGAACCACTCAAGCCCTTGGTTTTACAAAATCTAACACAGGAAAATGAGCCAAAGGTGAATGAAAAACCTGAAGTAATCAACTCCGCTGTTCCTGTCGAAGAATGTGTGAAAGACAAAGTAGCCTTAATATCAAAACCGATTATATCTCCTGTCGAGAATATTGCTAAAGGTGAGACAGATTTTGAAGAATTGTTGAAAGATAACACAAATGAAATAAAAATAACTAACGATCCTGAAAAGAAATTAGAAGTTAATGTCGGTAAAACTATAACATTAATTAGTCGCAAAGAAAATCGAGACAAAGTTGTATTAAATAATATGGACTCTCTGAAGTCGGAACATTTGATAAATACAAGCCAGTCACAAATGCCGGCAGTATCACCTCTTACCAATGAAAAAAGAGGAACCGATGAGACGAAAGAAGATAATACGACTAGTCAACCAAAGCAAACAGCAAAAGTTTTGTCTCGTATGGAAAATAACTCGGCGCAAGCAACGTTACCTGCTTTACCTATAGTTAAAGAAAAGACTGACGCATTCGGTAATGATAAAATTGCATCTTGTGGAAAAGACATTGCGTTGAATATAGAAAATGTTATTAAATCGAATGAACCAAATTTTGACCTCTTGTTGCCAGAAGTTTCCAAAGGAAGTGGGAGTCCAATAAAAACCGACGAAAATGACTCTTGGAGTGGTAAAGATGTAAACTTAGAATCTGTTATAAAAAAGGTGGACTCTCTATGTAACGAAATTGTTGAAATGAATCAGAAAACAGATGAAATAAGTAAAGATGTCGATCCTATTAAAGTTAGCCCAATAATTTCAGATAAAATAATCAATCATACACCTCATATAAAATCGATGACTATGAACCCTCCTATCGAAAATATTGTTGAAAATAAAATTGTGGAAGAAACTGTAATTGATAAAATCATACCGGCTGTTACTTCTAAACGAGGTGGGCGAAGTGTAAGAGGCAGAAAAGTAGATAAAAGTCAAGATAGAGTCCAGACTCGTCAAATATCTAAACCATCGAGAGGAGGAGCTTCCGCAAAACGGGGTAGGGGCCGAGCCAAAGTAGACAAGAAAGTAAAAACGTTTGTTAATAGTAGCGGAAGTACAATGCCAGGTGATGTATATGATTTCCATGAAGATTCTGGTGATGAAACTGCCACTTCCCCTAGTAAAACTGAAACACGCCCCAGGTTGATTTTAACTATTAAGAGTCCACTCTCTGGGCATTCTTCTGTGACAGCGTCTTCAACTCTTAGCATAGCCCAAAAAGAACAAATGAAGTTTGAAAAAAATAAAGAGGAAAAAAACGAAGAATTTATTTCACCGTCAACAAATACGCGCAAATCCAGAAGGCTTCAAGAAAAGGATGTCCAGCGGAGCACAGTAGACGATGTTATAGAAGATGTCATTAAGGGCCCCGTTGGACAAATAAGAACAGGAAAAGAATCCATCAAAAAGAGGCCCACGAGGCAAGCCGTCGTAAAAGCAACTCAAGAAAAGTCTTTGGGGTCCGACACACGGAAATCACCTCGCGGTGCCAAACGAACTAGGGATCGAAGTTTATCGGACGCGTCAATCGATAGCGGAGATGAGAGAAACGCAAGGGACTGCTCACGTGATCCGAAGGTTCCACGTCTGGACGGGCCTGAACCTGAGCCGGCTAGCACGCTGCATAGCGTCGCGCCCGAGGCCGCAGCAGAGCCAGCTGCGCCGCCGCCAGCTCCGCCCGCGGCGCCAGCAACTGTCGTGCCACCCGCAGTGCACGCGCCGTCAGCGACCCTCGCGCCGCCTGCGACTCATGCGCCGCCAGTAACTCACGTGCCGCCCACAACTGTCGCGCCGCTCACAACTCACGCGCCGCTCACAACTCAAGCACCGCTGGCAACCCACGCGCCGCTGACAACCCATGCGCCGCTCACAACTTACGTGCCGCTCGCAACCCATGCGCCGCTCACAACCCATGTGCCGCTCGCAACCCACACACCGCTCGCAAGCCACGCGGCGCTCGCAACTTGCCATGTGCCGCCCATGACCCTCGCGTCGTCCACGACTCACGCTCCACCCGCCTCTCACGTGTCCCACGCACCGCTCGTGCCCCTCGCGCCGCACGTGCCACCTGCGCCTTCCATCACGTCGACGCCTATCACTAAACCGCCTAAGAAGATGATATCCGAGATCAGCGCCAAGCTAGCGGGGGCTTTCGACGCGGTGGTGAACGCCAGCTCCGGCGTGGAGGCGCCGCCGTCCCCGCTGGCGCCGGGCGGCGGCGACGCGGCGCGCGGCCGGCGCATGGCAGACGGCGTGCCCGGCGCGCTGGTGCCGGTGGGCGCCACCGAGGCCAGCGACGCGCGCGTGCAGTCGCCCGCGCTGCCGCACCGCCCGCCCTCGGCGCCCAGCACCGCGCGGCCGCTCATCCGCTCCGTGTCGCGCGCGCGGCCGCTGGAGCGCCCGGAGCGGCCGGTGGAGCAGTTCGACGAGCCGGAGGCGCGCGCGTTCCGCTACGCCGCCACGGCCAGCCTGCCGCGCGGCGCGCACCACCCGCCGCACCCGGCGCCCGACCACCTGAAGCAGGTGGCCGTGGTGGGCCCGCAGCCGCTGCACCACCCTGGTCAGTACACAACTCATTTATTTATTTAAACCAAAAATACGTAGGGCAAGTAAGCATCAAATACATATTTTTGTTCCTTTTTTTAAGTAACCATAATTATCATATTTTGAAATGAACTCATATAAGGACTTTAAGGTTTTTGTGACATTAAATACTTTTCTTTATAAGATTTCTATTTATCTATTTTTAGGGTGGCTGATTAGAGGATGGTTGATATGATTTATATAAAATATATATATTGTAATTTGTATTTATTTCAGGTGCCGCCTCAAGAGTTACGATCGCGAGCGTGCCGTCAATCAGTCCTCAAGGCCAGATAGGAGTGGTAATATTTTTTCTCTTGCGTAATTAGCAGTTTTTCTACAAAGTGTATATATTTCAATTTTGTTCATGCCGTCCGGAAGTCTGCTGATTTAGTTGGAAGTCCTCCGCCTGCACATCAACAAACTTCTCCGGTTACTCCGGTACACCATAACGTAATGAAATATTAAGACTTGAAAAAAGGTAAAACTCTGTAACTCATATAGAACTTAATAAATATTTTTTCCTTACAGGGCGATGGAGTGTATCCTCACTTCTCACATCAACACTATCAAATGTACCAACAACATTTCCGCGCAACTCAGCACGAGAATCGAGCTACTCCTTCACCATATACTCGGTAATGTTTTATTCAGCATGATCAAAATGCACAGTTCCACTGTGTTTTCGAGCATTTACTTTCTTCTTAACCTATAGCCTTTAAATTAATATACTGATTAATATTTCATGTGTGGAGAATAACCAAATTTTCTTGGTTGTTGGCATCTTAGTGTATGTTGGTTTTTTATTGTTTTGATTTAATAAGTATTATTTATCAAGATGCAATTCGTACCAATATAAAAGCCATCTAACCGGTTTGGATGCGGTCGCAGGTCACTGGAAGCGGAGGGCTCCGAGGCGCCCACGCCGCCGCTGGAGCTGCGCCGCCCACCTGGCGCGCGCGTGCCCGCCGCCGAGCTCGCCTACCGCGCGCCCGACGTGCTGCGCCGCGCGCCGCTCGCGCCGCATGTGCCACTCGCGCCACACGCGCCGCACGCTCCGCACGCGCCGCACGCACCGCACCAGCCTCACGCCCCGCTGGCGCCCACATACGGCGTGGGCTGCGGGCGCTCCCCGCCGCCCGCGCACGGCACGTCGCGCCTGGCGGGCGCCATGCCGCCCGGCTCCACGCCCGGCTCGGCGCCGGGTCCGCCGCACGCGTCGCAGGTTCCGCGCGAGGCCGACTCGCTTCAGATGCTGCTACGAGTGAGTACCGCCCCGCACCTCCCCGCGCCGCCCCGCACGGCCCGGCCAGAGAGCTCAGCGCTGACTTGCGTTATTCTGTTTCAGCGCTATCCGGTCATGTGGCAGGGGCTACTAGCGCTGAAGAACGACTCGGCCGCCGTGCAGATGCACTTCGTGGGCGGCAACCCGGGCGTGGCGGGCGACACGCTGTCGCGCCACGCGGACGGCTCCACGCCCATGCTGCGCGTGGCCCAGCGCATGCGCCTGGAGCAGCCGCAGCTGGAGCAGGTGCACCGCAAGATGAAGGTGAGCGTTCATGTGCACGTGTCTGCACAGCTGCACAGCGTCGAGCAGAGAGCCCCAAGGTGTCTTTGTACGTTATAACTCTACGATCATTTTTCAGATGGAGAACGAGCACTGTATGCTTCTGGCACTGCCGTGCGGCCGCGACCACATGGATGTACTGCAGCAGTCGACTAACCTCACTGCAGGCTTTATTACGTACTTACAGCGGAAACAAGCTGCCGGAATTGTTAACATTGCACCCCCCGGACATCATCAGGTATGTTAGCCAGTGCTATATTATTTGGGTAATATATCAAACACTTTAACACCACACACAACAGAACTCAACCTCGCGTCAAAATTAAATGAGAGTTAGATCACAAACTTACGCTCGCTTGACTATTTCAACTAAACTCAGTTTACGCAAATACAGCGTTCTGATGAAACTACCAATCAGATCGATGTATTTGCGTAAGCTGAGTTTAGTTGAACCAATCGCGATTAGTATCATTGGTGAAATCGGCCCTAAGAGTCGTGCATGGCGCAGGCGACGACTCAGCCGCAATATCGCCGCCCGCAGGCCCTTCTATATGGTATAGTGGGCGGTTTGCTCTATATCCGCCGCTTCTTTGAGTAGTATGTACCTACTTTACCTATTTATTTATTTGCACACTAAATCAGAGCTTTGTTTTCTTTTCCAGGCCATGTTTACCGTTCATATCTTCCCATCGTGCGAATTCGCTAACGAGAACTTGAACCGCATCGCACCAGACCTGATGCATCGTGTCGCAGACATCGCACACTTACTTATTGTTATTGCGACCGTGTGAGGTTCGCTGTATACTCTGATATTTCTGTATTCCACAAGCTATCTGTCATGCTTACGACATTCTTGTGGACCACTTTTAAAACCTGAAATGAAAGTCCTGATCTTATTCATGGACACATCCCGGACTGGACGCATTTATTCCTAGATCAGTTTGCTTCAATATTGTATGGACAAAACTGCCATCGATGTAATCTATTCGATTTTAAGAAAGCATTGTAAATACGGCCAGGTTGTGAAATTTTTATCTTCATTTTTATCGTAGCAATAGATCGACCTGGTAGAAGTAAATTGTAATGAAACTAATAGATTTTTCATCATCTTCACGATGTGGAATTTCTTAGGAATTGAGTTGTAATACCTCTGAGAAAGTGAACTCTCGTTTTGGTAAGGTAACGTCAGTTTATTTATTGTTATCGCGGCGTCGGGCGTCGCCGACGGCTCGGGGTCTCACACGCGCCTGTATAAAGTCTCACATAGTTAGATAAGCAGCCGTCACTTATTTAAGTGCTAGATATAAGTCATAGCTTATTTGTAAAATACTTTTGTTATGGTCGACTGGGTTCGACGATGTTCGGAGTTTAAATTTTTAAAAAGTAATGATAGATGGCAAAGTCAGTTGATAAAAATATATTTAATTTTGGGTTCAGATTAGATGAGTGGCAATCTATCGAGCATTTTTATTGTTAGTGTAAATTGTTATTTTGTTTTAAGCGAATTAGGTCTAAAATAATTTAAATTCTGTAAATATCGAATCTATCCGTACTAAAGTTCGATTTCGCTTAGGTCATTACGGTAGGTAATGGAAAACTCATGAATACTGGGTCGAATGATTACTGTTTACATGTAAAAAAAATAATTAAGTAATTAAGTTATATAATATGATAGTAAGGGAAAAATACATGTGGAAAATAAACTGTGATTCTGACTTTTTAATGTAGACTGTAGGTAGCCCTATTTTATGGAGCATAGAGTGCAGTGTGCTACTAAGCGAAGCACCAGTGGCGCGTATGGCCTCGCCTTTAGCGATATCGGAAATTATGTTCAATACTGTTTTGACAGTCAATATCTTTGTAATAACATGTGCAACAATGCGGCATCGTTTTTGTTTGGCGTTAAACTAGAGCTGCATTGTTGCTAAGCACTGTCGTGGTATCGACCAAAGTAAAATCAATCGCAATAAGCTAACATCGGAGACGTTAAGAATGTTTTATTTGAATATCCGCATCCGTGTATCAGTATGACTGTACATTATGTCCAAATGTCAAACTAAGTTATCGATATCATCGTTCGTTACAAACACATTCACTAAAAGACTTTGCATACTTACTTAGGTATAAATTTCATTGAATTGCAAATGTAAACATAGCTTAATAAATATATAGTTGGCGATATCAATCCAAATATCGCCATTTAATAAAAAAAGGCTATCCCAGCGATTATTGTTTGTGTATTGGCTTTTTCTTTGCTTCGCTCTTCGTAACGGTACAGAGATCGTATAATCAAAGAAACTGCACTGTTACGTGGTGAGAAGCAATTCACGGGGCGTGGCGGGATTATCAAACAATCGAATGCGTGGTGGTTATAATAACACTAATAATATAATCATATTTACTTAAAATTTGTCACTTAACATTCCCACGGACTTAAGAGATTCTAAACCAGAACGGTCAAAGTTAAATTTACAATTCATATAAAGTCACACAACACTATATTAAGTGGTATTCAGAGCCAAATACATAAATGAATATGGATAAAAAAGGTAAAAATGAGTAGTCGTAAAGTATGACGGTCGCGCATTCTTTCGGTTTGAATGAAGCCGTCAGGTCGCGGTGGCGCGCCTGCCCAGTGCCCAGCGCCACACAGCGCCACACAGCGCCACACAGCGCCACTCAGAGCCACACAGTGTCGACGTATTCGGATCTCATTGCTGCTTTAATTGCGGGCCGCCGCTCAGGTTATTCTCTACTTGTACTCGCCATCCTCATTTTCCGCTGTTCATTCGCTATTTTCAATGGACAGTTTTTATAGATATTGACAGCGCGTTATGGTAAATAGCTGTACTATGAAAGCTTGACATGATACCCTTCAATCAATTCAAACTAACAATATTGTACTTCTCATAATTTAAGTTTTAGTGGTAGCGCCACTTTCTGATTCGATTAGCAGAGGCATCTTACATAACTTGCATTATTATTATAGTTAGATAATGGTGCGACTGTGCTGTCGTACGTAAAATAAAGTACAAAATATTTTATGTATTGTAATTTTATAAAGTACGATATAAATTTATAGCACAGGTAATATTATTACGTATATTCTTTTTAAGGTTTATAACTAGAATGTATAAATATAATAATTGTATTGTTTGTCATATTTCCGTCGCAAACAGTTCTTAACTTGGCTAGGAGGAACACTAACGAACTCATCACTTCGTCCATTAATTTTAAAATATCTATAATTTTACTAGCAAACAGATGCCCAATGATGTACACTCTTAAAAATCTTAATTGAACTCCTTATGAAGGAGGTTAATGTAAATAAGTCTTCGTGAAACATAGTGATATGACGGTATTTAGACATGCTAATGAAAAAAATAAGGTATAAGAAACATGAGAATTATAAATGACTAATTTATTGCGGTGAAAGTATTTACTTTTTTTTTGTAACTGGGGTGTAGTTATTTCCTAAGCTGTTGTTAATACATTTTATGTGATTTGTTGTTCGTAAATTTTATCGTTTAGCTTATCTGTTCAGTCGTAATATTATCGTCTATATTAATTTCAGACAGAATCTAAAAACATCGATGGGTTCTGCCTAGTTAATAATTACATCCTTGAAAGCGGTATGCTAAAAATGTCAATTATTAATAATAATAATATGTCTCGGAATATTAATTTATTCCGTAAATATTATGATTTTTTTATTCCACAAAATTGAACACAGTAGCACACTTAACTGCATGTGAGAAGTATAATATAGTTTTGTTTATTTATTATTGAAGCCAGCCTCAAAGAGGTCCCACTTCGCAGTGGCTTCAAGCTGGTTCTTTGAGGACACTGCGACGTCGGGCCCTTTATGTTTATCGGGAATTGTTAAATTTCTGTTCTCAAGCATGACGTGGTTATATGAGGATGGAACGTCTAGAAACTTCGGGTCTTCTTCGCTAGCGACTGTTGTTGGTGTGCGAGATGATAGTATAAATATTTGTAAAAATAACATTTGATCTCAAGTGTGCAGCAAAAGTGAACGTGAGCTAGATTGTTGTAGAGCAACAGTCGCGTGCGGACACAGCCCGATGCCAGTGTGCTCGATGTTGGTTTGGATTCTAACAGAGCGTACGTATAGAAAAAAATATTGTGATCATAATTATATTATAGTTTTAAAGCTAGTTTGTAGAGATAACTGTATATTTTGTACATATTGAAAATAGTATTGTATCTTTACTTCCCTTATCCAAACAACCCAGAATCCTGTGTGTTATGTACCTCCTACCTACCAATACTATTAAAAAAATATTACATAAACATTTTTGTTTTTATTTATTGCGACATTAGTACCGTAAAATGGGGTGAATAGGCACAACTTTCACATTGACTTTCTCAGATGTTTTCTATGCAAGCTGTTATTAAAGCATTTTGAAATTAAGAGTCGCGTTGTATTTTACCAAATACGGAAAACATGTGAATTATTTGTAAAATAGAAAAAGAAGGCGATTTCTATTTAACTTGAAACGGGTCAAAAGATACGAGAGAGGGTTGAATAGAAAAAAAACAAATACAAGACCAAAGCCAATGAGGATAGAAAATATCAAAATTTAACATTTTATTCGAAAATCGCCTAAAAACTTTAATTTTTTTTAATTAGTCCTCGAGTGAAAATCCTGAAAATTATGTTTTTATACCCCTTTCTCGTTTTAATTAACCCCTCACTAGTATCTATTCACCCCTTTCTTTGTGTCTATTGACCCTAAAGGCTACGCGTATCTATTCACCTCGAATACAGGCATAAAGTACAAGTGTCCTGATTTTATCAGAAATACGAACAAAATCATTTAATATTTATACTTTCTTTGTATCACTAAGAGATGAGAAACTTTACTATCAAATTACATAAATTTTGAAGAAGATAAAACTGAGGAATGGTATTTTTGTTAAGTTTTAGACAGCCTAAAATCACTAGCACACGCAGACGTCACTTTAACCGCTATTTGGGTTTAGCCAGTATAATGGTAAAATATTGTCGTTTAATAAATCGTAGAACTAAATGTACGATAATCGACTAAAGACAAATTAAGGTGAACGCGCACCTAGACGCAGCGCACTCGCCGCACTCGCCGCACGCGCCGCAGTCACCGCATTTTCTCTTGGCCCCGCGCTATCCGCGCCGAACGCACCGCACGCATTTTATCCACTTCTGTATATCTTGAACTATATTTTCATACGGATACGGATCATGTTGCCGCGCCGCCCGCATCGCCCGCCGAGTCTGATGACGTCATCCGCAAGCGCTGGTGGAATCCGTATACTTACAGCATTTTGCTGAAATGCGGCGCGTGCGGCGAGTGCGGTGCGTCTAGGTGCGCGAGGCTGCATACGATTTCATATAAAGATTTATAAAATGCGATGACTGCGGCGCGTGCGGCGAGTGCGGTGCTTCTAGGTGCGCGTTCACCTTTAGAGACCAAAATAATAAACTCCCAGATTTGTTTCTATCCACCCCGCGATTTCTATTCTCCCCATTTTACCAGTAATTAATAATTTGACTATTCCTGTATTACTTTATGCGAAAATGAATAAGAGAATGTAAGATGCAAGAGCGAGGGAAGCGAGATCGAAAATTTTGCGTTAAGCGATGCGTCGTAAGATTGTAAGTAAGAATTTACTGAACATAATATTATGTTGACCTATTACACACTACACAGACCAGATACTGGGTTGTGAAGGTCAGATTATCAGATAGGCAGTAGCTTCATGTAAAAACTGATGAGTATCATAGTATCAGCTGAATAAGGTTGCCGACCTTAACATATTAGTTCAGAAAATTCCAGTCCTTCATTGCCAATGAGAGCCTCTTGGCTCGTTTTTCGATGGACTCAAGTGCATCCAACTGATATTTGGCCGATCCGTCCCAGAGATGAGAGCACTACTCGATGCACGAACTTGCTCTTGTACAAGTTAAGCAGCTGTTCAAGCGCGAAGTACCGTCCCACCTTTGTAAGGATGCCCAACTTTTTGGCAGCCAGCTGAGCTTTTGCCTTCTTGAGCTCAAGATGGTCCGTTATCGGCACGGTCACACCTCGCAATGATGTAGTCGGGTGCAATTAGCCCTTTAATTGGAAAAAGGCACGCCTGGGTCTTCGCAGCATTAAAGCTGTAAAAATGTTAAAAATGGATCACTACAGTAACAGACACCAACATGACCCACAACAGTAAGAAAGCCTGGTCCACAATACATAAACTTACTGGAGACCCTCCGGACCATGTCAACCAGGGCTTCGTTACGGCCAATAAAATAGCCCAACAGCTGCTACTCAACGGAAAACCTCCCCATAAACTTCCAAGGGCCAAAAGGTCTGTTAATGCCTTTGAAAGTTCTAATAAAATCAGCAAGTGTTTTACTCTCACAGACATCATTCCGGCCATCGAGGCGTTAAAAAATGGCAAGGCAGCTGGTGTCGATGACATAACTGTTGATCAGATAAAACACCTGGGACCTTTGGCTGTATCGTGGCTACTGGCACTCTTTAATAACTGCATGGCTTCTGCAAACATTCCCAAATTATGGAGGAAGACCAAAGTCATTGCACTACCAAAACCAGGTAAGCCCTCCGACGACCCCAAAAGCTACCGGCCCGTTTCTCTATTATGTCACACATATAAGCAGTTTGAAAGACTTCTATTAAACCGCCTCACAGCAGAAATTGACTCGGCTCTAATCCCTGAGCAAGCAGGATTCAGACCTGGTAAGTCTTGTTCTAGCCAGGTTCTCCCGACTGACAGAATATATAGAGGATGGGTACGAAGCTAACAGAGTCTGGTGTCGTACTTGTTGATCTTTCGGCAGCTTACGACACCATTAATATCAAAAGACTGCTCGGGAAGGTCAGGAGCCTTACTAAGGACCAGGGTTTTGTACGCATACTGAGTGAACTCCTGCACAACCGCCGTTTCCAGGTGTGCTTGCAGTCCACCAAGAGTAGATGGCGACGGCAAAAAAACGGTCTCCCTCAGGGCAGTGTGTTGGCGCCGACGCTTTTTAACATCTACACGAACGACCAGCCCACCACACAACACACGGAGCGGTTCCTATATGCGGATGACTTGGCCTTAGCAACGCAAGCAGCGACTTTTGAAGCCGTGGAACACACACTGGCAATGGCACTCGACTTACTGGGAGAATATTATGACCGCAATGCTCTGCGGCCCAACCCATCAAAGACACAGTCGTGCGCATTTCACCTTCGCAACTTGCATGCCAATCGGACACTCGCCATCTCGTGGCGGGGAACTAAAGTCGAACACTGCTCGAACCCCAAATACCTGGGAGTGACGTTAGATAGGGCCTTAACATATAAGTCACACTGCTACGGCACAAAGCAGAAGGTCGGGAACCGTAATAGCTTGCTCCGTCGTCGCCTTATTTCCACCAACTGGGGAGCGGCACCCGATGTTCTCCGCACAACTGGTATGTCTCTATGCTTCTCTGCTGGCGAGTTTGCGTGCCCGGTGTGGCACCGATCCACTCATGCCAAACAAGTAGACATTGCCCTAAATGAGACGTGTCGCATAATATCGGGCTGCTTAAAACCAACTCCTCTTAATAAGCTCCCGCTAGCAGGCATAGCACCACCTGCCGTACGAAGGGATGTCGCATGTGCGATGGAAAAAAAGTTCCAGGAATCCGATTCCCGACATCCTCTATACAACTATTCAACAACTCTGGGAAGACTGAAGAGTCGTAGGAGCTTCTTGCGTACTACACAGGCAATCCAAGGCAGGCCGCCTGAGGAGAGGGGAAAGCTGTGGGTGGAGAAGTTCCCACCACCCCATGACTTTGTTGAGCCCAAGGAACATCTGCCCCTTGGTCATGAATTGCAGTGGCCTGTATAGAAGGCATTGAATCGGCTACGTACCCAGGTGGGCCGCTGCAAATATAATTTGGCGAAATGGGGGATTATTGATTCGACCAACACTCGGTGCGAGTGTGGTGCCCCTGTACAGACTATGTCCCACTTACTGGAGTGTCCTGGCTGTCCATCCACTTGCACCCTGGAAGACCTGTACGGTGCTTCTGACGCTGCAATAAGCGTGGCCGCCTACTGGGCCCAGACAATCTAATTAAATGTGCCATCGAATCGAAAAGAAGAAGAAGAAGCGCTTCCCCGTGCCTTTCGATAATATCTGCAGCCTAATTGTGTAAGTAAATTCGGCAAACGAAACAATCTGTTTCTTTCCCTAAAACACACACATACACAAAAAAGTTGAATCTTTATTCAACTTTTTTGTTAAAAACACACACATACACAAAAAAGTTGAATCTTTATTCAACTTTTTTGTGTATGTGTGTGTTTTTGGGAAAGAAACAGATTGTTTCCTTTGCCGAATTTACTTACACAATTAGGCTGCAGGATGTGCTGTTGTTCGTACATATAATTTCGTCCATCCTCTGCAAGAATATGGAACGTGTACCTACTCAACAGTAAGCTCCTGGCATACCTAAAAGCTAACGACATCCTGAGTGACCGCCAATAGGTGAGGCTGCCGCCGAAATCAGTCCACTGGGGATATAATAGCGTATGCCATTCACCGTCATTCACGGCCGCGACTTACAAGTTGTAGGTGGTGGGTTCGAATCCAGGCAGGCACTTTACTTTGTGTAAATTAATTCATCACCACTGCTCTCAAAACGGTGAAGCAAAAGAAACTAAAATTCGGAGACATGTGACATTCACCAACCCGCACTGGGCCCGCGTGGTGGGTTACGGCCCATTCCCTATCACAGAGAGGAGGCCTGGTTCCAGCAGTGTGAAAAAAAAGGCTGATGAAGATGCCATTCACCTCACTCCAGCAGCCTAATTGTGTAAGTAAATTCGGCAACGGAAACAATCTGTTTCTTTCCCAAAAACACACACATACACAAAAAAGTTGATTTATTCACTACTATTTACTTACACAATTAGGCTGCTGGTTACTTCACTTTGACATTTGTATGCACTTTCGTGCATTGTAATAAATGTTAATTTCCACACAAAATATATATATATATATATATATTTATATATATTTTATATATATATATATGTCACGTCGAAGTACCTATGTATCGTAGAATCGCCATCTTTAACCCCAATGTCTAGAGGCAATTCCTTTATTCTTGACTGGAGCGGGTTACTTCAATAACACACAACACTGGATTGAAACTCAAGAGTGTTTATTTGATTTAGTTACAGGCACTTTGAGTTTTCAAATGAACTTGAAGCTAAAACCACATCGTGTGGCTTGCCAGATCGCAAAGCCCTTGTCGATCGCTGGAGGAGATCTAGCAAGAAACTCCAGGACACTCTTTTTAAATGTTTTTATAGATTACACAATCACTTTATGACAATTAATTAGGTTTTCAAACATCTATTCGATTACATTTATTAATCAGTTCTTATTTTTCACACATAGTCCGCGCGATGCGCGTTCTAAGTGGGCGGAACTTCCATGTTGTTTTTTTTTAGACACTAATTACTTGGATAGTTGAGTAAAGTTAGCAAACAATACTAAAATGCTGATCAGTTAATTATTTTAACATTAAACAACCTCAATACTCACAAATACAAAGTGGTTTGTAGTTTATTATTGAAATAGTCATCTAATAACAAAACTATTCAAGTTTCCGGTGATCTAACAATCTTACTAATTAGAAAGTTTCTCATTATTACATAGCTGTGTAAAATAGTCTTATGACTTCTTAGTATTTAATCATTTACTCAAATTTGTTTAGTTCTCGTATTAAATTATTAAATCTGGTTATTGGTCATAGAAATTATAACATCCGCCATTGTTTGACAACTTAATAAGAATAACATAATGAAACACATTTACTTCGTCAAATGTGCAATAGTTAAAATGAGAACAAATCCAAAAGTCCTACAATAAGTGTTCCTGTTTAATTTAAACATCTCGTATTAATTAAACATTGAAATTAGCATATGAATTATGAATCAATACTGATTCCACAGTGAGCCAATAGATGGCGCTGAACTCAAAACCCAACTTAAATAGACATAGACACTTAAAACGATTAGTTAGGATAATAAATTAGCAAATTCACGCCTACGCGGCGACACGGCCATTGTGATCGGAGGCTCGTGCTCTGGGCCTTCCGGTGTCCTCAGTCTCTGTGTTTCTTGGTTGTTATCTGTAATAGCGGAGAAATATTTGTCGGCAGATTATTGTTGTTTATCATCCTACAGTATTAATTAAGTTTAGAATCTGATAACAACTGATTTTATTTATCATTGACAGCTTGTAATAAATCTAAGCTGAGTATGCCTTATTTTGGAAATATTGAATGTATTTTTATGTCCGTGACTACCGCAGGACCCCGACAGCAACCGCTTCCATATTTGGTAAATAATTAATACTCAATTGGTACCGATTAGTACCCGAACAACAAAATTGGTACCTTAGTAGTTTTCGAGAAAATCAACTTTGAAGGTGGTCCTGCGGTAGTCACGCTCCATTCAGCAGGACCACCATGAGCGCCGAAAACGGGGGCATGCTACAGCTATTCTAAGTATACAAATAATTACTACCCATAAATGTGATCCATTTCGTAAAAAAAACAGAACTGAATCATTTTTATTTATCGAGAAATCAACGATGATAACTTTCGCTCGCTCGTTCAGCAGGACCACGACTTTGAATGTTGATTCCAAGTTGGAGGAGCCTGCGACTTTCCCCAAACCTACATAGAAAATTACTACCCTGCAAGATAAAATTGATACCCAGAATTCACAACTAGTACTCCAGTAGTTTACGAGATATACCATGCCATTGGTGGGGTGGCGGTAGTCACGGTGTTAAATTTTCATTTCAAGATTTCTCTATTAAAAACTTAGTAAATTCTGCCCAAATGTATACAAAAATTACTACTCCTACAGAAGATAAAGCGACCAAAAATTCAGATACCTAAGTGTTGTATTTTAAGAGAAATTAGCTTTCATTACTTTTCCATACTAAATCTTCGCGTATAACCCGACCATATTAAGTTGTCAATGGTATTGAGCAGTACACTCGTGCAAAAAAGTTAAAAAAGTTTTGGACCATAGACAAGATAGAATGAGATTCAAAATTATGTGAAAAAAATCGACGATTGAAAAATCGTCGTCGCTGTTTGATATTTTAACTGAGTAGAACTTAAAATGAGCCCTGTAATATGAATATACATGATTAGTTTGTGTGAAGTATAACATAAAGCCAGTGGATCTCCGTTTGAACGCGTCTTGATTCAAGTTTTTTGACTAAACTTATCTAAGTATATCTAGATAACGTGCATAACAATAACTATATTTATTAAAACTTAAAATAATTATTATGTCCTTACAAGGACGTATTTGAAATAGTAACTGATTGTTATTTTTAGATTAAACTTGGATTAGAGTAAAATCATCTAAAGTCTTGAACATAAACATATTATAAAGCTTTAAAACAATTAGACCCAAGTTTCTCAGCTCTAAATTTATATTACTAATTCATAACCTAGATATAACAATGTGAGTATTAAATAGGTACCTAAATATAAATACACCAGTCCACAAGAAATGTAAGTGGAAATTTGATACAAATTGTACCATACAATCGACTTCTGGTACTGTAAAAATACATACCTATTACTTAAGTAATCATTTTATACTTACGCTATTAGCAACATATTGTTACTGCAGTAAATTAGGTTTTTAATACGTAGGTACTTAAGCTTGCAGCAATGGTAAATTAGTAGGAAAGAAATATATAAGAAATACCTATCGCTCTTTAATGGTATTCATATAAAAACACAGAAGGTAGGTACTTACAATACAGAAAAATAATTATTAGAATACCTACCTACCCACGGCATTAACTAAGGTATATAACTAAGGTATAAGTGTATATAGGCCATGGGTAACAAATATATATTTTTTTTGTTATGTGCCTAGGTACACATTTTGTATAAAAATTATAGATTGTGAACTGTTGTTTTTACTAAAACGACATCCATAAACTTTTTTGGACGAGTGTACTGCTCAATACCATTGACAACTTAATATGGTCGGGTTATACGCGAAGATTTAGTATGGAAAAGTAATGAAAGCTAATTTCTCTTAAAATACAACACTTAGGTATCTGAATTTTTGGTCGCTTTATCTTCTGTAGGAGTAGTAATTTTTGTATACATTTGGGCAGAATTCAGTAAGTTTTTAATAGGGATATCTTGAAATGAAAATTTAACACCGTGACTACCGCCACCCCACCAATGGCATGGTATATCTCGTAAACTACTGGAGTACTAGTTATGAATTCTGGGTATCAATTTTATCTTGCAGGGTAGTAATTTTCTATGTAGGTTTGAGGAAAGTCGCAGGCTCCTCCAACTTGGAATTAACATTCAAAGTCGTGGTCCTGCTGAACGAGCGAGCGAAAGTTATCATCGTTGATTTCTCGATAAATAAAAATGATTCAGTTCTGTTTTTTTTACGAAATGAATCACATTTATGGGTAGTAATTATTTGTATACTTAGAATAGCTGTAACATGCCCCCGTTTTCGGCGCTCATGGTGGTCCTGCTGAATGGAGCGTGACTACCGCAGGACCACCTTCAAATTCGATTTTCTCGAAAACTACTAAGGTACCAATTTTGTTGTTCGGGTACTAATTGGTACCAATTGAGTAGTAATTATTTACCAAATATGGAAGCGGTTGCTGTCGGGGTCCTGCGGTAGTCACGGACATTGTATTTTTACACCCACAGCTATATGCTTTAGGTATTCTACTTGCTATATGGTAAAGACCAATGTTGTTAGGAAACAACTAACTGCTACATGTCATGTCAATGAAGGCATACAATTTCTATTTCAGATTTTTGACATGGAATAATCAGTTGCTAGCTTATTTAGTCCAATTTGAATCTTGTTTGCAGAATGTTATTGTTTGTATTATCTTACAATATTCATTGATTTGTAATAGGTAATAGTCAGTTTAAGTTATCAATTTATCACTGAATACTTATGAAATTAGGTAACTATTAAGTTTATCTCAAATGAAAATATTTGATGCATTAATGAGCACATACCTACTTATAAGAAGGCTTACATAGCAGCCTTGTATTTGGTAAGTATAGTGTAGGTAGTGTAGGAGTATTGTGATCAGCTGTTTTTTGTTTAGTTTCATTCTCACGGGACGGTAATGCTCTGTGATAGACACAAAGTCTTTGATTTGACAGGATTTAAGGATAGGATCAGGAACACCGCTCTGTGATAGACACAAAGTCTTTGATTTGACAGGATTAAAGGTTAAGGAGTTTAGGAT
The DNA here is from genome assembly GCA_949775005.1 of Orthosia gothica. NCBI lineage: Eukaryota > Metazoa > Arthropoda > Insecta > Lepidoptera > Noctuidae > Orthosia > Orthosia gothica. Next base: position 3,945,846 of record OX459067.1, on the reverse strand, counting down.
CATTGCTCCGTGACAGGCACGAAGTCTTTGATTTGACAGGATATAAGGAACCAGGCTCTGGGTGGTCTAGTACACCGTGGACCCAGCAGGATAACATGAGAGATTGTTCATTAGCGGCCTCCACGCCTAACCAATGGATATTAAATCTTTATTAGTTGCTTCCACAGCAAACCAATAGATTGTGTGTTGTATTATCACTATTAGTTTCCTCCACGGATTACTAACAGACAGCTTATTGTGTTATCATTATTAGTTGCTTCCACAGCATACCAACAGTATAGTTTATTGTGTTATCATTATTAGTTGCTTCCACAGCATACCAACAAGATAGTTGTGTTATCATTATTACTTGATTCCACAGCATACCAATAGAATAGTTTGTTGTGTTATCAATCTTAGTTGCTTCCACAGCATAATAAGATAGTTTATTGTGTTCTCATTATTACCTCAAATCCATCTCCATGGATGCTGATAGTTTGGTGTTGATATAACCTATTATTTTATTAAGTGCCTCCAGAGCTATAGGTTATTGGACATCTCAATAATTAGAGCTTGTTTTATTATTCATTTTTATAATTGACTAAATATGACAATAGAATAGCATAAACTGAAACGAGTTACAAAAACATAATAATAACAGTAGTCCTCCTGACTGTTGAGCCATCTGCATAAGGAGGTACTATGGTGCACAAGGCCAATGGCTCAACATGCTTTTTGAAGCATGGGGGTTCACCAATTTCAAAACTCTGGGCTGCTACAGAGGAATCCCTATTGGAAAAACCCCATAAACAAATTTTGCCCAACCTAGGAATTGAACCCAGGAATAATAATTTAAAAGTACTTTGTTGCATGGTAGTATCATGCACAAGCGTCATGTAGTTATTCGACATGGCTATTGTGTTGAGCCTTCTGATACAACAACACCGTATCAGTTAGCGAGGTGAGTAGAAGATAGTTTGAAAACTTCTCACCTTTTACTTTAGTTATGTTGGGCTGGAAGTCATTTTTCAGCTGACCTCTATTTGGTGGCTTGTATGTATGTTGGTAGCTTCTAAGGTCCTGACCCGGCGACACGGTCACTTGCAAACCAGGTATTTTTAGTTTTGTTTCCACATCCTTGATAATACTTGACTATGTAGGTAACCATTTTGATTTTTGATATGACACAGGAATCTGGAATGTGAGAAGGTATACAGATAAATAATAATAAAAGAAAAGATGATCCTATTAATATTTAAATAAGTAGGAGTTAGTACTGATAACAATTAAATTATGTTATTGTTTTGAAATAGTAAGTGAGTAATTCAAAGTTAACTAGAATCTGATGACACTGAAATGAATAACTATGAAGATTGCTGCATTACTTATGACGGTGTTTGCACTAGCTAAAGATTAATGTTAAAACATGTTGAAAACTACTTTTAATGATGCATGTTTGCATACCACACACGCAACAACCTATTTACACACCTATTACAAACCTATTTCATTACAAAACATTTATGTGTGAACAAGTTTGAATACAAGCTAGGTAAAAAGTTGCAAAAAGAAAAGAAAGTTATTGAATGCTAAAAGTGACAAATTATCAAAAAACAAACCTGTCTTTTGATTGTTTTTATTCTGTGCAAGTGCATCCAATAACAAGCTTTGAAATCTGTCAGAAATTACTAATCTATTTACACCCATGTACCATAACAAGTAAAATTCAACTAAACCCATTGTGAGATTTAATTCATTAGGTAGGTTCTCAAATATTGAATGATTAAATAAACTTTATTATAACAAACTTAACTTGAACAAGCATAAATCTTAGAGCTTATAAAAGGCCCCATCAGTATCCAACTGACAGTCTGAACCAAGAATGTAGGGTCAGACAATTTTTTAATTAGATTTAACATATAGCGCTATCACTGTCAAGAACCCCATAGCCAAAACAAACCTACCAGATCATGTAGACAGATAAGATGGAACACAGTAATCACATTAGATTCACTCAAATATGTCTTACATACACAGGACCATTAATTTACCAAAAATCACAAGGTCCATACATAATAGGTTACTCACACATACTAAGCGTACCTACTTGTAAATTAAAAGTTACCAGGTGGCTATCAGCTTATGACTATTTATTATTATATTATGATTATGCATGAACTGAAGCTCTGCTGATACTTACCCTGATTATAAAGTTTGTAATGACTCACCCAGGTGTATCACAACCCTTTCACCCATTCATACAAATACATTTATATTAGATGCATACTCACTCTACAAAAACCTCTAGATAATATTTTAAATATTGTTTAGTCTTGTAACCAAACAATTATTCTCACCCCAGCTACTTAAATGCAAATCGTTGTAAGTATTTTCTTGAGCACACTATAATTTTATTTTTATTTGTTGTGCTTTTCATGTTTAAGGAATGTGTTTATACATTTTCTTATCTTACTTTACTTTAAAAAAAGTATGACATGCAACGGGTTCCACATTATTCAATAATAAACCCCGTTTGGTAGTCGGGTAAAAACAATAAATTGCAAAAATGCCAATTAGTGCGTCAACATGAATATGTCATGGCACTTTCTGCCAAATGTTTACTACTTCTGTTGCACATACATTCTGTAACTTACTTAACTTATTTACCTACTAAACTTTTGTTTTAGCTACCTAAATGTAATGAATGCTATAAAAATAAGTTGTTACTTTTTGTCCGGTACAAAACTCAACGTAGGTACTTTGAATTGTTTAACATTCATACACTCACACCTTGTCCCCATGGGGATAGGCAGCAACCACAGATTGCCACTTGCTGCGATCCTTACATACTCCTCAAATAAAATAAAATTTCTCAAATAACTGAGCCATTGCAATTCTTAAGACAAAAGAACCATATTTAAACAATAACATTGAGTTCCTAGTCAGCTGTCTTATTTTATGGAGTAATTTAAGCCGTTTCATTCATTTTAATTCCACAAATTGCCACACAAACAACAGCAGGGACCACTCAGTCAGTAAGGGGTATTGTGTTACCCAGTTACTGGGTTTTGGTTGCTCCATGTAAAGCACTGGTACTCAGCTGAATCCAGTTAGAATGGAAGCTGTCCCGGACTTGGTTGGGAAAAGACTAGGCAGATTGATTAAAATTGTCACACAAAAGGTCACTGACCTTGCCTTGTATGATGAAAATAATTAAGAATGTTAAGTTACATAAATAAAAAAAAACAGAATACTCCCCTCAACCATGATGGAATCTATCAATGGACAGATCAAGTTGTTCGCTTAGCTGCTTCGGTCATTCTGTGCTGTATAAAGTTTTGGCCACAATGGTGTAGGACAGCATCCATGCCACTAGTCAGTAGCTTCTTCTGTCGTTTCAATAGAGTTCAGATCGTTCACGTAAAAATATTCCAGTTATTTTCGCCTATGTCTGGGCATCGCTTACTCTTGGAAATTATCATAGGAAAATCTTTTGCCATACCCTCGGCGCTGGCGATGTTGTACAAAATTCTTCGGATGGCTTTCATAGCATGGGCAGAAGGCGATAGTGGGAGCTGAGCCCAATTCTGATGTCACGTCGAAGTACCTATGTATCGTAGAATCGCCATCTTTAACCCCAATGTCTAGAGGCAATTCCTTTATTCTTGACTGGAGCGGGTTACTTCAATAACACACAACACTGGATTGAAACTCAAGAGTGTTTATTTGATTTAGTTACAGGCACTTTGAGTTTTCAAATGAACTTGAAGCTAAAACCACATCGTGTGGCTTGCCAGATCGCAAAGCCCTTGTCGATCGCTGGAGGAGATCTAGCAAGAAACTCCAGGACACTCTTTTTAAATGTTTTTATAGATTACACAATCACTTTATGACAATTAATTAGGTTTTCAAACATCTATTCGATTACATTTATTAATCAGTTCTTATTTTTCACACATAGTCCGCGCGATGCGCGTTCTAAGTGGGCGGAACTTCCATGTTGTTTTTTTTTAGACACTAATTACTTGGATAGTTGAGTAAAGTTAGCAAACAATACTAAAATGCTGATCAGTTAATTATTTTAACATTAAACAACCTCAATACTCACAAATACAAAGTGGTTTGTAGTTTATTATTGAAATAGTCATCTAATAACAAAACTATTCAAGTTTCCGGTGATCTAACAATCTTACTAATTAGAAAGTTTCTCATTATTACATAGCTGTGTAAAATAGTCTTATGACTTCTTAGTATTTAATCATTTACTCAAATTTGTTTAGTTCTCGTATTAAATTATTAAATCTGGTTATTGGTCATAGAAATTATAACATCCGCCATTGTTTGACAACTTAATAAGAATAACATAATGAAACACATTTACTTCGTCAAATGTGCAATAGTTAAAATGAGAACAAATCCAAAAGTCCTACAATAAGTGTTCCTGTTTAATTTAAACATCTCGTATTAATTAAACATTGAAATTAGCATATGAATTATGAATCAATACTGATTCCACAGTGAGCCAATAGATGGCGCTGAACTCAAAACCCAACTTAAATAGACATAGACACTTAAAACGATTAGTTAGGATAATAAATTAGCAAATTCACGCCTACGCGGCGACATATATATACTAGCTGACCCGGCAAACTTTGTTTTGCCATAAAAACACTGAACATTTATCTACCCTACCTTACACTACCTACCCTACCCTACCCTACACTACACTACCCTACCCTACACTACACTACCCTACCCTACACTACACTACCCTACACTACACTACCCTACCCTACACTACACTACACTACCCTACCCTACACTACCCTACCCTACACTACACTACCCTACCCTACACTACACTACACTACACTACACTACACTACCCTACCCTACACTACCCTACCCTACACTACACTACCCTACCCTAAACTACCCTACCCTACCCTACCCTACCCTACCCTACACTACCCTACCCTACCCTACACTACCCTACCCTACACTACCCTACCCTACACTACCCTACCCTACACTACCCTACCCTACACTACCCTACACAAAGCAAAAATAGCATATACAATAGCAATTCATTACAAATTGACTACGTTTTAGTTTAGAAAACTTTTGTATGGGAAAAAGAAAAGGGCTGTTTTTATTTTTTCCCGGCAATTATTAGAATTTTTCTCCCCGTAAAAACCATCTTTGAACTTCAACGAACATTTAAAAAAAGGAAATGGTCAAATTGGTCCAGGCGTTGTTGAGTTATGCGCTTACCAACACATTTTGCGATTCATTTTTAACCGACTTCAAAAAAAGGAGGAGGTTCTCAATTCGTCGGAATCTTTTTTTTTTTTTTTTATGTATGTGCCCCGATTACTCAAATACGCCTGGACCGATTTCAAAAATTCTTCTTTTGTTTGAAAGGGTATACTTCCTAGTTGGTCCCATAGTCATCAGGTCAGGATCTGATGATGGAATCCTAACGAAATCGAGGGAACTCCTCGAATATTATAGGCAAACATATAACGATTTTGGTATTTTCATCAACAATGCAATCATTTTCACTCAAAAAGTATCATTTGGTGAAGTGGAACTGATGAAGAAGACCACAGATGGCCACTGGTACTACTCAATGCTTAGTATATCACGGGCATAACATATCTCGACTATAATGAAACAAATACTTATAAATAAATGGTACTGATGAAAATGGCACCATCGAACTGATCTGATGATGAAGCCGGAAGGTAGGCACTGGAACTCTCAAATAAAACAAAGTATCCTATCCGTGTTTGGGCTTATTGGAATCGCCATGAGATGTACTTTGGCAATAAATGATAATCATGTTAATTGGAGGTACCTACCAAAACTAAAAATAGAAAAATAAAAAACTTTTTAACAAAAAATCAAACCGACTTCTAGAACAAAAAACTACAAAACGAAAAATAAAATTCTTTTCCGAAGTCGGTGTCGAAAAACGGAAAACAATGGGTAAAAAAGACACCGACTTCGGAAAAGAATTTTATTTTTCGTTTTGTAGTTTTTTGTTCTAGAAGTCGGTTTGATTTTTTGTTAAAAAGTTTTTTTATATTATAGATTATATCGTGAAACTCGTGCCCCCTTACTAATAACACGGAATAAAGTTATACCACGTATAAACCTATGAAAATGTATGGTTATTCCTTTGTTATACCTGGTACAACTTTATTCCGTGTTTATTAGTAAGAGGGGTGAAGTTTTATCTGACCCGCAGGCTTATTACGTATCTCGTAAGAACAAAACGATAGCGAACGATAGCGATTTTTAAGCATTAATTGCTCTTCAAGAAGTTTTAGAGGTTTTGGCGGTTTTTTACAATTACGTCCTTTTGACAAATAGCGAGCGATTAGCAAACGATTGTGTGGAACCTAGTTTACCTTTTTTTTTCGGTGGGAATCTTCAAAAGGCGCCTGGACTTTTGGGGGTAAAGACCAGGGAGTGTAGGATTTTTAACTCACTAAAACCACCCCGGTGATCACCATCAGCACATGGAAGGGGCCCCGTTACCTCTTAAAATACCACTCTGGAACCCCCACTGTACAACGCCTGTTAGGGCACAACCCTGGAGAGACTACGAGGCGTCTCCCCTGAGCCTCACGGAGCACGGCAGCACGTGACCGCTGTGCCACCGTCTTACCTGGAGTCACATGCCGCGCGAACAGAGTCCCCAATATGGCCGCCCGTGACCCAGGAGTCCCGCCTGCCTATGATACAGACGGGGTTACGGCGTTTTAGTCGTCGAGGCGGTTGCCTCCACTACGCCTTATTCTCCGAGCGGGATCGGCCTTCTCACGATCCCGCTCCGACCTACCGTACCATACCTACACTGTAGGAAAATGCGACTTTTATGACAAAGCGTTTGATCGCGCGATGCTTGCTAATTGTTGTTTCTTAAGGTGCCTGTAAACGAGCTCGTTTTTTGACAATTTCATTCTGCAATAATATAGCCGCCAGGTTGCCAATTATATCGCCCAACACTGCAACAATTGCTGCTATCTTGCAGTGTAGCTCGGCGATATTGCCGAGGATATTTCATAGTAGTCGCATGTATTCAATGTACAGCCAGCTAGGCTGGATTACAAATATCCCACTTTGACTTTACTGCATACATATCACCGTATAACGTATTTGCTCTGATTTTCCTATTTTTCGCCTCCCCCGCCTCTTCCTGTCGCTGCTTGCTTAGTGAAGTTGTTTTGTACCCGTTTTTGATTTTATTCTGTTCGTCATGGCCGAGTGGTCAAACGAAAAGATTTTGTACTTTATCAACGGAATCCATGTACGTCCTGAATTATGGGATTAAGAACTTAGTGCGTATAATATAATTGCCGCGAAGTTTCATGTAACGACCGAAGAGGCATACGTAAAAATCGTCACTGAGATCTAGCCGCAATTATTGCTCCGCGTGTACGTACGTCAGCAACCCAGTTGCACTATCTTGCTGGACAACATCCGGCAATGTATTGCACAATGAAATTGCAGCAAGGGTATAAGTTGCAAATATACTGAGCTGTATTGGTCAACAAAATTGCAAGCAAGATGCAATTTTTGTAGCCCGTTTACAGGCCTCTTTATTACGTAATAAGCCTGCCGGTGTCTGTAATCAAATCTTGCAAGTTAAATCGATCTTGGTGTTGGCTAAAGCTAATATTTTACACATACTTAATATGTTTTTTTCTCGTGAAAATGCATTGTTCAAAAAAAGTATTTTTAAATTTAAGCTTATTGAATTGACCGTAACTTGATTTTTCTACAATATAGGTACACAAAAATCATCAGGGCACAACAATTTTTTCAAAGGGACGAAAGTTACCTTACAAAATAGGCATTCTCCTTTGTAAAATAGGATATTTCACTACCCATATTTAAAAGACTGGTAAAAGAGCACTACCTGTCACTGTAATCATGTTCTTGTTGGAGCTGTATTGTTTTCTTGCCTGTATATTTATAAATGTATGTATGTATTTATGTATCTATTTTAGTATTTTATATTTAGTGCTTCTGTTATAACTTATTATTTAATTTTAATATTGCACCAAGTGCAACCCCATGTCGTGTCCAGGCTAGGCTATCTCTCTCCATTCAGGGTTGCCTGGAAGAGATCGCAGATCGCGATAAGGCCGCCTTTTGTATGTTGTTGTTATTTTAAGGTTTCCGTATGTAATGTTATTATCTTGGTGTACAATAAAAATAAAGTATACAATAAATAAATAATAAATAAATAAATATTTTTTAAAGCCGTCTGCCGTCACCCTATATCCGTGCCTGGGAACCTACTTAGATATCGCAGTTCGCTGTACAGAAGAGCCATAGTCAAGATCCTTTAATCCATATGTTTGCCGGGCTTGTTCGGCAGCCTAATTGTGTAAGTGAATTCGGCAAAGGAAACAATCTGGTTCTTTCCCAAAAACACACACACGTGTTTTTGGGAAAGAAACGGATTGTTTCCGTTGCCGAATTTACTTACACAATTAGGCTGCGGGTTCTGCACGGCGAAATGTGGCAGATACCAACAGATGGCACTCGCTCGCTCCGACCCGTCGCATGGCGTCGCGTACCCCTTGTCCAATACACGACCTACATGTCGTTCTTCTTGGGCAGTCAGAATAGCAAGGGAAATCAGATAAAGTAGGATCTATGGTATAGGATATTTTGTATCATTTAGGACTTGTTGTAGAATTGAAAGGGCAGAGAAAAATAATGTAATTAGGTACAGTCACTAGCTCAACATGGCTGGCATTACAGCCAGCAAGCCAGTCTATTCATTTATTACACTAAACATACAATTAAACATGTTTAACAACTAATCATAATAATTTAATTTTACTGTAGGTACTGATAACAGGTAATAACTATTTTAATGATTGACTCACACTCAATGATGTTCTAGTAAACAGATATGTTAAGAGCGCGCGCATTTTGAAGACTCGAATACGTCATAATTGTGACGTATAGTCTTTAGTTTATGTCACGCATGGCGACGAGCGATACGCTAAAATAAAAAAAATGCCATCGTGTGTATTTAGAAAGTGTCCCAATTATGATACCAAAGTACATAAAACAGAAGGGATCTCATATTATATGTAAGTACGAAAAGTGTGTATGTGTGCTGCCGCTGCTGCGCGGAACCCTTTTTTCAATTGTTTGGTGAGTGTATACGTATGTGTTTATTAGAATATCATTGCTCACACTACAATCATCTTCCTATACCTAGTGTCCAATTATTGCTGGCCATTGTTTATTGTGTAGTTATCGCAAGGATTTAGCAGCCTTGTTTCATCATCAAATCTGCCAGTTTAAAGATTCTTAGCCAGCTGAATGTCTCCGATTGTGGTTGAGCGGCCGTTGCCCCGGAGGCAGTGCCGGTGGTATCAACGCGGGAAGGCACTCGCTCTGGAGTCCGTGCCGAATTCGTCGGCGATTTCTTCTCGGCCTTCTGGTTTTCTGGTGATTTTGTTATGGCTGGCGAAGTCATTCTGTAACAAAAAAATGTTCTGGTTATCTTTATATTAAATAAAAAATGTTGCGCCGACAATGGTGTAATTAAGGATAAGACCAAGAAGTAGGAGGAATTGTGGGGTGCTGCCTTTTCGATTAAAGAAAGAAAGAAAGAAAAATGTGTTTATTATGATGCTAATAAGCAAGTAGGGGTAGTTAGTTTGAGGATTTTTGGAGTTTTATTAGGTACCTAATCATAGTAAAATATACAAACAGTATGGAAACTACCTACAAAAATACGTGACCACTCGTCGCGACGCGGCACTTAGTAGGTACTGATATTACCTAGAAAGTGCACGAACGGTCTCGTCAGTGTACGTTTGTGTGAGTGTACCGTTTCGAGCGTTTGTTGGTGGTTTTCATACTGTTTGTATATGTTTACTGTGACCTAGTGCTGGTTGCACTGAAAAGTCAGGCCTAGGGATCGGGCGCCCAGAACCCTAGCCATCTGCGGCAGGTGAGTTAGCTTAAGTAAGTATAAAAAGTAAAGTTATTTCAAAGCATAGTATTATTATTGCTAGGTACCTAAACCAGAACCAGCTCAGCAGCCAGAACCGGGTTTATTGCGGAAAGGTTTGTGTTACATCGGCACTGGCGTGACAGAAACAATGGCCCGGCCCAGGGTTATAAGTACGGGTTCACTTAAGTTTCTACACATTCTTTTTTCTGTCAACATATTAACCAACGAAAGAAAGGAAAACGAATGAAATTGAATGAAGTAGCGAGTAGGTACAACTTTCTGGGCGTTTTGAGTTACCAACACAGTCTGACAGGTAAGTAACTACCTAAGGGTAGCTCATACGAAGATGCGACGCTGTCAAAGTCAAAAATATTTATTTCAACTAGGCCATTAATGCGGCACTTTTGAACGTCAACAATTAAAATGTATAATACAAGTACCTAATAATTGATTCTACCGTCCATTCGGACGCACATACTTATTAAATTTGCGATACAATGTAGAACTTTATTAAGAACTCATAAAAAGGTACTTTCAGTGAGAGAACTCGAATTTAAAATTTTACTGGATGCAGGTAATCAAATTCTCTCACTGAAATGTGTACTTTTTATGTAATAAATATATTTCTATTTTATATCGCTATCTTAGAAAAAGTGCGCGCAACGCCAGGTCTTGGTGTGAGCTGACCATACGCGACATTTATATTTTCATTTATATAAAGGCTCGCGCTTGACCATTATTTCACCTGATGGTAAGCGACGCTTTAGCACACTTGCCTAGAAGTAACCTATTCACTCTTAACTTAAAGACCCCGAGGTTGTTGCCATCGCGAAACACAGACTCCGGCAGGGAGTTCCATTCCTTAGCTGTACGCATAATGAAAGTATTTCCAAAACGTTTAGTGCGCATGGATGGGATGTCCACCATGTATCGATTTTAAGGACATAGGCGGCAAAGGCAAAAAGGCACCAAAGATTTAGCTAATGTTATTAGTAGCGTTTTTAAGGCAGCCTTGTTTGTGCATAATAAAGCAACAGTTATTGTAATAAGCTTGTTCTAGCACTAACGAACATAACATAACTCGCGTCGTATCGTATACCACCGGACCACCGGTCGACCATGACCCGATTAGAGCAATCATTTGATAAAATAACGCTTTTGAGGTCGCGTCGCCGATTGTGATGACTAGGGCTGCCATCGGACTCGAAATCCTTAGATTTTTTTAAAAAGATTAAATTTGCACTCTTGCAAAAGGACAGTTTTGACAAAATTACCAACTCTTCAGGATGCCGCAGATGTCTTTTTTTCTCGGCTTTATTGGAAACAAAACTTTTAGAATTTGTTTGTAGGAATTTGCCTTTGTACAAACTATTGGTTTGTCTTGATACCTATTATACTTATAGGGCCAATAACGGTATTTTATTTACTTTTTAATGAATAAATTAATTTTAATAGTCATAAACTCATTAAAAGTAATAATTAAAACGGCCCAAAAATTATAAAAATTCTGAAATGTATAGAACAATGTCAAATGTAAAATTGCCAATTGTAGAATGTTTTAAAAATGTTAAAATATAAAAAAAAAAAAAATTGTAGTACCTCGTATGAGATGTCTGTATAATTTTCAAGACGCAACGTTTAACCTCGATGAAAAATTCAGTCTATTGTGTAAAACACAAATAGTTTTTAATCAATAGAAGTAGGTCAACAACCTCTATGTAACCTAGCGAGGCTGGTAGATTACTATGGTGACCTATTTAATTCTTTCGTCGTATCTTTAGATAACCGGGTAGGCAAGCAGGACACATTTGATTTATCTACGCATGAAGTAGGTAGGTACTTATGACCTGACGTGTACACATTGCACAAATAGGTGCAGCCATGCCCTAAATGTTATAAAACCGCACATTAGGGTTCCGAACCAAACCACAAAATTAAGTTGGTTGTAATGCAAAAAAAAAAGTTAATTAAAATCAAAAAACCCGACTGCTTAAAAAGCGAACTAAAAAGACGTAAACAAGAAGAAAATCATGCTGTGCAGTCGGAGGATACATGTTTGCGAGCTGGCTGACCAAAACCAGATGAACTTTTTAGTATTTTTTTTTTTAGAACAAGGTACCTTTAAACATACAAGTGTTATATATTTTTGAAATCACCTCTTAAAACCCTTTATTTTGATACCCCACAAGAAGGATTTGGAAGAAAAAAAAAATTGTCGCCCAATATCCGCCATTTTTCATTTTCCAATTTTAATGCAGCCAGTAACACTCACACGTTAAGACGAGTCGATTGACGTAAGAATCATCAAAATCGGTCAACGCGTTTGGTCTCTAGAAAGCCATATAGGAACAAACATACATACATGCATAAAGTCGAGTAAAAATGAGGGAATTTCAAAGAAAAATCTGATTTATCAATAAGTACGTGGGACACTCAGAAAGTTTTGCGAAACTAAAAAAAATTGTTCTATACGTACATATATTTTTATAAAATCTTTTCAAAGTACTTTCCACCAGCCTCTATACAAAGATTCATGCGCCTAAACCAGTTTTCAAAACACTTTTTCCAGTCCGCCGCAGACACCTCGTTTACAGCCTGCTCGAACGCAGCCAGCGCATCTTCCGGCGACGAAAATTGTATCCCTTTGAGCTGATTTTTTATTTTTGGGAATAAAAAGAAGTCACACGGTGCTAGATCAGGGCTGTAAGGAGGGTGACCCAGGAGTTTGACTGGCGTGCTGTCCAGGAAGTCCCTCGTTTTGAGTGCGGTGTGCGCAGGTGCATTGTCGTGGTGGAGCAGTAGCCCGCGGAGCCCTGTGTTTGGTCGCTTGTTGCTTATAACAGAGAAAACTTCTGGCAAACATTTGGTAGTATACCATTCGGCATTAATGCTTCTTTGATCCCGTAAGGGAATTGATACCAAGTGGCCAGTCAAATTAAAAAAGCTAGCGATCAAAATCTTACCCCCGCTTCTAGATCGCTTCACTTTGGTAGGCGTTGGCTCATTTTGAAACACCCAAACAGTCGACTGGCGCTTGGTTTCTGGGTCGTATTGATAAATCCAGGACTCATCACCTGTAACGATGTCGTAAACACGCCGAGACGAGCCTGCTTCAAATTTGTTAAGCATATCACGGCACCATTCCACCCGGGCCTGCTTCTGAGCATCGGTGAGGTTGTGCGGCACCCAGCGTGATACTATCCTCCTCACGCGAAGATGGCTGTGTAGAATCTCGTGAACGCTTCCCGATCCAATCTTCAATATGTGTTGAATCTCCTGATATGTAATTCGCCTATTGTCTTGGATTAAATTTTTCACTGCTAGCACGTTTTCTTCGGTAACAGCCGTCAAAGGGCGACCGCTTCTTTCGTCATCCCCCAAAGTTGGTCGACCGCGCTTGAATTCGTTATACCAACGATACACGGTTGCCTTGGAAGGGCCTTCATCCATGAATGCCATTTGAAGTCTATCGTACGATTCATCCGGTTTCAGGCGACACTTGAAATCGTATAAAATCATAGCTCTAAAATGTTCCCGGCGCAGATCCATATTTCAGTGAGACACAATACTTTGAATTAACTCGCAAAAAATGTGGAGGGAAATTTTGAAATTGGAACTTACTTATTTTTACTTATAAATAATCATATTTTCGAAAAACATTATAACTGGCCAGTCTCCCATATATAAAAACTTTTTTTCGCAATACTTTCTGAGGGGCCTGGTATATTGGTATTTGTTAGTATAATAAAAATTATCGCTGAATTTCAAGCTCATAGGTCAATGCGAAGTTAAAAAAAATTGGGTCAACAAGATGAATTTTAAGACTGTAGCTCCAACTGTTGGGCTATAAAAACTGTGTGACAGACGACGGCCAGACAGACAGACAGACAGATGGACAGACGTACAGATAGACGGACACGTGAGTGGCAGCGTAGCGGAGCCCAATAGGGCTCCGCTTGGATCCGTCGGGTACGCAACCCCAAAAAAAATGTTGTTTTGTTTGCGAGATTCGAAATGTTTTGACATGAAACATTTTCAGTAAAACACAAAGATTTAAATCTTTGGTTCGTGTAACCAAAGATTACAAATGACCTACTTCCGGATAGAATGAGGTCAACACACAGTGAAAATTACAGGGTTTAATTGATTTTCAGTAAATTTTTACTATACAATGGGCTATTAAATTATATATTATTAATAGATGTTTAGTAGGTATCTAAACAAAACGCTTTTTTCAGTAATTCATAAACTTAAGACTTACTTTTCAGCCTTGTAGAGCGAGATAAGTATCCTATTTTGTCACAAAAAGACACGCACTATTAAGATTTTAAGGTATATTAGGTCCAATATTTAAAAATGATGCATAAAGTAGAGCGGACTAAACGTAGATTTTTGGATTTGTGCCACAACGACCAAATTATTAGAACTGATTTCGCGTTGTGCGCCCGCGCGTGTACAGTCGTCGGCAACTGTGCTCGGTCTGCGACTGGCTTCATTGTTGATACTCTCAGGGGCACGCCTGTATAGCTACTGTTGTCACTCCTCTACATAATACCAAATTGGTGTCAAATGGGTAGGCGAGAGTTATGATTTCCTCGAACTCATAGATGCCCACTTTTATGACGTAATATAACGTAAGGTGACTGCTTGGGCAATCAGTAAAGTTGCTTCATTGCATTGAGCTTCATTGGTTCGAACATGTTTTCTTTCATGTTTTAAATCTTGATAAAGACTACAGTGTTTAATTTCGTTTCCGACTCTTTTTTTTTGGCAGTAAGTTAAGACGACAACAGTCGCTAATGACCAAGCACAGATAATATAAAATACAGTCCTTAAGGGAACAAATTGCGGACACGTTTCACTCCCGCGCGATCTTAAATTCGGTAGATGTTTTGTACTTGCCTTATTATTCTATGACTTAAAAAAAGCCTTAGATCAAAGTGTAGATAGTTAAATTGTCTATGTTTACAAGAACATTTCGTTAAAATACACCTGGCAGGTTTGGTGCTATTGTCGTCTTTTTGCCCGTGTTAGACATAACTTTACAAATTAATTTGCTATAAGTACGATTAAAATTAAAAATGTTCTTATACCAATTCAGTTACCAAATTATTCTGAAAATGGTATAAAGTAACAAATTTTTATTTCAAAAAGTTACGACTATCTGTTTAGACGTGATTCTCATCTTGAAATCAGCTACTGAGAAATATTTGCGCCATATGACGACGACTAACGCCAACGACCTTGAGGGAACAAAACGCGCCATCGTTACACACCCGCGCGACTCTTAATTTAGTAGTTTTTTGTACTTTCCTTATTATTCTAACCCTCTTACTAATAAACACGGAATAAAGTTATACCAGGTATAACAAAGGTATACCCATACATTTTCATAGGTTTATACCTGGTATAACTTTATTCTGCGTTTATTAGTAAGAGGGTAAGACTTTAAAAAAAAAGCTTCATATGAAAATGTAGATAATTAAATAGTTTTTGAGATAAATACTCCCAGCGGTTTTGGTGCGATTGTCGTGTTTTTGTCCGTTTTAGACACAACTTTACAAATTAATTACACTATGTTATACGAATAAAAATCAAAATTTGCTTCGATCAAATTATTAGAAAAATGGTCTAATATAACATATATTTTTTCCAAAAAATTACGACAAGCCGTTTAGACGTGATTCTCATTTTAAAATCAGCTACTCAAGGGAATCGGCGCCTTATTTAAAGTTGATGGATGTTATAGCAATTAATTAGAATTATAGCATTTTTATGATCCTTAATAATTTATCGTACATTAATTATACAAAAAAAACATAGTAGGTAGCTGTTTACCTACTAAGTAGACAGTAATTTGATAGTTCATGTAGAAAGGCGAACTCAGCGAAGTTGAGTTTTATAGCAGCAAAACTTTTTGTGATAAAGAGAGAAGAGACACGAGATTCAGAGTAGGTATAACTGCTTATACATACAAAAATCTACATAAATATGTCTAAATACTCAATACATTGCAATTCACCTCTGTGTCTTATACTTCAGAAGTACATTTAGCTAGGTAATTAAGTCATAATTTCACCTTGGATCGCCCTCTATTCATCTGTTACCAAACTAATCAACAATAGGCACAAGAATAGCAACGGTTTATTTGTCTCTGACCTGGAATCACCTTCAATGACTGTTAACCGATCGTAACTCAGTACTGTCACAGTAAAAATATACAAACAGTATGGAAACTACCTACAAACGCTTGAAACGGCACACTCACACAAACATGCGCATCGACGAAACCCGAGCGTTTGTAGGTAGTTTCCATACTGTTTGTATATTTGTACTGTGGTGCTGTGTAACGTTCATAGGCGATGCACCGCTGATTACGTCAGCTACGCAGATAAAACTGTATTCATGTCGTACGCACGTACTGGCGTGTATGTCGCATTGAATGCTGATAACGTGTACTGTTAGAAAGTTTGTAAGCCGTGGGAACCTTTTCTGTGGGTGTATCTTTGTATAAGTTACAACAACTACAAGAACTGCGACCTTTACGGGCTTTACGTCACCAACGCACCTAAAATTTATCTTACAAACATGACATCAAACAACAATAGGAGTTTATATTTATCTTTATTCAGCCAATAATGTGAAAGGTTGGACAAAGAGCGAACAAAGGCCGCCATATTAATCGGTCCAGGTCTTAATAAAATTAAATTATCTCTTGAATGGCTTTGGCGCGGCACGGCAATTTGCTGACATGGCCAGTTCCATCATTTAGCCTACTCTGGAAGCTAGGTGCTTATTTAGAGTTTGAAACCCCCGCCGGAAAAAGAGGGGTGTTATAAGTTTCACGTGTGTATCTGTGCATCGGTGTATCTGTGTGTCTGTCTGTGGCATCATAGCGCCTAAACGGATGAACCGATTTAGATTTTTTTTTGTTTGATAGGTGATTTTGTCGAGAGTGTTATTAGCTATGTTTGAATAAAATCGGTTCAGCCGTTCAAAAGTTATGGTCGTTTTACTGTTTAAATCGGGGTGTTTTCGCTAGATGGGTCGTGGGTTTTTGAAATTTTACTTGACATTATTTAACGTGATATCGTATCTCTTATGTCAAAATGTATACAAAAAAAAGAAGTTTCTCCTTACCGTCCCCAGACGGCGCTTATCCAATGTGTGCGTAGCTTATAAGTCTACTCTGTATTTTTAATAAAAAAAAAGAATTTAATACAAATTGACATTTACGCTAACGCGATTGAGCGTGAGTAAAAACTCGCACTAAGGCCGGGACTCCACCAAAGCGGAGATGTGCGGAGATGTCCAAAACGGAGACGAAACCAACCAATAGAATTTCGTTATTCACACATCTCGTCTCCGCTCAGCTGGACTTTCCGCACATCTCCGCTTTGGTGGAGTCCCGGCCTAAGGCCTGTTTTCTACGCGTCTGTCCCTAATTTGAATGGTAAGGCTAGAATAACTCCAGCCCAAAATAACAAAGGAGGTTCAATTAAAGCAATATTCCCATCGAGCGCGTGCCCCCATCGACCAAGCACCGAAGCTCGCTGCCCTAAATCCTTTGCGGTCCTTCGAAGCCTCAAATTTAGCCCGCTACCTTAAGGCGGTTCCCCGAGCAAAACGCCGCGCAAGCCGTTTTTTGTGCTGTTTTTAGGAGCTATCTACTAGTTATTTAAAAAGATATATCAATTAATAAAAATACATTAAATTTCTACATAATATTGATTCTAAAATGGTAGATTTAGTTTTTTTTTAAATGTTGTAACTAATCTACTTCTAAAAAAACATGAAAATGAGAAATAATTATTGATATTATAAAACATGAAAATGAGAAATAATTATTGATATTATGCATCTCCTCGTAAAGTGTTTATTGATTATTTTTTGTACTAACACTAATGGATAGACAATTTAATAACGAACATTTTTGTAGAATTATTTTTTTCAAAAGACCAAAATTCGATTTTATAAAGATTTTATTCTAAAATCTGGGCGTATTCACTACTGTAATTCATGCGCCACCAGTGCCGCTAGACCAATAGGAACGCTCATATCTCATGCCGATTTTTTGGTCAGGGTACCGTCTTAAGTAGGTATAGTACAACAAAGGTTATGTAAGTAGGTACACATAAAATGGCCTTGTTTTAAAAATAGAAAGTATAACACTTTGTGCACTTGAATTTAAAACGTTTTTATTAACTGAATTCGTAAAACATCTCAAAATGGGTTATTGCACGATTCGCCCGAATCGGGCGAATGGACCACTATTAAAAATATTATTTTTCTTGTGTCGATTCGCCCGAAGTTAATTTATCGGTAGGCGAATCGACCACTCCAAAATTATTTAGTAGGCGATTCGCCCAAATTTTATTTAAGAAAACAAAAAATGTAAAAGTACAGTCGTGCTCACCCGTCTCGGAAATAAGATATTTTACTAGAAACTAGGAAAAGAATGCATTAAATAAGTATTTACCATTTAAAACGTTAAGATAAGCACGTTAGATATGATAAACAGACGACAAAACAATAAGAGGGAGACAGTAAAATTCGCACACAAAAAAAAAAGAGAAATTTCTAAACGCTATCAGGTCATTCCAGTACCGGTAAAGACTAACTACGTACCTGGAGTTTATAATCATTCGGGCGAATCGTCCAATAACCCCTCAAAATGTGACACAAAACTTGAAATACACCAGTGCCCTTATGCCTTTCTGTCTACCCCTTTACCGAGATAGGTGGTACTTGTTATTACCGTATTACTTATAAACATAAACAAAGACTCCGTTATGCTAATGTGTAACTAGGATGACTCAAAACATTGCAAATAAAGTTTCTCACTATGCTAAACACTATAAAAAATATCACTTCATTTGAATATAATAATATTGTCAACGACAAACATGATAGAAACGGCAAAATCGTAGCAAAATGATGAGTTATATCAACATAATGTAATATATATGTAAACAGACGCAGTTGTATTCATAAGCGATAACTCGACCTACTGACACGGAACCGCGAAAACGAACACAAAGAGAAGAAAAATGAATAAAAATAATTAAAAAAAAGTAGTTGTTGTTTATGTTACCTTGGTTACTGGTGATGCTGTGGGAACAGCTCGTAGATCTCCGGCGGGAGAGGTGCGGCAGGCGAGCAAGCAGGGCGGGCGGTGAAGCGCCAGTGGGCCACTCGCCACTGCCGCCCGCCTGCGTCCCTGCGCGTCACGTTTCTCAACTGCGCAAGGCGCACTACTACCGATTCTACGTACGACATTTCTCAGATAATTCTTACATAACGGGGAAAGTGAAACTGATTTTCACTTGCGATGTTTTTTATAGACGTTATCTTATTTTTGGGACAACGGTAATGTAACCATTTGGTAAAACTTCTAAAAACTCATTCACACAACAGTAGGAACCCATTTGTGTTTTAATAAACTAAAAACATTACATAATTTATTTCAATTGCAAGTAAAATTTCAAAATTTAAAAAACCCCCGGCACATATTTTATATCTTGCGAAAACATGCCCATAACTTTTGAACGGCTGAACCGATTTTATTCAAACATAGCTAAGAACACTCTCGCTAAATTCACCTTTCAAACAAAAAAAAAAAAACAAAATCAAATTCGGTTCATCCGTTTAGGCGCTATGATGCCACAGACAGACTCACAGATACACAGATACACAGCAACACACGTGAAACTTATAACACCCCTCTTTTTCCGGCGGGGGTTAAAAACATTTGAAAGGTACTTTTGAATTCTAGTCAAGCAAAAGATAAATATAATTGGTACTACTGCCACAGATTACTAAATACATAGTTACTAACGTAACTACTGCGTTATATACTACCTATATGATGCCTAATAATAGAGACCAACATTATAATCTGCTTGGAAACTTATAATAATCTTAATGTTACAGAGCATGCGAGGAATACTCAAAGCACGGCGTTGACCCCACTCACTGCACTTTAAACCAGCACCTTTGATATTACGGAAAAGTACGTCAGAAGGTTATCAGTAGGTAAAGAGCAGATATTAAACCGAAGCTGGCAGTAGTGGCCAGCACTATAATATTTCAGAACGGTTCAAATAATGAGTCCGTAGCGGTTTTGTTATAGAGATTGTAGGATAAATTATGGTAATGTTCTAAAAGCCGTGTTTTCCGTGCTCAGATCTTGAGGAGGTCAGGGTCGAAACGGTCATATTTTCCTTGTATGTTGTTTTTCTGTTAACATGTGATCATCAGTGGCACAAGATGCTTCTCAATGCTCTTCAAAGAGGAGCTCGTGGCAGTCGCACGGGTCGATCATCAAGGTTAAGCAACGCTTGACGAGGTAGGTCCCAGGATGGGTGACCATCTTCAACATACCGAGTTTCCTCCGTGCCTCGGAAAGCACGCTAAGCCGTTGGTCCCGGCTGTCATTTGAAGCACTTTGACAGTCGTTACGAGTAGTCAGAGGCTTGAGATCTGACACCAGTCTAGCCAAGAGGTATCGTGTTACCTAGTTACTGGGTTGTGGAGGATAGATAAAGTTGTTGTAGTTGTTGTTTTACTCCATGTAAAACACTGGTACTCAGCTGAATCCAGTTAGACTGGAAGCCGACCCCAACATTGTTAGGAAAAGGCTAGGCAGATTGAATGCAGTTGATAATAATAAGAATTTTAATTTGAAGCCTACTTACTCACCTCAGATCCGCATATGGAACGTCTTGTTTGTGGAAATCTAAATTGATTTGTTAGTAGAACTAGAACGCTCTTTGGCTTTGAAAGTTCTTAGTATTATACCACATTCTCTGGTCTTTTCCCCAATAGTCCAGGCGCCTTTTGAAGGTTCCTCCCGTTAAAGCGCGTATTCCTCTTCATAGTTATTGTACTTATTTTTTTTTTTTAAAGAAGTTGACTCACACACCGTTGTTGTTGTTGTTTGCAATATTTGTAAGTATGTGAGAACCATGCTCCTATTTATCAAATTAATGAATTTACCTCTTAATGCTTTTAATACTTTATACCTGAACGTATATATTATAGTGTGTAGTGCTATTCTGGGTGCATCGTCCTCACATATATGAATTTATAAATGTATAAACTTATGTAAATATTGTAAAACACCTATTTTTAAAAAGAGTAAATAAGTAAAGTAAGTATGGAGTTTCTTGTGCATTCGGAAAATTAGCTTTGTTATGGAGAAATAACAAGCTACTTTTCCGAATGCACGGTAGAATCAATTTTTATTACTTGCAAATTGTAATTTTTATTTTTAATTGTTTGACGTTCAAAAGGGCTGCTTTTTGGCCAAGTTGAATAAATATATTTGACTTTGACTTTAAAAGAAAAGGTAGGTACCTTCTATCTATGCAAAGTTATCATATAAAGAGACCTTAAAACTGCTTTAAACAACTGACGCTGCGAAGGCAGCATAAATATTATAGGCCATCAGCAGTATTTCTATTTGTAATTATAATATAGACTGCTTTTAAATAATATGTCAATGGTGCAACGTAAGTAGCATCTGGCTGTGTTGATTTACATATGTATCTAGCTGTTTAATTAGATTCGTATTAATGCTGATGTAACCAGTGCCAGTATGGTTCAAACTAGAACCGATTGTTCTTGCCTCAATCCATTGATCATCATCATCAACCTATTAATGTTTCCACTGCTGGGACACAGGTCTCCTCCTATGAGAGGGAATGGGCCGTACTCGTAATCCACAACGCGGGCCCTGTGCAGGTTGGTGTATGTTACATATTTTCGATCGATCGATTTTGGTTTAAGACATGTCGGTTTCCTCACGATGTTTTCCTTCACCGTTTTGAGAGCAGTGGTGAAGAAATAATTTACACAAAGTAAAGCGCCTGCCTGGGTTCGAACCCACGAACAATAACTTGTAAGGCCGATACCACTGGGCCACCACTGCTCTCATTCCATTGATATTTATGTGTAGAGGTATTTAATTTTTGAGCTAGGTACATTACCGTAGGCATTAAAGTTCATGAAAAAGTTTCGAGACCTTGTCATGGGCATTCATGATTTTGCAAGGACTGTAATTAAGGTTACACTAGTCGAAAATTCTTCCATAAAAACGTAGTCTACAGATTGCTCCACTGTTTGACGGTGTACATCAAAATAAAAAATGATATCAATTTGTCTCATCATTATCTAGCCCTGTATGGAAACAGAAAAGTAAAAAAAATACAATATTTGAAAGTTATGAGCGTCGAAAGTTCCATATTTCAACACTAATTTTGACGCATCTTTTGACGGAAATAAATACCATAACAAGAAGGAAAATTGCAAAACGGCCTCCATACAGGGATAGATTAATAATTCAACAATTCAAATAATTTTATTTTGAAAATATACATTTAATAGTTTTTTCATGATATCTCGACTCCCAAAGGTCTGTTCATAAAATTTCGCGCGCTCGTTTTCATCCTAAATCATCATCCATTTCGCTACAAATTTGCAAAAGTGCTAATTCGTACGAGAACTAGCTTCTTACTGCTCAACACAGCATCAATCTATTTCGCACGAGTTGTCGGATGAGATAGCATGCATTTTAAACCCGCGCACAAAATAGTTCGTGCCTAGGGCAACCGTGCTTGTCGGATTTGTCCGTGGCCCTTACCGAGCAGAGTTTTAATATTCCAGCCACCATAATCTCCTATATTAGGTACAGGTGTGTGATCTCACCGGCTACAAGGAAGTCGCAGTGTAAATATAGCAACTGTTGGTTTTTAACGATATTTAGATCGCCGGGATGTCAGTCTGGGGATCGTCACCAAACTTGGGCTATTTACAGAACCCGGTGATTTACGAGCATTTGATGTGCAACTCTAGATATGGGGCACATTAATTTAACACACTCGACTTTCACGTTTCATTTTAACATGGAATTTTAACACATAAACCAAACGAATACGTATTAAAAAATGACACAAAATGAGCTTATGAAATTTTCCAGTCCCGTAATGTTCATGATTTAGAAAAGCTGCTTTGGGAAAAAACATGGAGGCATAAGTAAACTTAAACTGAAAACTACTACTGATATCTTTTCCTTTAGTAAATCTACAATGCTAAGTAGTCAAGTCTACCTATGTCCCGAGGTATTGCGGCCCCAGCATTGACACTGGAACTTAGCATTCGTGTCAAGGCAGTCATGTGCTAGATAATCTAGGTTGTCTACGCAAAAACTGTATAGTAATAGTTTCTATGCATATATTACTACTAGCTGCCGCCCGCGGCTCCACGTGTTATTAGTACTTCCCCCAATATCCTTATAAATGATAGCCTACTAGTGGATACCCGGCGTGTGCACTACGCTAAAAAAAGAAATACATTTTGTTTATTTGTTGTGAAAAAGGAAATTACGTTTATTTTATTTTTTTTACCGATTTCAAAAAAGGTAGTTCGCAGTACCCGTAAGTTTGTCTGTATATATGTAAGTTTGTCCGCGATTTTCTCCCGTTTGGTTGAACCGATTTTGATGCGGTTTTTAGAAAAGTATTTTTACATTCTAGAGAAGGTTTTTGTATCCAACAAATGGATACCCCGTGACGTCGTCCGCATGGATCCGGTATATTTATGTATGTATGTATCTTTGTCTACGAATTTCTCCGAAACTAGTCATCATAATGACGATCATCTTTTTTTAATGGATTTATTTTTTATGGATTTGTTTAATCAAAATCGGTTATGCAGTTTTCAAGATATGGAGCATACAAACTAACTCTTTAGCGATAAACAGTACGAATGTGTAAATTGCGTTATTATGCGTATTTTGGCACTCCTTTAGATAGGTACTTATACTATGAAACTCAATTTGTAGTGATGGAGAACCAAAACTAATATGAGAGTAATCAAAACTTTTCCTCAAAAAAATTAACCGACTTCAAAAACAAAACACCATAAAGTGCTGTATAACTTTCGTTTCGGAAGTCGGTGTCGCAAAACGATTAAAAAAAACCGGCCAAGTGCGAGTCCGACTAGCACACGGAGGGTTCCGTACCATTATCGCAAAAAACGGCACAAAAATCACGTTTGTTGTATGGGAGCCCCACTTAAATATTTATTTTATTTTGTTTTTAGTATTTGTTGTTATAGCGGCAACAGAAATGCATCATCTGTGAAAATTTCAACTGTCTAGCTATCACGGTTCATGAGATATAGCCTGGTGACAGACAGACAGACAGACAGACGGACCGCGGAGTCTCAGTAATAGGGTCCCGTTTTTACCCTTTGGGTACGGAACCCTAAAAATGAGGTACGAAAGACAACGACTGCCGAAACGAAAGTTTTTTTCTATTTTTTTTCTGGGCATTCAGGAAACGTCCTCTAGCGCACAAATTGGGAACTATTCGCTTGTTTGTTCGAAGAATGGTGCAAGTTTAACATTGCCGCTAGCTACAGCTCTGCTACGAACTTCCAAGATCTGCCACGAGATGGCATCGTGGCTCGTGGCCCTCTGAAGCATACACTATACACCTCTGGAGTTTTGAAAATGCTGAAAATCAGTCCTTGTTGGCTATACGTGTTGTTTCGGTTTGTAAACAGAGGGCGCTACAAGTTGAACTTGGCTTTGAATTCAGAAAAGGTTCTGTAGTTTGTATGAATGGAATAGGGACTCGATTTTCATAAAACTATTTTTTGGTTCGTCTGCATTTTATTTGGACACGAGATGTGGCTTTAACTCTAATGCGAAAAGGTAAAAGTTTGTGAGTGTTTGTATGTTTGTAAATCAATAACGTCAGAACGGCTGAAAAGATCTGGATGAAATTTGGCATAGGGATATATTGTAGTCAGTAATAGCACATAGGACTTTTTATCCTGGGAATATATGTTTCCTCGGGCTAATTTTCGACTTTTACGCGAGCGAAGCCGCTGGCAGAAGCTGGTCATTAAATATGAGTTTTAATCTAATACCTTTAAAATAGCATTTCTTATATTTATGTACGTATATATATATAATCTGAATCTCAGAAACGGCTCCAACGATTTTCATGAAATTTAGTATGCAGGGGGTTTCGGGGGCAATAAATCGATCTAGCTAGGTTTCATTTTTAGAAAACGTCGTTTTCTCTATTTTCAACCGAGCAGAGTTCAGTCGCCCAGGTACTATATACTTAACTTTGGATGCTTGTTCAGTATACCAAATTGGAAACAAGGAAAATTTCAGAATTTAAAAACCCCCGACCCGTTTATCTTGCGAAAATACTCCGATTCAAACAGTAAAACGCCCATAACCTTTGAACGGCTGAACCGATGTTATTCAAATATAGCTAAAAACACTCTCGACAAAATCACCTTTCAAACAAAATAAACTAAATCAAAATCGGTTCATCCGTTTAGGCGCTATGATGCCATAGACAGACACAGAAACACAGATACGCAGATGCACAGCAACATATAACACCCCTCTTTTTCCAGCGGGGGTTTAAAATAGATACTTAAATAAAAACAACGTAACTATGAGTTAGTGAATAGTAATAGAGACGCCGAATTTTATGATTCGAATTCCCTCATCTTTACGAGGTAGCACAGAGTGACTATTACATTAACATATTACCTATAATACTCATAAAACCTACAGATATGATGTTTATACAGGTGTGGAGTTGAGGGTCATTTCCATTTTAAAATGTTCCAGAAAGCTATCTCGGAGAGCTTAGGGCGACTTTACACTTGATTTATATGCGCAGGTAACTGCTAAAAAATTCAAATTTCTAGCCGCGTGCTGTACAGTAGTTCTCATTTATAAAGTTCGCTGTAACTTTGGGAAGCCCCCATATGTAGCGGCTGTTGCAACCGCGGTAATATGAACGATTTTTGCATTCTCGCCTTGTTGGAGATCTACCTTTTGTTGAAGTGTTTTTTGAGATTTTTTCTGTCTCCTGCTAGGTGTTGAGAATAGTAGAAAGTATGGCAACTGTGGTTTTTAGGGTTCCGTACCCAAGGGTAAAAACGGGGCCCTACTACTAAGACTCCACTGTCCGTCCGTCCGTCTGTCTGTCACCAGGCTGTATCTCATAAACCGTGATAGCTAGACAGTTAAAATTTTCTCTGATAATGTATTTCTGTTGCCGATATAACAACAAATACTAAAAACAGAATAAAATAAATATTTAAGTGGGGCTCCCATACAATCAACGTGTTTTTACCCGACTGCCGAACGAGGGTAATGTGTTTATCAGTCTATGTATGTATGTATGTATATATGTATGTATGTATGTAAGTATGTATGTATGTATGTTTGTTCCTTTATGGCGTTCCAGAGACCAAACGCGTTGGCCGATTTTTATGATTCATACGGCAATCGATGCGTCTTAACCCTGCGAGTGTCATAGGCTACATTAAAATTGGATAATAGAAAAATTGCGGATTTTGGGTGCCATATTGTGGGGGCCCAAATTTTTTTTTTCTGCCAAACCAATCGTGTGGGGTATCAAAATAAAGGGTTTCAAGAGGTGATTTAAAAAATAAAACACTTATATGTTTAAATGTATCTAATTCGAAAAAAAACTAACTAATAAGTTATAAATAAAAAAACTTAATTCAAAAAATCAAAAAATCCGACTGCTTCAAAAGCAAACTAAAAAGTCGTAAACAAGGAAAAAATCATGCTGTGCAGGCGGAGGATACACCAGATTTTGGTCAGCCAGCCCGCGAATATGTATCTTCCGCCTGCACAGCATGATTTTTTCCTTGTTTACGACTTTTTAGTTTGCTTTTGAAGCAGTCGGATTTTTTGAATTAAGTTTTTTTTTTTGCCGTTTTTTTGCGATAATGGTACGGAACTCTTCGTGCGCGAGTCCGACTCGCACTAGGCCGGGTTTTTTCTGACACTTCTACTGTTATTTCTGTATGTGTGAGTTGTGTATTTCAATGCTTCATGGTAATTTCATCCTAAAGGATAGCATCATATTCTCTTTTAAGTGTTTTGTGTGTACATAAATAAATAAATAATTCATACTATGGTGAGGTTATTTTGAGTGTGTGTAAGGAACAGATGTAAATGCCTTGTAAACAAGAGCTTATGGTCATCCCCCTGCTGCTGCTTTCTTTATACTATCATTCTGGTGCCTGACTATATATAGGTAATACCAAAAGGAATTTTCTATATATACATATACTAGCAGTTCCCGTGGGAATACAGGGATAAAAAGTAGCCTATGTCACCCGGGGATAGTGTAGTTGCCTAACGGTGAAAGAAATTTTGATATCGGTCCAGTAGTTTTAAGTTTTTTCGTTACATACAAAAATACAAATCTTTCCTCTTTATAATATTATAGTATAGACTAACTTCAGCCCGCGGCTTGGCCCGCGTTCAAAGTTAAAAAAAAACCCAACCTCCGATCGCCACCAAACTTTACGGGATTATCCGCTGGGTCAATCTAAAGATTGTCTGAAAATTTCATTAAAATCGGTCATGCCGTTTCGGAGTCTATAAGGATCATAGATACATACTTTATCTTTTATATTATAGATTATTTTATTTTTTATTTTTATAACCTATAGGCTCGCGCTTGACCACTATCTCACCTGATGGTAAGCGATGATGTGGTCGACGGTGAAGCACGCTTGCCTAGAAATAACCTATTCACTCTTGACTTAAAGACCCCTAGATTGTAGCTATCGGGAAACACAGACTCCGGCAGGGAATGCCACTCCTTAGCTGTACGCATAATAAAAGTGTTCCCAAAACGTTTTGATAGATCATCGAAGTATTCTCTTTATCCTGTGTTATTTTGGGGACGAGATATACGGCGTTTGTTGTCTATCTCTATCGCCCATCATGTCAAAGTTCACTTCATTCTTCGTTCCTCAGTTTCATTATTATCGAAGAAACAGCTAAACATACCGCTGTGCTCATCACATTACTTATTAAGTGAATTAATTACTATGAGGAGGTGAAACAAGCGCGGATTGCGGTCGTGTTAGCAATTTATATGCGGTGTTGCTAACATCTGCCGTCTGCATATTCAAGCTTGTAATACAAACTTAGTTCAAGACACGCTGAAGAACACTGACTTTATTAATGTAGGTACTAGATGTGGTATCAAACAACGTATTGTACCTATAGTCTGGACTTTGTGTCCAGTATTGATGGCATTCGCCCGCTACGCATTTCGCCAGGTGCGCCGATAGTACGCACATGGATGTAAATAGAGGTGGATCTTAGTTTTGTGTTATCTATACTAATACTAATCTACCAATATTATAAAGAGGAAAGATTTTTTTGTTTGTTTGTACAACTTATTCGGTACAAACAAACAAAAGTTAAAGCTCAGAAACTACTGGACCGATTTTAAAAATTCTTTCACTTATGGAAAGCTACATTATTCCGGAGTAACACAGGCTATAATTTATTTAAAAAAAATTGAGATACTTATCAAAATTGCAATAATGTAACCCAAAGTAGCAACATTTTGCCTATAAAATTGCCTTATTTGGCGTGCGCTGAGAAAATATTGATGATACATAAAAATTATGTACTACATGATTAAAGTACAGTACTCATTATTATCTACAAAAAAGTCCGCGAGAGAATATATCTAACTATCATAGTAAGCTTTTGTGTTCTAAAATTTAATTATTCCGCTATAGAAACAAGAGTTGGTAACATTCGTATTGTAGTATTAATTTTTATTCAAATAAACAGTTTAATACATTGGTAGGTAGGTAGGTAGGGTAGGGTAGGGTAGGGTAGGGAGGGTAGGTGGGTAGGTAGTTAGGTAGGTAAGTAGGGTATGTAGTGTAGGGTAGGTAGGTGTGTAAGATAGGGAAGGGTAGGTACGTAGGTATGACTGGAGCTATGCTAGTATTATATTATCTGTTCTAGAGCAAAGCCGCGGGAGTCAGCTAGTATAGGTACCATAAGGTGAAAAGTTTTTGAGAACATTTTCCCATTACTTTACACTAGCTATTTCCCGCGGCTTTTCCCACAGCAACCCCTTATAATACTCAGCGAAAGCTCCTTATTCTTGAAATATTTTTTGAAATCGTATCAGAATTTTTAGAGATATTTTCCTATATATAATACGACGAGTACTTATTAGTTCAGATTAAACCCAAGAAAGTAACATACCTGCTTATCTGTGGTGTAGTTTATCTAAGTACTTAGTTGTTATAAATATTATAAAAAAATAATTTCTTCATGAATTCCAGTGATTTCAGTTGCAATTTTCTACTAAATGGCAGTTACAATTACGACTAAATGCAGTTGATTTCACGTCGAATTTTAAGGTTTGCATACGAGGCTTAGTGCAAGTTTTTACTCACGCTCAATCGTGTTAACTTAAACGTAAATTTTTATTGATACTGGATAAGCGCCGTCTGGTGACGGTGAGGAGAAACCTCTTTTTTTGTATATATTTTCACATGAGAGATCGTTTACGTTATAACGAGTGAGCGTGAGTAAAAACTAGCAGTAAGGCCTCAGATATCGTTTACGTTATCACGAGTGAGTAAGTTAAAAATTACGGAATAAGCACACTGATTAAGTACAAGATATAATTTATCTCAAATTTCAGTCCAGGTTCAGAATGTTTTTATAGCTGTATCCACCTCATGAAAGCACTTCTTGTAAGATCTATGGTGGTGTTCTAGTAGCAAGTTAGGCGGGGTGCAGCGGGTGACTTATTAACTTACAGATATTACGTAACAACAACAGGTGCTCAGCAAAAACATCGGACGGTGCATTTAACTAACTTGTGGGTACCGCAACACTTTGCTACTCAATATTGTTCTCACTTGGATACCTACTGCATAATTTGTACTCGTAAATAACGGTATCTACATGAGAAAATAATGACGAGAAATGTAGATAAAAATGTCGTATAAAGTCTGTCTTTGACAGTGGGGAAAACACAGCGAATCATAAAATAGAAAGTACTTAAGTATCTGCCTAGCCTTTTTCCCAATTGTTGCTGGGGCCGGCTTCCAGTCTTACCGGATTCAGCTGAGTACCAGTGCTTTACATGCAGTGACTGCCTATCTGACCTCCACAACCCAGTAACTGGGTAACACGATACTTTTTTTTATGTTATAGTCTCGCGCTTGACCACAATCTCATCTAGATAGTAAGCGATGATGTGGTCGACGGTGAAGCACGCTTGCCTAGAAGTAACCTATTCACTCTTGACTTAAACTTCCCTAGATTGTAGCTAACGGGCAACATAGACTCCGGCAGGGAATTTCACTCCTTAGCTCTACGCATAATGAAAGTATTTCCAAAACGTTCAAACCTCTTGGCTAGACTGGTGTCAGATCTCAGGCTTCTGACTACCCATAACGACTGTCAAAGATCTTCAAATGACAGCCGGGACCAACGGCTTATCATGCTTTCCGAGGCACGGAGGAATCTCGGTATGTAGAAATGGTCACCCATGCACGGACCGACCTCGTCAAGCGTTGCTTAACCTTGACGATCGACCCGTGCGGCTGCAGTTATTATATAGCCACGAGCTCCCTTAGGTACGGGCGTACTAATTATAAACTATTCATTAAAATCTTTTTTTTCATTGTCATTGTTTTTTAAACAAGTTTTTTTGTATTATTCTTCTCAGCAAACCCTTTCATTTGATATCCATATCATGGCAGTGCACAAAAATAACTGGTCCGCCGTCTTGGGCCATCCTCCATATTGGATTTAGAATGACGTCACTTAGCTAACCATGCATTGTCATCCAAACTAAACGTGTTTGCAAAATTTCATCTTAATCGGTAGAGGATAACTGCTATAAAATTCGGTTGCAAGATTTGACCCGAACACACATACATACATTGCGTTAAATACAGTTAAATAAAAGCTTGTAAATACCATTTATTATTTAATGAACTCAAAACCATTTACTACCCAATATTTCTACAAATCAAAACTACGCCTGTAAATCAGTCACGTAGCAAGAAAATTACACAGATTTTTCCTAACAATTTCATAAGAATATATCTTCACAAATAAGTATATAAGTTCAACTAGATATAAGTTGGGACAGCTATTGATTAGAATGCGTGGCTAGATGGATACGTTCTGTCCCTAATTGAGGTTGGTCCAATCCGGCCCGAGGCCTATCCCATCCCCATCCGCCTTTCAGTTCGACGTGGTAATAAAATAAGCAGTTTTTCCGATTCCACGTTTTATCTGTCTCTTCGTATTCTCCAGCTAACATTCGTTTCGAGAGAAAATCGAGTTCGATGCTCTCAGGCGGTTTGTGTGCTCGAAATATCTTACAGTTTACATGCATTGAGACAAGCTTTGTGAGAAAATAATGATGATTAAGTTTAGAATCGATGTTTAGATTAGACAGACAGATGTAAGGTCAGATGAAAATGTCAGAGTGTAAAATATTCCATGATTTTACAAATTAGCAATATAAATTAAGTTGTGGATATTAAATCAATCGGAGATAACTAAAAATATGCTTTTCAGGTGCTAACCGTATCAAAATACTAAAATTGAACAATAACATTGTTATGCTCGTTAATGAAGTAAATCTCTTTTTAACCCCCGCCGGAAAAAGAGGGGTGTTATAAGTTTCACGTGTGTTGCTGCTTATCTGTGTATCTGTGTGTCTGTCTGTGGTATCATAGCGTCTAAAGGGATGAACCGATTTTGATTTAGTTGTTTGAAAGGTGATTTTGTCGAGAGTGTTCTTAGCTATGTTTGAATAAAATCGGTTAAGCCGTTCAAAAGTTATGGGCGTTTTACTGTTTGAATTGGGGTGTTTTTGCAAGTTAAAACTGTCCAAGGTTTTTTAAATTTTGAGATTTTACTTGTATCCAAAAATCCTGTAAACTCTCCGTCCTTCATTATCATATTGCTAAGACTTCGTCATTGTTTACTGTGCACCATTTTCGTAAATAACATTTCTTTAAGGCCATAATACATGTACCGAATGAGCAAGTAAGCCAAGTTTGCACATAAATCAACAAAGACTTTGGAGTATTTCCGTCGTGAGGCTCAGTTTGCCGTGAAGGGCTAAAGGTGAAATTACGCCTTCGTTATTAACAAGTTAATTTGTATTTCATAAAATACATCACGTAGGTACGATGTCTCCTCAGATAAATAAACCCGGAGTGATTCAGTTACGGAGTTGTACGTAAAGATTTGGTTGATTGACTGTGTTTTGTTTATTTGTGTTGTCATCCTCTAGAGACGAGTCGGCGTTGTTGTTTTGTTTCTCGGAGTTTATTTTATTCCTCTGACGATAACTATTTCTCGTGAAAATCCGTAGGCAACAGTAGGCAATTGATCGAAGGTAGGCAAGCTTCTTTTCTGACGTGGTAACACGGTTAGGCGTTTGCGAGGAATTGGGACGGTTACATACTTATTACTGCTAGTGGTATTTTCGTATATATCTATAATAGGTACTAACTACTAATTGTCATAGTAACAACTACAGACATAAATCTAACTAGATAACGCAAGTCCCTCCATCTGCATGAAAACCAAGCGTGCCTCTTTATCACACACAATTTAAAAACAAATTTACTTACCAAAGAAAGAAAACATTTCCAATGCCTCGGCCAATTTTTCTATACTGTCTTTACAGCTCAATATGGCATAAAAAGGTATTATTCTAGATTTCGGTGGATTTCCGGTGCCGATAACTCTAAATGAAAACCTCAAATTACATCAATACCATTAGATAAATACATTATACAATCGCGTCATCTAGTTAGATTTGTATCTGTGGTAACAACCGTTCATGGGTTTTTAATAATGTTAATATCTTGTATAACAGTTTTCGTTGCCGCCACAGTCACAAACGCTGATAGCGAAGTATTCACGGCAGAAGCCTTCACGTCTACGGTGATCAATGTACATAACACATTCACGTTACCTTCCTATAGCGCGGTATAACGGTTAGAAGACGGGCTCGTAGCTCGTAAGCTAAGGGTTGATATCTCAGAGGTACGATACATTGCTTATTTGGTACTTGTATGAATTATTTATACCCATAAATCAGCTTTTATTATGAAAGCCGCTACACATAATCGTCCTGAATTATAAGAGATACGTGTAGAATTTATTTATTCACATATTTTTATAGGATTTATAATATCAAAGTCGAGTTGAAAGACTATTTTGTAATAGCTTTAAATGCCGATACATACAGAAGGTATTTAATCAGAGGGGTAGTATTAAATCATCATGAAATTATAAGACCTAAAAGGGTCCAATTTCGGAGTGAAATAAAATTCGTTCTACCTGAGCAATGCGAAGGGAAATTGAGTTTTCAATTGGTATTGCATTTACTGTTTTGCCCTAAAAACACAGGGACCCTCTTCTAATCCTAATTTGTTGGAGGATTTGGTCCGAGCGCGAAATCGTTTAAGGTCGAGAGAATCTGAGGTCCGGTGCCGACAGAGAGTCTCTCCAAACTTCTCAATGAGCGCTCACATGCAAATTATGGTTGTTTTCTGTTTGTAGTACCACTAATTTATTGTTTCACGAATGTTTTGTTATTTACTCTAATTAATTATAAACATAAATAAGTTGCCTACATCAAATCAGGAGGAGAGGGCTATGCTCGGAATTTCCTTGCGTGATCACGTCAGAAATGATGATATCCGCAGGAGAACCAAAGTTACCGACATAGCCCGAAGAATTGCCAAACTTAAGTGGCAGTGGGCAGGGCACATTGCTCGCAGAACGGATGGCCGATGGGGCCGAAAAGTTCTGGAGTGGCGACCGCGAACTGGAAGACGATACGTTGGAAGGCCTCCCACTAGGTGGACCGATGACCTGGTTAAGGTTGCGGGAAGGCGCTGGATGCGAGACGCACGGGATCGGTCAATGTGGCGACGCCTGGGGGAGGCCTATGTCCAGCAGTGGACGTCTTTCGGCTGAAATGATGATGATGATGACATCAAATCAATCAATCTGCCTAGTCTTTTCCCAAGTATATTGGGGTCGGCTTACAGTCTTACCGGATTTAGCTGAGTACCAGTGTTTTACATGGAGCGACTGCCTATCTGACCACCACAACCGTAACTGGGTAACACCATGCCCCTTGGCAAGACTGGTGTCAGATCTCAGGCTTCTGACTACCCGTAACGACTGTCAATGATCTTCAAATGACAGCCGGGACCAATGGCTTACCGTGCTTTCCGAGGCACGGAGGGAACTTGGTATGTTGAAATGGTCACCCATCCACGGACCGACGTCCTCGTAAATAAATAAATATGGTAACGAAATTGAGATCAGTTGACTGTAAGAGCACCTGCGTGACATTAAATCTTTAGACCCAAACCAAAAAGCAAACATTTACTTAAAAAATCTACTTTTCAACTTTTCGAGGAAAATGGTCGGTTATGAATGGTAAGTACTTTTCCGTGAAGTTTTTCTTTAAATACATTTAGGCAATTCCTGCTCACTTTTACAGAACAAACAGCGCCCTCTGAATTACTCCTTGAAAGTACCTTGGAGCCTATTGTCTCAACTTCGTGCCATTTTCGTTGGGCTTAAAACTTTTCCTGCAGAGGTTTTCTTTCCGTTTGTTATTGTTGTGTATAATTCGCTCGACATTTTGCTGGCAATGATGCTTGGAGGTGAAGATTGGGCTGTGCGCGGTGCGTCGTAAACACGCCTCAGGGAAATACCTGTGACTGCCGCGCACCGTGCCCGCGCCGCACTGAGCCGCTCCACCGGAGACCACTTACCCGCGCGTCCTGACTAAGCGAGCGATCAGCGACGTACTTCACCTCACATAAACTCCACTTTTTTCTTCTTCCGCAATTGTTTAAGGTGTTATCGCTACCTGCTGGAGAAAGGGGCTTTCTAAATAGCCTTTTATCTTAACAGACGTCGTTTAGGGGCGTGTAGTGATTTGGCGAATTGTAGTGTTATCTAAGGAAAGGGAATCCAGATATTTCACTGTTATCTTTCTAAAGAAAGCCTGAGTAAGGTTTTTTTTTATCTAAATGTTAAAAAACCAAGCTAACAAAATAACAGTTTATATTTCTGTGATTTTATTTGAAGTTACGATAACATAAAACGGAACGATTACTCTACTTCGAATCCCCATTTCGATAATTTCGCATGAAATACTTGAATATTGCATGAAACTGTTATATTCGCTGTACCGAAAGCTGTAAATCAATTCGGTTTCATAAAAATATCTGTAGGAGATTTACTAGATATCGAGGCCCGGCCCACCGTGGGAAATATGAAAATTGGAAATACATGCATGGCGCGATACGGCGCGGAATAAATTTCGACCCTATTTGTAAGCGAACCTCAATATCGCAAAGTACAGTGCTTGTTCGTGTTCTCGAGGACGTCGACTTCGGACAGAACTGACTGCGATAGACAAATTCGATGTGTACCTAGAGGGAACGTCGATAGCTTTGTAATAGTATTGTCAAATCTATACTTAATATTATAAAGCTGAAGAGTTTGTTTGTTTGTTTGAACGCGCTAATCTCAGGAAAAGAAAAAATCTTTTTGTGTTGGATAGTCCATTTATCGAGAAAGGTCATAGGCTATATAACATCACGCCACGACCAATATGAGCCGAGCATAAATGAAAAATGTTGCAAAAACGGGAAAAATTATCCTTTTTGAAAGCTTGCTTTTTAAATAGCATGTATGATGAAATTGTTTCTCTTTAAATGTTCTAAAAAAAGTCCGCGACAGCATATGTCTATCTTTTAAGATTGACTCACAATAGCAACCTAGTTCTAAATTTTAATTAGATCGCCGCCGCCGCGCCGCCGGTAGAAACAAAAGACAAATAAATAGTTTAATAAATTGGTAGGTAGGTAGGATAGGGTAGGTAGGGTAGGTAGGGTAGGGTAGGTTGGGTAGGGTAGGGTAAGGTAGAGTAGAGTAGGTAGGGTAGGGTAGGTAGAGTAGGTAGGAGGTAGGTAGGTAGGTAGCCACTTGACGGGAGCGAAGCCGCGGGGGTCAGCTAGTTAGAAAATATACGTACCTACAACTTCTATATTTTCCAACTACGAGTATATAAAGAGTGTATCTGCCGGGCGAGCACGACCTACTGTGACAGGCTTGAGTCACACATTTATATCACAGTTTGTGAGCAAAAACCGTGATAAAATGCGTGACTTAAGTCTATCACAGAGGCCGTGCTCGCCCGGCTGAACAATAGTTACGCTCGGTTCGGTACACAATTAGATAGACACGCTTGAATCTTTAATTTCAATTAATCAATCGAGTAGGTCACATTACTTACGGATAAGCTCTTATTGAAGGGATGGACGGGATGTAATTTGTACTGTCCATTTTGTAAAAGCGGGATCGTATAAATCGAATAGGTACTATAGTTTAATTAATTCACATGAAAACCTAGGTTGCCTAAATAGGGACTTGCGTTAGTTTCTGTACCTAGAATTTAGTTACAGGATACGTTGCGTTCCATTAACTTAGTACGAAGTCTGTTCCCTAATACGTCTGTAACGTTGTAGGTTCAGCAATAGACAACCTTTTCCTACGGTATTTCTACATGCGTGGGACTGGGAACAGCTGATGCATTAACCTTACCTATGCTTTCCTTTTTCCCGAGACGCATCTTGTTAGAAAGGAAGATGAATACGATATGTTCAGGCTTGTTTGACGTAAAAACTAATATGACGGAGCTAGTTTCAGCGTTGGAAGGGAAATTGGAAACTAAATAAAGGTAAAACTAGAAGAAACGAAAAAGCAACGTAAAGTAAATCTCTAACTCATATGAGCTGTGTTCGTCCTAAGACTTAGTGCTAAGTATATCCTATTCGCTGAAGCAAATAAAAAAACATTTTTATTTAAAAAATACTACCGACTTCCAAATAAGAAAACTACAAAGAGAAAAAAACTTTTAACAAAAAAATACTACCGTTCTTCGTCAGATCTTCACCAAATTAAAATGGGACCAATTTTGGAACATACTTTTTCAAACAAAAATAGTTTTTTTTAAATCCGTCCACAATTGACGGAGATATGGGTGAAAACATAACATAAAGTCGAACATAGAAGCTCCTCCTTTTTGGGAAGTCGGTTAAAAAGAAAAGGTAAACAAACAAACGTCAAATACGAATAATTTTAAAAATACCTCAGATTAGAGAACACGTGCTCTAATCTGAGAAAAATACAACCTTACAACGCATAATGGTTACTTTTGCAGCACTCTATCAATTTGTCATTTAGTTCGAAACTATTTTGATAATACCTATATTAAAGAGTGGTGCAAATTGAACCCTGTTTTTGTTATAAGGTTGTATTTTTTAACCGACTTACAAAAAAAGGAGGAGGTTCTATGTTCGACTTTATGTTTGTTTTTTTTTTTTTTTTTTTTTTTTTTTTTTTTTTTGTTTTTTTTTTTTTTTTTTTTTGTGTATGTTCACCGATATCTTTGTCAATTGTGGACCGATTTTGAAAATTCTTTTATTGTTTGAAAGAGTATGTTTCGAAATTGGTCCCATTTTAATTTGGTGAAGGTCTGATGAAGAACTTCGGAGATACACAACAGAACTCTTCAATAAATAACGGCAAAACTCTCGGGATTGCTGCAATCGCATGTCTGTTTGTTGTTTATACCATTTCATAACATAACATCACGCCAGTACGCTCTAAAGGGGTACAAAGAACTCTCATTTCACGGGTTATGTTCAAGTTTCATATTATTCGGTTAATCTATTCTGGAGTTATAGGGACCTTAATAAACAACTTGCTATTAGGTAGGTAAAACTAAAAAGGGAAAAATAAAAAAACTTTTTTGCAAAAAAATAGCACCGACTTCCAAATGAAAAACTACAAAGTGAAAAATAACTTAATTTTTGGAAGTCGGTGTCCATATCGCAAAAAATGGCACCTACGAAAGACACCGACTTCCAAAAATTAAGTTATTTTTCACTTTGTAGTTTTTCATTTGGAAGTCGGTGCTATTTTTTTGCAAAAAAGTTTTTTTATAAATTAATCAGTTTATAACCATTGGACGTTTGTTTGTTTACCTTTAATACCTACATGTAAATTAAAATAATTTAATTGTGATTTTGTGTGTTGTGCTGTGTCTTTTGCGTGCACTGAATAAATAGCTTATCTATCTGATCTATCCATGTATCTTTTCTTTTTTGCGCCAGCGACTATGGTATATTTGGTTAGAGTATAGATATCATAGTCATATCTTTATGACGGTGCTCGGGAGGCTATTTTCTCAGCTGAAGTTGTCGAATCAAAATTAACCTATTTCATCATGTAACATTGAATCAATGAGTCAGTACATTGTCAGAAAAGCTTTTTCAATAAAATAAAAAGGTTTGTCCTTGCGGCGTGTGACCCAGTTCGGTCAGAGTGGGATTACAGACAGGCCCAATGTTTTGCCCATCAGAGTTTAATGTGTTCCCTGGCATCCATTCGTCCCAAGTGTCCCAACTCGTCCCGTCGGCCGGTAACTAATTAGAATCTATTTTCTGTTTCCTTATTTGGAACTTCACCTGTTTATACGGGAAGGTTTTAGTTAAAGGTCACAAGTACAACTAAAGAATTAACTGAAGATTAATAAAGTTTCAGGTGGTTTCCTTTTTACCCGACAGCCGAAGGAGTTTATCAGTCTATGTATGTATGTATGTATGAATATAAGTATGTATGTATGTTTGTTCCTATATGGCGTTCCAAAGACCAAACGCGTTGGCCGATTTTGATTATTCGTACGTCAATCGATGCGTCTTAACCCTGCGAGTGCCACTGGCTACATTAAAATTGGATAATAGAAAAATGACGGCTTTTGGGCGCCATATTGTGAGGGCCAATGTTTTTTTCTTCTTCCAAACCCATCGTGTGGGGTATCAATTGGTTTTAAAAGGTGATTTCAAAAATATATAATACTTATATGTTTAAATGTACGTAATTCGAAAAATAAACTAACTAAAAAGTCATAAATAAAAAAAAGTTAAATCAAAAATTCAAAAAACCCGACTGCTTCAAAAGCGAACTAAAAAGACGTAAACAAGGGGAAAATCATGCTGTGCAGTCGGAGGATACATATTCGCGGGCTGGCTGACCAAAATCTGGTGTATCCTCCGCCTTTTTTTTTGTGTATTTATTATATGTATCGTCTGTCTATTCACGAGTCGAAAGTGGCTATTCACTATTCAGTTCGGGCAATGAATATCTTGATATCTGAGAAATATACAAAGAGGGTGACCCAGCCATCCAGTGATAATTATTAACCGACTAACCAAAAAGGAGGAGGTTCTCAATTCGGATGTTTAGACATATATATTTTTTAATGTTTTTTCGTGCATAACTCCGTCATATATAAACGGATTTGCAATTTTTTTTGTTCGAAAGAAGTTTATCCCGAAATGGTCCCATTTAAATTTGGTAAAGATCTATATATGCTAAAAATGGCGGATTTTGGGCGCCATATTGTGGGGGCCCAAATTTTTTTTCTTCCAAACCCATCGTGTGGGGTATAAAAATAAAGGGTTTTAGGAGGTGATTTCAAAAATATATAACACTTATATGTTTAAATGTATCTAATTCGAAAAAAACTTAACTAAAAAGTTATAAATAAAAAAAGTTAAATCAAAAAATCAAAAAACCCGACTGCTTCAAAAGCGAACTAAAAAGTCGTAAACAAGGAAAAAATCATGCTGTGCAGGGGGAGGATACATCTGGTTTTGGTCAGCCAGCTCGCGCGTATGTATCCTCCGACTGAACAGCATGATTTTTTCCTTGTTTACGACTTTTTAGTTCGCTTTTGAAGCAGTCGGGTTTTTTGATTTTTTGATTTAACTTTTTTTTAGAGTTTTATTTGGAAGTCGGTTGTATTTTTTTAGGAGAAGTCGTTACTTGTAGTATCGACCTAGACCGAAACAATTGTGTGTTTTAAAAAGAACCCATAGTTATAAAGAATTGTACAAGTCTGGAATCAATATTCCATACTTATTTGCAACCCACACACGTTAGGTTTTGGCTATTTGACCCGGACGGACTAAACTAACCATACAATTTTTGTTACGGCAGATACTGAAATATTTGGAGAGCATTATGAGGAAAAGGCAGGAGGCGGCAAACTGTGTCGCTTAGTATTCAACGGGCGAGCCTCGCCGGGCCGCTAACTCAGCCCAGATTGTCGTATGGACTACATTTTTGGACACGTTGACTTTGCTCTGTCTATTTGGTTACCCTTTCGTTTCTTTTCTCATATTTAGACAAGCGATTTGAGTTTCATTTTAGTTTTATTGCACTGTTTCTCACGGTCGAGGTGGGTATGTAGCATTGTATGATATTCCAGTTGCCATAATAAGCTTATGTTCTCACTGCTAGGACTCTGGCCTCCTCTTTAAGATACTGAGAGGGTCATAATGTCCATTATGTCATCGTAGCTGAAAGGATTGGACAATGGCATGAAAATATAGCCATACTTCGTAACTTGCTGCCTGTTCGTTAATCCTGAACACATGCTAAAAGTTAAAAACCCAGTGTAGTTTTCAGATAATCGCCGCCATCGCCGATAGTTTTATAATTAACGAGTTACTACGATGTTCATATACCGATAGGAATCTAAGGAAAACGTGTCCAAGGATTTACCAGAGAATTTGACACTACACTGAACTGCAAAACAAATTATAAATTCAATTTCTCTATAGAAAATTAAGAATCTGCTAATGAATTGGTAAACACTTCAGATTAATATTTGTTTCGGGTTTTTGATTTTGGTTGATATCCCGAAAGAAATATTAATTTATTGATTGTGACCATGTCAGCTTAAAAACTTACCTTTAAATAAGACCTCTTTGTCGAATAGTTGTCGACTAGTTGGAACATCCCTAGTTCTACTATGAAAACTGGTATGTATCATCATAGTTAATGATTTATTTGTATTCGATCAAGTTGTAGTGACAACTAGGTACATAAATAATATTTTTATAAAAGA
The DNA here is from genome assembly GCA_949775005.1 of Orthosia gothica. Lineage (NCBI taxonomy): Eukaryota > Metazoa > Arthropoda > Insecta > Lepidoptera > Noctuidae > Orthosia > Orthosia gothica. The sequence continues at coordinate 3,904,977 of OX459067.1, read as the reverse complement.
TTTTAGTATTTATTTTCCAATTGTGGAATGTAAAGAGAATTCTCAAACACTACACGCTCACCCCTGCCACTGTTTGAAGAAATAAAATAAAGCAGACGCAATTGTCAGCCGGGGTACTAGCAGAATATGAATATGAGTCTCGCAACCCAATCTAAATACGATTTAAGTACCTAAGTATCTAGTAGTAGCGTATTCTGAAAACGCCTTGCCATTAATAATCCGTTTAGCCATAATAATTGCGTGCAACAATTATTATAACAGCCCAAACTGACGCGGGGTTCTTTGGGCGAAAAATCTCAAGCGGGATTGGGCAGAAAGAACATCGGGCTAAGTGTGAAGATTGGTCGAGGACTAAGGTCGGGGTCGATGGCAATCCTAAAACACGTTAGTATCCTAAAGCTGTAGTCAAATGGGCGCTTGAACTCGTTTAGTGCGGCAGAGACGTCGACGAATCCTATACTTTCGTATAACCGAGTACGTGATTCTGGGCTAAGATGATAGCGACAGATGTACTGAAAAAGCAATTAATAAGACTTTTTACTATGGTTTTCAATCATCTTTATAGCCCTTCGCTTAGAATAGTTACAGCACTGATAACAGCATTTGTGCAATATGTTAAATTTAGTCTTGTTATACTTTGTATAGATTCTTTTACCGATTGTTTTGTAAATGTTTGAACATTGTAGGCCTTCTAGATTTCTAGATGCTTGTTAACATTTGTTAACATTTTATCTCGTTTTCCCTTTTTTTATCTTTTGTTTACCTATACATATACATATAATTAAATTGGAGTGTCTGTTTGTAATATTGAAATAACCGTTTTTTACTACATGTATATGAATATATATACGGTACATACACCAAAATATTTTTTTTACAAGTTTTGTCGGTCTGTCTGTTTGTTCCGGCTAATCTCTGAAATGGCTGGACCGATTTTAAAAATTCTTTCACCTATGGAAAGCTACATTATGCCCGAGTAACATAGGCTATAATTTTTACGGGAGCAAAGCCACGGGGGTCAGCTAGTTTATTATATAACCTTTTTGTTTTAGTTTCTTACGACGTATTGTCGGGCCTGCGTTGTCCTCCCATCTAAGTACTGCTGTAACATGAAAATATTGTAAAATCAAACAATTTTTTAGAAGAGTAACCATGGAGTTTCTTGCCGGTTCTTCTCCATAGGAAACGACCAACCCGAACCGTGCACCTTTTGTCGACGTTTTAAAAGTGCCCATGTAGGCCTATGTGAAATAAAATTATTGTTTTTTTTTAATTTTAAGTTTACTTCACTGGTTACCATGACTGTACCACTTGGGTACCTATGCAACGTGCACTAAGTCGATACAACAAGGATGTGCAAGCCTGACCGATTTGCGGCGCGGCGGCGAGCGCTCGCGCTTCACTTCGCACACTCATGCTACATAAACAGATCGGAGCCGCAGCGAGCAGCGAGCTACCCGCCACCGGAGCACACGTCCCACGTTATGAAATGGGAATTAAATTGTCTGTGAAGAATACAACGGGATTACCATTCATTCCCAAGTAGTGCTACTTTGTATAGAACAGTTTGCCACATATCCACTGCTCCTTTAAATCGATTTGACGTAACGGATAAACAAACCCGACGAGCGTTGGATACCATATCGTAATGTTTGGCCCGCTATGATGCGAGTCTGCTGTAAGCTCATGGTTCAGAGGAATTCACTGCACTGCAGCGGGATAGAGCTTGGCACGCCACGAGCCTCGCGCCGCGTGCCCGCTCGGAATTGTATATCGTAAACACACGTAGGATTACCAAATACAAAACCAGTTTTAAAATATCGATCCGTTTAATATGTAACATTAGGTAGAGATAAATATAAAAATAAAAACAATAATACTTTTATTATCAATCGAAATATTGAAACCGATGTGATTGCTGGTGCAAATATGAAGGAGACATTCTTTTATTGACTTGCATTTTAAAGGCTGGAAGCAGCGGATAAGAAGCTGCTTGAAACATAAAATGCTTGTTTCCAGAGAAATAATTTAAACTTTTGTATTTGACTAATTTTGGTTTGCGAGTCTTTGGAGTTTTCTGCTCTGGCCTGCTCTTCAGGAAATGTAAATAGTCTCCACGTGATTTTTTTATGTCGTTATGCTTAGGCTGCCCAACACTTACGTAGGGTTTTCTCACAGGGTTTGTGTAATATATTTGATTGTCACGAATTATTGGCTTACCAGTTTGGCCAAACACTGGTTTTGGTCTTGTTTTCTGCTGAATTGGCGTAATGGTTTGGACAAACACTGGTTTTGGTCTTGTTTTCTGTTGAATTGGCGCAATGGTTTGGTCAAACACTGGTTTTGGCCTTGTTTTCGATTGAATTGGTACTGGGTTAAACATCCAATAATCACTGTAAGGTAAGTTATACTTTTTTTCCGGTTCGTGAAAGACACTCATATTTACTTCGACTGCTGGGTGCATTTCTAGATGGTCATATATTGGTGTAATGGGTGCTGATGGGTTCTGATAACTTTCGGTTATGTATTGTTCCTTTCTCGGTGCATCAAATAATCTACTGTATATACTTCTTATGTGATTTGGTAATAAGTTTACATTCAAACTTACATTAGACTGTTTCGTGCTCCTCATAGGTTGTCTGAATTGAATTTGAGCATGCGCTTTTTGTATTGTGCTTAAAATATTCTCTAGATCTTGTAAGCGCAAGGGAGGAGGCGTACTTGCAACTATTTTAACTTCATTTTCGAGGTTGAAAAGACTTTTTTCATCAATATTATGCTTCAGAGTACGTGACTCATCCAGGTACTCCAATACTTTCTGAGGCACTGGAGATCGAACTGATCTCTCCCAAAACGATCGAGGGTTGTTCGCGTTAAGAAAATAATGAATGGAGAGTTGACGGTCTGTGTGCGATTCTTTCATAAATTGATGATCAACATTAGAATCTGCGTTGCGTATCATGGAAGCTATTTGTCGTCCTAAATTTGAATAGTAGATCTCATCGGTACCTTGTCCATGTATTTTTGGCATTGGTTTGTTAGAATCGAAATTTCTGCGTGTTGTCTGAGATAATTGCAGTTTTTGTAGTTCTTCTAAATCCTTGTTAAGATCAAAAGGTAAGGGGGGTTTGTTTTTACTTCTAGTTTGATTCACTCTATGAATAAGTTCAGATAAGTACTTAAAATCAACATCCTCTAATTTCGGTATAGGATCTTCTTCTTGGTCCTCTTTGTGCAATTGATTGTGAGGCATGTAATCGGGCGATATATTTGATAGGTCATCTATATTCGGCAAATCTTCATCTTGGATATTTTCTAGTGGTTCGGCATGAGTTGGTTTTATGTCATTTCTTCTTTTTCCTTTCAGCTTATCCCGTAACTTTTGCATCTGCAAAGTAAGTGTTGTATTAAAATATTATCTACACAAGCAATATATGTCCTTAATGTTCTATCCTGCTGCACTCTACACTCTGACTAGCTTTCATCTACCTTAGGGGCAATCCCCTTTTTCCCAGGAATGTTCGCAATCTAATCGGTAATTTTTACTATGTAGTATGTGACATTGATTTTCAACCTAAATGAGCTTGCGACTTGATTCTGGAGTTGGACGTTATAATTGAATGAATGTTTGATTTAGTAACTGTTCGATAAAATTTCTGTTCCACTATCCGTCTTTCTGTCATGCATGTTCTAACTGACATTCAATTAAAACTGATCAATTTTATTATTGACTAGTTGACCCGGCAAACTTTGTTTTGCCATAAAAACACCACACATTTATCTACCCTACCTACCCTACCCTACCCTACCCGAC